>OY998144.1:16549446-17124392 GCA_963921925.1 Sphagnum tenellum
GGTGGGACAGAACCTGATCTTTGAGAATCAATCTTGCCTTCTGTCTGTTGCATGAAATCAGCTGGCCATAGCCCAGCAGCAATTTCACCTTGTGAGTGACTCAAACCATCACCCTCTTCATCTTTTTGAGTTGCAGTAGTACTGGCACCTTCATGGTTTGAGCCCTGAACACCAGTTTTGTCCTGAGCAGGACATGGCCTGGGGTCACGAGCATATAATCTCTCTTTTTCAAGTGTTGGAAAAAACTGAGCTTCCTGCTCAAATTGCAATGCCTTTCCTACTGGCAGTTGAGAACAATCATCACTCTGACATGGGTCCCATGATTCTTGAGCTACATCAATCGCTCTTGATTGGTGAACCATCATGTCAGGCATGCATCCCAAGTCCTGTGTTATTATGCTCATGCTGGTTGGAAGTCCATTGCTAGCTGGAAAAGGGAACATCATTGAGTCATCAATTATCTTCTTCATTGGAAGTAACCGAGAGAGAAATGAGGCCTCAGAAGCAAAGGACCTTGGTGAGCACCCTTTCTCCAGTTTTGATGGCTCTGAGCTTAGGTTTTGAGGTGAAACATAGATGGAGTTGAGTTTACAAGAATTGGAATCTTTGAGAGAAACAGTTTCTGCAGAGCTATTGGCAGCAGCAAAAGCTTTGTCAGAACCTGCTCTTGTTGGACAGGCAGCAGCATGATCACCTTGGGAAGATGCCGTTTTACTAATGGATGATGGTGATGGGGATTTTGATGGTGATTTGCATTGTGGGGAAGAAGGTGATCTAGATTCAAGTGGCTGACTGACAATACTTGTCAATGGGAGGGAGGCCACCAAATGACCTGTTTTAGCTGTGATCACTGCTGTCATTGGTTCTTTGTTTTCTGACCCAGATATCAGACTACCCTTTCCCATTCCAATTTCCAAGGGCAACCTAGCAGTAGTTCTCTCAGACTCCTGAGTAACCTTCACCAGGGATAGAGGTTGAGAGGAGCAAGTAGCCTCATTGGAAGAACTTTTATTTGTCCCCTGTGGATGTTCCCTCCTCTTGCTGGCCTTCTTCAAATGAGGAGCTTTCTTCTCTGGCAAATCAGATGTACTGGTGGCACTCTGGGAGTCAGTCAATTCAATGTGTTCAAGGTTGGCAACATGCCGAGCATGCTGCTGCCTTCTTTCAATGCCTTTCTTGATAACAAGATATCTTTCAGTTGACGATTCAGATATGCTCTCAGTTGGAAGGTTGGTCATTTCAGTGTCTTCACTGAGGCTGTCTTGAACATCCTTTGTGACCTGCACTTGCTGTTTTTGCTTAATTGCCTTCTTGGCCTGTGGAGATTTTTCAGTCACCAAATGGCATACTCTCCTCCCACTTTGAGGGTCAGCCAATTCTGCATATTCAACCACATTGTCATGAACCTTTTGTGATTCGTGTTGTAAGCTAATTGATGGTTGCAACTTATTGGCCACACCGCAAACTGGCAGATCGACAAATTCAGGGTGAGCTGAAAAGTGATCTGGATTGATCTGAATTTTTCTTAAGAGCTTGTTCTTGGTGCGGTATTCTCCAAGTTTCTTTAGGAAAAGATTTATCATGTTTGCGAGCTCTTTCACTTTCACTGCTTGGTATGAACACACCACTCCTAGATCCCTTGTTCGGTTCTTTGTTGTCTCAATAATGTGGTTTGCAACTTTAACTCGTTGCTCAGCATTTTTTAGTCTGCTCTCCAGTCCCTTAGAGTTTCTCTCAGCAACATCTGCTCGTTGCTCTGTGGCTGTTCGACTCAATCTCTCTTCCAGAAGCACTTTCTGCACCCGGTGCAGCCTCTTCTTCAAATCTCTTACTTGGAGACCATATGCTCCAACCTGCTTGAAAGATTACCAAATTAGGGTTGCCAAAGCTGTTGGTGACAGATCTGGAGGGATTGTAGAATCAAAATGAAACAGGTAAATCAGGTAGTTTGAACCCAAGAAAACCAAGTCAAAGTATGCATGGAAAAAAGTTTAGCAGACCTGCTTTGTGAGCTCAGATATTTTCCCCTTCTTTTGCTCTAGCTCCAACTTTGCCACATGAGGAACTTCAGTAGAGCATTCCTGAAGCAGAGGAGCTAGATCTGCATCTGCATCAAGGGCACCTTTCCTGCCCATTTTGGTAACCCTTCTCTTGAAGGAATTTGCACTTTCAAAACTAACTGTAGTCATTTGCAATCCCTCTGCAAGCCCAATTTTTTTGAAAATATCAGTGACTTCACACTAACTTTTAGGTTCATGTTTGCATGCTCCATCAGTAACTGTATCTAGAACTGAGCAATTTGCAAAAAATTCTACTTGAATATCCATTATGTTGTCTGTGCATTCAGTAAGGCACCCAAATTGGTGTCATATGATTTGAAACCCAGGGCTTGCAAGGACCCAACATGGAAAACATTGTCTAGTCATTGAATAGGTTAGCATGTATTGTGGCAAGAAATGTCTCCACTGCTTTGTGTGTTGTTTACAATCTAACTACAATCTAAGCCCTCCTAAAAAGTTCATAACATTTTGGTAAACAGCTATGTGGCAGACTGCAATGTTTGAAAGTTTGTAAACGAGTTCAAGGTGTAAGTAGAGGGTTGCAGACTTCTCAACAACCCATTCTACCAATGTTTAATGTCAAAGAATCCTCAATGATGGGCACCTTGTTTCATGCTCATTGTAGATGTATCCATGCAAAACTTCTTATCTGTTTCTCATTGGATAGCTATGCTGGATGTTAACTGAAACAAGGGTGGAAGGGAAATCTAAAATCCTCACATGCATTGTACATCAATATCTGGAAGTAAAGCACCTTTGAAACTCCTGCTTGTGAAGAAAGCTGACTCAAATTCCAAAGACAAGTGAAAGAAACAGGGCACCCTCACCTTTTGTGAAGGGAGTGCACAAAGACCCGGTGCGGGTTGAGGGTGAGAGGAAGATTTCAGCCTGAAGTTTAATTGGCACAGTAACTAAGCCAGCAGCAACTCCAGGTTCTGAGATGAACTGGCACTGAAGCTTCTCAGCCTGGGCCTTAACTGGTAAGTCAAGAAACATTTCATTGCCAGTTTCACCAGGTAGAATCAAGATTTCAGTCCTCACCTTGATCGGCACATTTATGAACTGTCGGTCATCCTTGGTCTTTGGCATAAACACTGAAAAGTGGCCTCGGGGTGACATCTCACTTGCTGGTCAATGGGATACTTAATTTCTGTACTCTACTACATTCAACTGGCACCCAAGAGAGAAGTTCTGAGCCAAATTTGTTTTTGTGGAGAATTCTCTACAACTTGTGCAAGAAAACTGCAACTACTATGATGTTCAGGACATCCTTCTGACACAATTTTCCACTATGTGAATCTTGATTCCAAGGGTTGAGGAGGGAGGAGTATGTATGAGCTATCATCATGAGGAGGAATATGGATGTTTAATCAAGGAGAGTAGAAAACAACATAATGTCTACTCTAGCAAAGAAATTGCGAATGCACACTCTTCTCTCATTTGCTTGTGTCCCCAAAACCACCTCCTTGACTTCTTTTCTCTGGACTGACAAATCTTTGGTGGGCCTACCTGATCTGTTGAGCATTTTGTGTTTCAGGAATTTTAGGTCACTTTGAGGCCCAGAGAAAGCCACCTAAAGACAGTGGTACAGGGGTGTTCTAGAGCTTTGCCAATTGCTTGATGGAGTGATGGTGCCCTTTAGTAGAGACAACGCTTCAACTTAAGGTGAATGAATGAATGGCTGCACCTTTCCACAATCCATCATTTGTGTCTCTTGATGCTCTTAAGCTCCTCTCTTGGTGGGCAGAAATACCCAGCAAGTGTGAGCAAATGCACACCCAGTAATTTGCAATTTCAGCCACAATTTGGACCATTGAGAGCTACCTTTTGCATATTATCAGCTGCTTTTGTTTCAACTTGGATTTTATCAATATCATTTCTGGCTCTTTTCCATTTTTTGCATTGTAGCATATGTTAATGGGCATTTGGATCGTAGGTGCACCAAATGTTTGCAAACCATGACAAATGTTTATGACTTTGCTTTGATTAGGTCCAAACATTATTGTTACAACTAAAAGTATTTGCCAAATTGTGCCACCATAACTTTCTTGTGGAGAATTTATTGGCAATAATTGCAACTATTGCAAATGGGAAAAATGGACAGATGCAAAATGAATTGGACAACTCAAGCATTGTCACAAAAATGATAATGATGTGATTGTGATTTTAAATATCCCTTGTAAGAACATTCCAATACTGTTTTGAGATTTGGATTCAAAGTGATTTGGACCTCCAAATGAGATCTTGAAAGCTATCTAAACTTTTTGACACGAGGTATACAACAATTTTAGATGTATAAGATTGGATCTTATTTGTGCATGTGAGGGCATCGTGTAAACAAAAGTCCTCCAAATTCACTCACATTGACATGATGTGGAAAAAAAGGAGATTCATGCCAATGTGAATCCCCATTTCCAAATGTGTTGGAAACTTAGACACCCCTCCTTTACTTCTGCAAAACTTAATGGATTGGGACATGCAGCAACCCATTTTCCTTTTACCCCTCATCACTCATTTTCCAATGTTGTTTCAAGATTTGGATTCAGAGTTGATTGAAAATGGTGCCTTGCATGTAGTTTAAATGTTTTCTTCAAAATGTATTAACTCACTAAAATATAAAATAATGGGTTTTAGTCCCCAATGAGGAGAAAGTCAGAGCAATATGAGTCTGGGTGTCCACTTCCAAGGACTCATAGTTGTTTTCAAATCATGAAAATGGCAATGTGTTGTGTGCTAGCAAGGGCTCATGAAAAAGATTTGGTGTCCACTTTTTGGGAGTTAGACCAATTTGTGCATGAGTCCTTGTCTTGAAGATAAGATTGCAAATGGAAGAGAATGAAGTGGTTTGAAATGCATAAATCAAAATGTTATTTTTTCACACCTATAGTTACCATATTTGTAATGAATATCAATTTAGTATGTTAAGTGAACATCCCTTACATTTTTTCCTACTATTTTTGCCTTTTGGGCGTGAGTTTTAATTTTTGAAATCCATTTGTAGGGACTTGGGTAATGTGGTTGGATATTGATGATACCAATTTGTGACCTAGTGCTTAGTGAGCAATGTGCAGCTTTCCACCAAAACTCATGCTTATCACAATCAATATTTTGGCCATTGGACAACATCGAGCTCCATTCCATTATGCCACCATTTGTTCATGTGGATATTGACCCAAGTTCCATAGATTTGAACTTGGGGATTATGCTTATTTATAACAAACAACACCCATTACATTTGATTTGATGATCAAACACATCATTGTGTGTTGAAGAGGTTTTACATTTTGGAATTTTGTTGTTGAAAGGTCAACATGTCAAATATGGAAATACCACATGTGTAATTGAAGTCATTTTTAATACGTGAATGGCCAAGTGGATTGTTGTTTAGTGTTGTTGCTAATCGGCTTGGGGTGTATGGTAGGTCGACAATCATGAGGTGCAATCAGCATTTTAGTTTTTGACCAATGTTTTAGAAGGTGGCAGATGTGCTGTTTAATAATGATACATAAAAAGGTATTTCATGTTGGGAATCATGATTGTGTGAATTTGAGCTTGGATTCTTGCATTTCCCACCAGTTTTGATTTGTATGTATTAATTTGTGTGACTTTGTTCAGTTTTGATAATGGACACGTGGTGTGCATAAAATTAGTAGTGCATGACAATGGGCGTGGTTGTTGAATATTTTGAGAAGTACATAGCAGATTGCAATCTTCTCAAAGGAAAATATCATTCTTCTGAATTGTGTGGTCCACTCCATGGTCACTCTAACCTAGACCATATTACAGCAAACAAAGCGGGGGTTTGAAGAAAATTGGAGCATTATCTTCTAATCAAATGGTTCGCACAAGATATATGAACACAAAACTACAACCTCTATCAAATACATATAGTTACTGAATCCACAATGAGTAATCAGCAATGGATATACAATGTAAAGAATCTAAAGCCCTAAGACATTTCACATTCCTCTCACTTCTTTCTCACATGACTGTCTTTCATCTATGTTAGAAATTTTTTCCAAAGGTGAGGCAACTTCCAACTCAAGCAATTATGTTGTATAATTTTTCCATCGATAGGGACTCATTACCATTTCATGCTAATTTGTAAAACATTTAAGCTATACAGGTGGATTAAATAACACATATGACTTTCTTCACCTTTAAATAAAAAACAGAAATGCTAGTTCTTACCTAACTAATTATTGACTTCTGTATTCAAAGAGCAATTTCCTAAGTGACACAAGTATAGGTGTAAACAAAGTTATCAATCCCACAAAAGAGTTGAAGGGGAAAAAGAGGCTCTCACAATCACTCACTTTTCAGAGTTTCAAGTCAAAGTTTATGTAATTTGCAAGTTGAAAGCCTATAACCCATGCTGAGATTCACACGTCTTTAGGTGTCCAAAAGAAAGAATTTTTTAAAAAAAATTTAAATCTACAAATGTTGATACTCCATGGGCTAACAGCCAAATCCAGATCCCCGAAAAAATGTCACCTGAGACCTTATATGAAGGTCAACCAAATGGCATTGTTCACACAAGTTGCAAAGACTTCTCTAACCATCCCAAAGGAGTCAAGTGCAAGCTCTCACAAATCATCTACAGAAAATTATTGTTGACACAGTTCTGCATAGTCAAAAGGTTGTGATATATGAAGTTCTGTTTGGTGTGAACCGCAGCTATATCAAACATTGCAGCTTGAATTCTGTGTGCACAATTGGTCCACAGATGTCACCCAGTACCTACTCCTGGATTGCAGGTAGGTACCAGAGGCATGCACCAAACAGTTAGTAGTTTGGTGTATTTTGGTCATTACAAGGTTTCTTTTCTGCATTCAAGAATTCTTGTAAAGGGCCAGCAACATTTTCCCCTAGTCTGGATTTCCAGTCTGCATTGTGAAAGCGTGGAGTGTTCAATGACATTTAAAACAGGCGGGTCACCCAAAAGAGAAGGTATGCAGTGGCGTAAAACCAGATAGGTCACTAAAATAAGAAAAGTACGTGGCAGACTCTCAAGTAATCCCAACCTCACAGCCTGCATTATAACTAAATAATCTCAGAACATTAGTTCTATGGTCAACTCTTTTGCTGTTGTACAAATCAGACTTGGTCAATGAATTTGCCCTGCCAGAGAAGCTTTGCTAATTGGAGGTTCTAAATATAACGCTGTAATTAGGTGGTTACAGCCTTTTGGTTGAGGACAATTTTTTTTATGCATGGAATTTCATGCTTCAGGGCGTATAAGGTCAAAAGGGTTGCCCACCAAACAAACAAAAAAAAGTGCTTGAATCAGGAAAAAGCTGAAGCTGACGATGTCTGAAATGTGCTTCCTAAGAAAACAATGACAATGGTAATATCATCATGATATTTTCGTCTCCGGCCAATTGGAATGCTCCTCAGTTCATCCAATGTTAAGCCTGGCCCAAATGGACAGTCAAAAGAACAGAAAGTACATCAGCGACTTATCTTGTCATGCAGATAAATAAAATCACTTGTATTGCACAAGCTGGAACAAAAAGGGTAAATTTTTAAGGGAAGGAAAGTTGCATAAACATACCTACAACAAAGCAGAGTGAGGAAACAAAACCAGTGAGGTAAAATACACAAGTCTGCCACAAACAGGAATTTTCTTTTTAAAAATCCCAAACCATAATTTACTCATAGATTGAGAAATGCAGCTAATTAACATGATACCTGCATTATCAGCCACTCGGAGAAGGAGGTGGTCAATCATGAACTTGGCAGGGTCACCAGCAGGATGGTCACACAAAAACTGATGAATGTGATTGACAACCTCATCATTTGTGAAGAAATCAAACAGGCCATCACTCCCAATGATCACAAACTGATCATCAGGATCCACCCGCAACATATTGACAGATGGGTCAGCAGTCAGATATGGTGGACTGATCAAATGTTGAACCCGCAAAATCCCCATCAGAGCATCGTTCATGTTTGCCTGCATCCACAGATGGCAAAAAAAATCACACACTCACACTTTGAAACTGTTACCATTAAATGAACTATATGGCTTTAGTATCACCATGTGCAACAGTCTAACTGAGTGACTAATAACTGTAGCAGGCTTCACAGAGTGGGGAACCAAAAACCCTAAACCATGGAATGCACACAGTTTCACTATTCATGTGGTAAATTCAACAATGCAAAACAGACAGTAACCAAGTTCAGGTATCCATGGACCAAACTCACTTTTTTCAGATAGCCTGCACCAACAGCACGAGTGACTCGAAGCTTTCCTTTTAAACGTCCACCTGTTATTACAAACGGGTCGTCAGGATGCTCTCTCACCACCCGCTCTCTTTCAACAGCAACATTTATCCCATGCAGCTCTGTTAATTGCAATGCCATCAATGGTGCCCCAGCAGCAGGTTGAGCCCCTGTGGGTTGATCCCGAGACTTGTGAGTGGCAAGTACGGCACGGCTGTCACCCAAGTTAAGTGTATACAAATTCTGGCCATATATTAGTGCGACCAACACACACGAGCCAACCATGACAAGATCTGGTCGCTCGTCCATTTCATTCTCCACCATTTCCAGAAAATCATTCTCTGTTTGAAGCAGCGCATCCCGTAGCCCATCCAACACACCTTGTTGGAACTTACTCTCTAAACTTTTGCTCCCATCCTGTTCTTCCATTGACATGATCAATAACCACTGAACAATGTAAGACTTTGAGCAGCAGAGAGCACACTCCACCCTCACATAAAGATCTGTCAGAATTTTCGTAGAGGATTTCAGACAGCACCTTTCAAAAAAACATAATGTTACTGCCTAAAAGAGGGGCATCTCACGTTCCAGGGCAGGCATTTACATTCTGTAAGGATCCACCTGTTTTCTTTAGGTGATGTTTAAAATCCTGGCTGTAAATCAGGAAATAAAATTCTGACAGGTCTTTACATGTGATAAGCCGCTCAGACAGGTGTGTTACCAGAATTTGGCACCTGCGGTTGGCTACCACCTTGGGCAGGCACCTTATTCTGGTAACACCACCCATCCTTGGGTACTTACATACCACTTTTCTCAGGTACAGAATTATTTAACATGATGTGCATAACATGGGAGGGATATGTACACTATGGGGATGACAAAATTAGGGTTTTGGGTTTCTGGACAACTTACATTATCTATTCTATCTTCACCATTTGCTTCCTCTTGATGAAGTCTCTGCTCCAAAGCACGTAAATGCAATCCAATATTCTCATACAGCATCCCAGCCAAAAAGTCAGCTGCGTCACGTCCATTAAATCCATCATAGACTCCACAAAAGAGCCAACCGTGTTCTTCTGAGCAGACAGCTTGCACACGGTCCTCACCAGCTGCACCGCCTGCCATTTGAACATCCCCAGCATTCAAAAAGCTTGTTGAATCCAGCGCACTGGTTGACTGGTAGAGGCGAGATTCCTCAGCCATCATCAAAGAGGGATACGATTGGTTCCTGACACTCATGAGGGTGCTTAGTGTCGAAGAGATAGAAGAGTCTGTGTTTAAAGATGAGGTTCGCAAGATTGAACCCATGGGACGGAATGTCTTAGGTGAATCAAGACCCGGGAGAATCTCCACCCCAAAAATCCCATTACCGAGACTGGTGTTTGCTAGAGTTGCGTTTGCACCTATAGCTGCTCCAGATAAACAAGTAAATGACCCATTTCTTCTGGGTTGCTTCCAAGGCTCACCCTTTAGGCTGACAGAGAGTGTCTCTTCAGACGATTCTCCAGTTGCACTTTCAAAGACTGAGATGGTTTCTTCAGGACTTACAGGGAGTCGATGTGCTGAAGAACTGCTACCTTGAAAGAGATAACCAAAATGGACACTCAACTCTTCATTTGTTTCTCCTTCTCTGTGAATCTCAATTGGTTCTGGAACAGTATTGTTGCTGCCTGTAATAGCAGTATCACCATCTTCATAAGATTGCAATTGATGCAGATCCTGGATCTGTTTTTGAGAAGAGATTCGAGCCCCCATTTCTATACCCTAAAAACTGCCTGCCTCTCTCTCTGAACTTTTGTACAGTAAAAAAGGGAGAACTCTAAGGATTTCAAAGATTGTGCACCCTAAGGTTTCTGAAGCTGATTGCAAAGTTTTACTACAGGCTACAAATACCTGGCAAGATACATGTCATCCTTGGTTTTCCAAGGTTTTGTAGACTTTATCTCTCTCACACTTATGCTTCACTCCTACTCTTTACTATTGACATACATACATTAATTTCCAGACTATTGCAGGACAACAATGGTATCTTCGAAGCTGAAAACAAAGGCCCCAGAAACATCACTTCTGCATCCATACATGAAAAACATACTACAGTTAGTCTCACCATCAAATTGTACCACACTTGACAATCAAGGGTGCATAGCCAGATCTTTCACACTGGAAACATCATCATCACCAGAATCCTATGCCAGAATCCTATGCTGCAAAATGTACTGTGGAATGGTACAGTGCCTGAAAACTCAGATCTCTGGTGGGTTTTTCTCAAAGACAGAACATCTGCTGAATGAGGCATTCCTTGGCTTGATCAAGGTTGGGAAAATTCGCTTGAGGTCTGTCTGAGATTTACTTGCCCTCACAAACAGAAAAACCATGAATGCAGTGATACAAAGATCTAGAGTTACAAACCTCCAAACAAGGTCCACCTGTGATCCTCAAACCAAAAGCCATTGGAAACTTCACCTCCCCCTTTGGAGCTTCGTCATTTGACCTCCATTTCTGCTGCTGCTCATGTGCCAGTTGCTGCTGCTCTCAAGCTCCCATCCAAACCCTGCAAATAAAAACGCCCTTCTTCTCTAAGTCCTTTCTCTCTTTCACTGCTCTTTTCGTTCCTTTCACCTCGTCTGAAAGAAAGACTGCAATTTTCCAATCACCGCAACTTCGGTGTCTTTGAGACCAGAGGAAAACTCTGGATTTTTTCTCATGCCCAAAAGACTTCGAAACCAAAAAGCATGGGCTCTGAACTCGACTACAAACCCAACATTTTAGACCTAACTCGCAAATTGAACTATCTCTATCTTTCTCAAGCAGTTTTGGAGAACAACAGTACATAAAACTTGAGAAAGATTTGGAATTTGCTGAAGATACTGATTTCTCTCTCACCCTCTTTGAATCAAATTTTGCCACAAGAAAGAATCATCACGTCGATCATCCATCATCACCCACAAACCCAAGATCGCTGAATCAAGTATCCCCACAAGCCCGAATTCCGAACATGATTCCCCCCGCAAACCAAGGAGAAAATTTCAGTCCTGAACATAAACCAAACACCGCCACCCCAAAAAAGAAAGGAAAAGGGTCCCAACCACGTACCTACAAACTGGATTTTGTGTCCGCCCCTCCCAGAAACTCCGATTTCAAGCCCTTCACTTCACCAAAGCCCTGAAAAACAAAACTGAACCAATTCTGCAAGCAATCCACAAAGAAAAAATAAAATAAAAAACCTCACTTCTTCTTCTTCTTCTTCTTCTTCTTCTTCTTCTTCGCCTTCTTTCTCTCAAGGCCTCAAGGCAAACAAATTACTACCAACCGGCATCCCTCGATCACGATAGACTGCTGACAAATCATTCCACACCCCAAACCTTGATATTCTCAACTTGCTGCTCTCTGAGTTTTCATAAAGAAAAAACATAATACAAAATTCAATCAAATCTTTCTCCATACAAAGTTTTCAAAAGCTTCTGGCCACAGCAAAGAAAGCTAGCTAGCTGCACAGAGACAGAGAGACACACAGAGAGCATGAAGAGCACACAAGATTGCAAGACAGAAACGAGGAAGAAGAAGAAGCCGCAGCAGCATCTCAACTCTCTCTTTGTAAACGTCTTTTCGTAGATTCCACAGTGTAAGTCAAATTCCACGATGTTTTTGGTTCATTATTTTTGCAATGTCCGCAGGCAGGCAGCGTCACTGGCCAAAAACCTCGTCAAAAACCGACCGTCGATTTTCATCGACGTCGTCTCAAGTCTATCGGTATCCGAGATCCGACGACTGTCGTTCCCCTACTGGTGGGCAGTGGGGACAAGGTAGCCTAGCTATATATATAAAGCCGAGAGCGTGGGAACAAGCGGAACAAGGGCCGCTAGGTACGGCTCTTCGCTATAAGACGGGGCAAGGGTAGTAAATAGCCTAACAAAAAAGCCCAGTTATAGATACCTACTTTCCTACCTACCTACCTTCCTACCTACCAATGAAGTCTCGATAACGTGAAAAATAGAATTTAGAAGACAGAGAATCAAATACATCTGACAGACAAAGGTACCTCCTGTAAAGTGGGCTGGTGCAGCGGCGGCGCGTTTTTTTTTTTTTTTTTTTTGGTTTTTTCATTCCGGTTTTGGGAATCCCGACCATTCTGTTTCACCCACGTAGTCTAAGGAAATAAATAGCTTTTTTCTATATTTTAAAATGTACCTAGTTGGGGGCACGTTGCCTAACTCGAGCAAGAAGTACCTAATCACGAAATTGTAATGTTGTTGAGGTGTGTTGGATATCTTTGAACTAGCACTTGTAATATAACCATAAGCCTCCCTCACATGTGGGGGAATCGAATCAGGATTAGCTTATGTGATCCAGCACCCCACCCACCCACCAGTTCACTAATCACCATCCATCCGCAACCTCAGGTTGCTCAAACCACATTCGAGTTACCTACTTTCCACCTTGGTAACTTATAGGTTATAGGCACTGATAAGGGGTTAGGGATTGAAGTCCATTAGTATGGAAAAGAAATGGTGACGAGATTATCTCGTTCTTGGTACGTTTTTATTATCTTTATATATATATAGGTTTTTAGTTTGTGATTGGAACTCACAATTCAATTTGGAACAGGATTTTAACTATTTTGTGTGTTTGAAAAGTTTATTTTCAAGTTGTGGCTTTGGAATCTTCTTTTTCATGTTATAAAATGTATGCACATGCAATTACAAGAATCCAGGTTCAAAGCAAAACATAAAAAACCAGCAAATCTTATTGGGGTGCATGTTTTCATGCATGTGACTTTATTAATTTTGATAGTGTTGGGTGCCAATCTAATAGCACACAACGCAGACCTTTGGTGATGCTTAGAAAAGCCTCCTTCTTTCTTTCTTGCACGATAAAGAGTATTTCAAACCTTCTCTCCTTACCTTGTAGCCCTGGAAGTTGGAACCATGCTAATGGTGTTAAGGCAACTTGCCCGAATCTCCATCACTATTGTCGCCTTTATCCTTGAAGCTTTCCACCCTCATTAACATTGCATACAGAAGACATGAGGCAAGAACATAACAACACGGCCAACTCTACCATGGAAGTCAAAGCTGCATTTGGAGCTTTGTGTCTGTCTCAGTTTTAAGACCATCTTTTGTTGGGCCATAGATCACTAGACATAAATGCAAACAAAAGAGTGTTGACAAGCAAGTACACAATATGGCACATTTGAAGCCCAAGAATGAAGCTACCACAATATGAAACTCGCCTTGCTTTGAACTTAGAACCAATGAGTCTTATAAGAAGTATAACCATCAATTTCAGTAACCTGCAATCTTAGAAATTCTCCAAATCATTGGGTTTCATTTTTTGAAAAGAAAAAGAAACTTGAAACTGATGGGTCATCCATAATACTAAACCCAAACTGGACAGTTCCTTGAGAACCCAAGAACAAGCCAACAATGGTAATTACCTATCTATAATGTAAGTAAGTAGAGAGTGTAAGTTGTTACTATATACAGATAAGTAAAGTATATAAAGCACCTTGGTAGTTATTAAGTAAATAGATGCGTGTGGATGGTTAGTACATAGCTAACCATTGTGATTAGTTAGGGGACAATGGAAATGTGTTTCCTATCCACACACCATCCATCTTGCATGTGGGTTGCCCAGAGATGTGAATCTATAACTAACTTGTACAAAATATAAGCCACTCATTGTGTACTAGAGAAGAGGCAAGGGTGAACCAGCACCTACACAGATACCTTTCCCATCTTGAGTAAGGACTCTTAGAAGTAATAAATAATTCAACCAGAAAATGTTAAATTTGAACTCAGAGACTGTGATTTAGTCTTGGGTTTGGATCACTATAATGTTTAGAAGCAACCAACCCAAACTAATTTGGGGAGTATAGGAGCTGGTTCACCCAAGGTTGCATCAAAGCTGAGGCCATACTCTCACCCTCAATTTAATACCTTACACACGTGAAGTCTCTTCAGTCTGGGCAGAGCCAACAAACATAAGAACTTCTTGACCTGACTAGACACTTGACCTGGGATTTTAAATAATAACATGTGACACATGCACACATAAAGCAAGAATGGGGGAACTTGAAGTTTTTTGGAAGATGCCTATCGCCATCACCATCATTGTCTTGGCCATTTTTATCAAATGCTTTTTTGGAGTCATTTCAGGAATAGAAGGACACTAGACACAAAGATACCCCCCCAAATCATCCAATGTAGTGTCTCCCTTCCAATTTATTTATTTATTTATTTATTTCTGAACCCTTGTAATTTATTTGATATTAATTCTTCAAAACTCAATTGCACTTGTTTCAATGGTAGCAATTCAATCATGAAGATTTAATCTCTCCCCATTGGAATTAAATGTAGGAAATAGGTAAGTGAAACCTAAAACCCAAAACCTTTTCCTTTTCTGGGAAAAAGATTCATTGCTTATCTATTAAAATTCCCATTTTGTTCAAATATGTACTTTCTTTAGATAAAAATCCAAGGCCATTAGCCTAGGCCAAAATAGGTGATGACCACAGTTAGGAATAGAAATTCTGCTCAACTATTCAAGGCTTGCAGCGTGCACCAAATACACCCAGCTTGTTTCTTTTTGGGAGAGTGGGGGTGTTGCATTTTTTGGATTTTTGTTGTTCTCAATGTGTTCCCATCAAGTTCCCAATGATTTCTTAACATTTTTCTAATCTCTCAAAGTGTTCTCCTATATGGTCCCAATAATATCTCACTTTCTCTCATATGTTTTGCCTAATAATAGCCTCTTGGAATATCTGTATGGATTATTGGGACTCATATGTTTCTATGTTTGGACAGAATACTTATATTTTGGGGAGTTTCCAAAGTCTCAATCCAAAATTCTGAACAGAATAGCAATTGCTGTGCACAAACTACCACTTTGAGAGGCACCCCAACTAATTCATATGCATCGCACTAACATAACATAATTCAACTGTGACTTTGCTTCAGCTTTAAACTTACAAAAGAGAATATTGAGGTACCTTGGCAGTGGCTTCAGCAAAAATTAAAGTTTATTTAATAAATGTCAAAAATTTCAAAAAATGATTTTCTCAAAAAGAATTTGTTTGTGAAGGAAAATAATGTTTCTTTTCAAATGTTCTGGAATGTCTGCTTTAAAAAATGAAATCTCCAAAATTATTCAGCGGACATGTGCTAAACAAAGCCGCCAAGGTGTACTACAATACCACTAAAGTCTAAAATTTCAAAGAAAAAAAGGCGCATTGCTAGGGAGATTCTTCAACAATTTGGGTGGAGAGGGCCCCCAAGAGGTGAGATGCAATGAGATGTGAGTCTCCTTCAGCAGTTTTATTTTTCACAAGGTTGAATTCACTTTGTATACAGTATAAAGTCCCTTATCCTTGCCAATGGTGTCCTTTCTTTCTTTAGGGAGAAGAGGATCTTTCCTGATTCAAAACAGAGATTGGAGAAATTTTCATGGTTGGATAGGCATTTGTATAAGGAGGCAAGTAGAATTGTTAGGTTGACCTTTCTTGGGTACCCAACTGCATTAGGGTTAGAGAGGGCAATGCATTTTCCCCCTTGGAGTCCTTGTTTTTCTTCATGGAATTGCATCTTATTTGCCATGGTTTCTTTACTGACGTGCAACAATGATATGTAGGGGGCGGGGAGGGGGGAATGATGAGCTCCTTGCACATTATGTTGCTCGATGTTTCTTTTCTTTTCATTTTGCACAAAGTGGGATTTTTTGGGCTGAAGACCCATGTTTTCTCTGATTTTTTACAAACTTAGAAAATTGCAAAAAAATTCATTGGCATAGTTTGTACTACATGTCTATATGAGATTCATGAATTAACTTTAAACAAATGTAAGAAATAACTTGCTAATGTGATTGTTATTTTGACAAAACATTCTCTTAAAACATCAATGCCATCATGGCTTGATAATGGGAGGAGAACAATGATTTATTTATCATTGATGAGAAATGTACATTGTCCCTTTGTAAAACATGGTAAGAAATTTTAATGAAGCTACAAACACATTTGGTGTTAGGTTTTAAGCCATAACTTCCATACCCTCACGTGCATTGTTAAAAATGTTGGATCACATGTTTACAAACCATAATGGTCACCAATTTTGGAGTTGTTATTTGTTCTTATAAGTTTTGTAAAAGCTTCTCCATCATGAATCATCGAATTCTCTCAATAAAACTAAAGTTGTCAAAGAGTTTGACTAACTTACAATTGTTTAAAGTTGCCATGTCTCATTGTAACTCATGCCACAAGGTCAACTACATCCATGTGGCCTTGTTATGTGTGCATGAGGATCGACAGAAACTTGTGTTTTTAAGTCAAAAGCTTGTGCGAGGTTCATGTTCGTCTCACAACAAAAGTGAAACACCAACTCACTTAGAAATTCTTGTTAACAAGTCAACAAATAAAATGCAAACATGTTCCAATTTTATCAAAATCTTATTTATTCAAAATTATTAGCTCTTGGTGACAATGGCAAAAGGTTGTCCAAGCAAGGAGCCCTACATGGTGGAAACTAGTTAATATTTTGTGATAGCAAATTAATAATGGGAGAACTTGTTGACATTCTCTTTGTCAAATTGTTGTTAAAAGCCCTATAAGGATAATTGCAATGGAAATGTTTCAAGGGTACTAACAAAGTTACCTTTGTTGATGACTATTCACACATTATTATTATTAATGTATTTACAAATCATTGGTTCAACTATTCATTTTTTTCTCCCATATTATTCACCTCCTATGTTTCATTGTCATTTGGATCAATTAATCTTTTGTCCTCTCCATGCAAACCTAATTGTCTTTCTTACATTCCAATTTCATTAAAATATACTTGACCTTCTTTCTTTCTTTTAGGCTTTAATTGCCTTCTACCTTTTGTGCTTTAGAATAATGCCACTTGCATTATTCTAGCCTTTTTTTTTCCTTGCACTTCATTTTTGTCATTTTTACTTTGCAATGTTCATTGTTTTGCGTTTTTTTTAAAATGTTTGTTATCATTATTTAGTTATGTGATGGTTGTTGTTGTTTATATATATATATATGTATATATATATAAGATCATTGTTTGGACTTTCTTATGATGTTTCATGACTTTTTGTTCACACTTTGATTGTTTTTTTTTCATCTTTTTTTTACTTTCTAATATTTGTTGCTCCACAACCTATTATCTATGTTGAACTTTATTGTGCGCTCATGTTTTTTCTACATTGTTTGTTATCATTCCATTATTGAATGTTTTGTTTGCATGAGCCATGCCACTTCACCTTTTTATCAATTTATCATGTTCATCTTCATACAAATGAGCTTTCTTGTAAATATAACTTTATTCATTATAGATTACATGAACGAAACATAAGAAAAAGTTGTAATCATGATGGGATGTGTGTTGTTAATCTAAATTGTTAACAATATTTTGGATTCCATTGTTTGTTTTTTTTTTTTTTTAATATCAATTCTCATGGGACGAATTCAATTTTCATGGATATTAATTTATTTCTTCACAATAACTAGACTTTGTGAAGGTCATTTGTTAAGTTTTTGCTTTGCTTTGTTGTGTCACAAGTTTAAGCCATTTAGTGAAACTAATATGCATTCAATATTCCATATTTTTTTGTTGAATACACAAATGATATACATGGTCGAAAGTTCTAAATGAAAAAATCTATTGTGTTTTTAAATGTTCATAAATTGTGATCCATTGTTGAAATAAGACATCAAAGTTTCTTTTAAAAAATATTTGTTGAAATACAAATGTTATGTGTCATTTTAAGCCCATTATGTCAAAACCTTTTTCATTTGTAATGAACTCTTTACAACTCGGACGTACATCATTTCCTTTGTGTTCCATGAACAAATTCATGGAAATTTCCTTCAAAAAATTCATGTCCTATTTAAACATAAATATTTGCTTTGTGATGGAAAAATTGAAACAATGGTTTGGGTTATCCATTGCACTTGATGCAATTAGTGAATTCATATTTCAATATTCAACCTCCCATTGTTTTAAAATTGTATTACAAGATTAAGCAAAATAATATTCCTTTGTTGTTCGAATTGCAATAAGTTACCAAAATAAAATTATGAACATTTTTATAAGTTTGCTTGAGGTAATGTCCATGGTTCTAAAGTCTTTTACAAG
This sequence comes from Sphagnum tenellum, assembly GCA_963921925.1. Lineage (NCBI taxonomy): Eukaryota > Viridiplantae > Streptophyta > Sphagnopsida > Sphagnales > Sphagnaceae > Sphagnum > Sphagnum tenellum. Next base: position 16,567,868 of record OY998144.1, read on the forward strand.
TTTGGGTTTTGTTTGATCCTTGTAAAGGTTTTGGAAATGCAAGTATTAATTATTTTTATTTGTTAGGTGAAAAGGTGATCCCCTTATTAATTGCATTATGATGGTACCTATTAAAAAAGGAAGCCAACAAGCCATTTTTAATTTATTTTACAATAAAATCATTTTGAAACACTTTTGATGCCTCGAAAACATTTCAAGGAGTCATCATAGCTACAAGCGATAATCAGCAACTCTTGCTGAAATAACTATTATTTTGAAAAAATAGGGCCAAACAACACCATTTTGAATATCCAATTTGCCCTTTCAAAATTTTCACCAAACATTAATGATGTGTACAATATTTTACAAATTAAAAAATATGCATGTTGTTGTTTTACCAATTGTTTTTACATGTTAATTGTTCGCAATTTTTTTAATTTGAAGAGGAAACAAATGTTGAACATTTGATCCAAACTATTCAATGGTAGATAAAGCCACTTGAAAGGAATAACATATGTATTTTGTACAAACTAATTGACAATATAGATTATCTAAGGTATCATTCACAAAATGAAAGGTAAAAGAAGTCAAAGGCCACAATTTGAATGGAATTGATTCAAAGTATTTTGGTAGATAAAGGAAATCACATGATTTAGTATGCTTGAAATAATTTAAAACATTTTTTAATAATTATTGTCATGTAACGAAATTTAAGATAAATTTGAATGTTGTAAATGAATGTACATTGTTTAATTGTCATGTGTGTCCTTGCTTGAATAACTTGCTCATAAAAAAATATTAATAACTTTCAAATTTTATTATTTTTTCATGTGAATATCAAAAAAAATTAAACTTCACCCTAACCTTGAGTTCATAAGCATATTTCCAAGCTATAGTGCTCTATTTTCAACAATCTTGGAGTTTATACATGTATATTTTTTGCAATGTATTTTGATAATACCAATAATGTAAATTCTTTGGATCCCAAAATTTGGGGTAATAAAATCTAAATATCTAAAAAAAACCTATGCCACCTTTTATTACATCCCTTGATATAATGTTCAATAAAAACATTTACAACAAATGTCATAAAAGACTTTTTGTCATTTTTCTTTCTCTTTAATGCATCTAAAGTTTTTGAATGCCTTCATGTTGAAATCCTTTGCAAACCTTTTTTTCAATTACTAACAACATTTTTCAAATTTGGAAAGAAAATGTTATTTGATTAAAATTATGATTATGATTGATGTTTAATTTATAAGTTTTCTATGTATCATATAGTAGAGGTTTAAGGCCTTCAATTTGGTACAAAACATTAGTTTTAAATAATTTGATTATTGTACATCTTTAGATTACATAAATTCCTATCAGAAAATTGAAAACCCATTTGACTTGGGATATGTTATAATTCACAAGAGTGCAAAGAAAACTCACTATGAGTCCATGCATATATATATATATACGAAGTAAGGTAGTTTATTTTATTTATTTTTTTCATGCTGACATATCCCAAACCACAGTGCTTCATGTTGTGCTCTTGGTATTTTCAAAAAGCTCTTGATGAATAAGGGTGCATCAACTTGGTTTCAAATTGTTTGGAATTACAATGTGGAAGTTATTGATTATTGAACCATTTTTTCCATGAAAATTAAATAAAATTGAAACTGAAAAGTGTATTGGAATTTTGGGGTGTTCTTGATGTTCTTGGAAATCCCTTGACCAGTTAGAATAAATAGAGTTTATTTCACAATTTTAAAAAATAAGGTGCAAAAGGTGTTAATTTTTAATGGATTTTGTTGCTAGAAATTCAAACAAATTGCAAAAATTGGGTTTGGAAGGAAAATTAGTTGAGCCCTCAGTGTGTTCACATTTGAACCAATGGCAAAGGCCATACACTAGTATGTATGAAGCTTGAGGTAATTTGTTTTGTCATGTTAAAATCTCTAAACTAAGACACTTCATGTTGTGCTCTTGGTATCTTTAGAAAGATTTTGATGAGTAGGGATGCAGTGACTTGGTTTGAAATTATTTGGAGCTAATGTGTGAAGCTATTTATTATTGAATCGTTTTTTAATGAAATAAAATAAAATAAAAAATGAAAATTGTATTGGAATTTGGAAACATTCTTGGTGTTGTTGGAAAGCCCTTGGAGTGTTAGATTCAATATAATTTATTTCACAAATTTCAAAGCTAAGGTGTGGAAATATTGATTTTTAAATTAGATTTGTTGCTAGAAATTCAAACAAATTACAAAAATTGGCTTTGAAAAGAAAAATTAATTGAGCCTTCAATGTGTTCACACTTGGGCCAACAACATGGGCTACACTAGTTTTATATCATGTAAACATAATATTGAGGTCAATAATAAAATAAGGTCACATGTCCCATTTGGATGCATTATGAAGGGATTAAATGACCATTTGAAGGGTTCAAACTTGAAACAATTTTGATCCCAATTTTGAGTCACATGAGTCTTGAACTTTTGCCACTTTGATGTAATCATCATGCCATTTACAAAATATATAATATGAAAAGGAGAATGACAAATTTTCCCAAGTTTAAATTGTGGTGTCTTGTGAGTGTGGGTGACTTGTGGTTCATTTGTGCACATCATTTGGTTTTAATATACATTAAATATCATTTATTTGGTTTATGCAAATTGATTTCATTTTGAACCCAAGATATTGAGTTTGTTTTAATACTATCTTAAAGCTTTCGCATGCCCTTTTTGTCTCAATGTTTATGGGCCCTAGAAGTAGGGAGTGCACCCAAGGCTTTTAAATATTTTGTAGCATATCATATTATAAATTTTATTAGATAATATTTTGTGGCAAGCTTTTAGGGGCATGTTAACTTTTGTGATTCAAGTTCATTATGTAACGAATTGTCTTGATTATTGGTTCCAATATGCATTGAATCATTAGTTGTGAAATTTTCTCCATGTTTTCCCCTTTTCAACCACCACCACCATTATTTCTCCTTTTGCTTGTACTTCTCTCAACTTTGGTAATAATTTGATGGTGAAATGTTTTAACATTGTGTTGATTCTTTCAAAATTGGACCCATCTCTTCATGGCCTTGTGCCCTAAAACACTATTGTAATTTTTTTGCAATGTCATCTAGTCATTTTTTATACTTTTTCATTATCTTAAAAGAAATTTACTTCAACTTATTCAATTCGTGTATTAAGTTTTAATAAACATTTATAATAAACATTCGTGTATTATTTCATTAATTGGACCTTGGTTATGTCATTCCATGATTCCCTTAAGGTTTATGTTTGTTGTTCAAATTAATGTGATATTGTGCAAGTACTAAAAATTTGGGAAATAAATTATACAAATATACAATGGTCCTAAGCCCTATACCACAACAAGTTCATTTATATTATCTCAAAAACACTTCAAGGTCTTCATCCTTGTCCCCCCCCAAATACAAGAATGGACATCTTTAACCAATTTTTAATATGTAATTGTTTTTCTTTATTTTAGAAATCACACTCTAAGCGCTTATTTCACCTACTTTCCCTTTGCTAACTTTTACCCAATTTTCGAAGTCTATTTTCATGTATGAGAAGACTTCCAATTGTTTCAACTATCTTGCAATAAAATTATCCTACACTCTTGATGCAATTCTTTAAAAGAACCAACAATAATTGAACTTTTAGGTTTTTGTCCAAGTGTTTGGATTAAAAGACAACATTCACAAGGCCATGACCATTACAAATATATCTATGACCTATTGCATTTTTTTTAAATCAATTTTTTTTCATGTGTGAGCACTTTTGAACATCAAATTTAATAATTAGAGTTTAAACTTGAAATTGAAAAGCAATAATAATAAACAAAAACCTATTGCATTAAACTGTTTTAAATCTTTGATGATGTAGATCATTTTCATATCCTAGCTTCAAAGTTATTATTTTTTAATCATTCTGATAATCCTTAATTATATTTCTAATAAACTTTTAATCTATTTTTATGGGGTCATACTTGACCTTTCATATTTGAAATTTCATGCCAAATTTTATTATTTCTAACATCCAACTTCTCCTTGTAAAGCTTTTGGACATGATGCATATTTGTTTATTGTTGTGCTCAAGATTGTGTGCAAATTGAAATACAAATGCAATTATGAACTTAAAAATAATAATTCATGCTTATGTTTTCAAAGTAATCAAGCGCACATTTTGAATTGTTTAAATGACATGGCTTTTTTGCCCTCTTGTGATTTCCATGGCCACATGTTGTATATTTGTAACCCATGACTCCACATCCTTTCATCAACTTTAGTGAATTGATGCAAGCTTCCAATGTTTTCAAATCTATGTAAGTTGTAACATACTCAATTTTAATGTATTTTTTTATGAACACAAACTTTAGGTCCCAATTAATATAGAATCAAAAATATAAAATTTATATGGGTGAACTAGACTGAGGTTGGATAGTCATTTACATAATGTTGGTGAAATTCCATGTTCTAGGTAAAGATAACAAACATTATCAAAACTAGATGACATTATCATCCTTTATTTCAAACACATATTTTCTTCAAGGAACACCACATTATGTGGTTATCTATTATTTCACGTAAACTCAACATGCACTACTATTGTTTTGTTCATGACTTTCATTTAATCATTGTACACAAATGTTCAATTTGTTTTATTTGTTTTTAATTTGTTCAATTATTACAATAACATGCAAACAAGTGTTATAGTTCATTAAATTCAATAAAAATAACTTAGAAAGGGATGAAAACCTAGAAAAATGAGCCATGTGTGCCTAGTTAATCATCTTAATCAAAACTTATGTGACAAATTGGGATTCATTACAACTTAAAGAATGTTTTAAAATAATAGTTACAAAATGGTTACATTTTGTTTTGGTGGAAGAGGGTATATTTCATACTCATTAAATTTAGTTTAAATGAATCTAAATGTCATAAATTTTTGTTACAAAAAGCATTGAAGATAAAACATTTTTACTTGAATTAACGTAAGTTACCATTAAAAAACATGTATATATATATATTTTTTTAATGACAAAGTTTTTGGTTCATGTAACTATGTTTGCACCCATAGTAGAACTAGATTCATATTTATTATCCATTAATGTCCCAATTAAATGTAGATTTATATATGAAATCATATGTGAACATCAAGTCCTTTGAGCAAAGCTAAAAAAAATGTCAATTCGAAACAAAACAAGTAGGATAAGCAACATAAGGATGGAATACATTCTTATTATAACATCAATTAGCAAAAAAATGGTGTCCACAAAAAGAAATGATTCATGATGATGAATGTTTTGGCACTTCAAAATCATTTTTAGTTGCCCTTTTCACATAGCAACTTGGGCTCCATGTTGCAAGCTACTAGTGATGATGAAATGATGTTCATATTGTAGATTCCAATTGCAATTGTGAGGAGGAGGAAGGCCCAAATCACTTACCAAGGTTAAGTTGTTAATTTTGAAAGAATGGTGCATCAAATAAGTTGAAGTCAAAATGTAATTGTATCAAATGACTTATCAAATCACAATTTGTCTAAAGAAGCTTTGGATCTAAGGGTCATGATTACATGGAGGTTTTATGGGTGCTACCCAAAGACAAGAAGGCCATATCATAAGCCTACTTGTGAAAATGAATCTAATTGGAAGAAAAATCGGGAAAGGTAAATAATTTCCAAAAGGCAACCAAGTGTGGTGTAGTTTTGCCAATTGCCAAGTTTGCCAATCTTAACACATGGAGAATACCATGATCATTTTACAAGAAGAGCATGCAAAAATTGGATGTTATGGCAATGGTGAATGAAGAAGGCGATGCATTTTATAATGTGATAGGGTGAAAAAGAATGTACACATCTCCTAAAGAAGACAATTGAGTAAAGGACAAGACACAATTATTAGACCACCAACTTCTACGAAATTTGTTGCAAATTATTATATACCAATAATTGTTATTGTAACTGAGTGAAGGACAAGACATAAAACATTACTAGACCACTGACTTCAATGACATTTGTTGCAATTTGTTTTAAATCAATAATATTGTTGCAACTAAATAAAGGACAAGACATAAAACAAAACAAGACCACCAACTTTTATGACATTTGTTGTAGTTTATTTTATATCAATAATTTTCATTGTAATTACTCCCACTCAAGAAAGCGCACACCTCTAACACTAAGCCAACAAGTTGTCTAATGGAGGGGGATTCAAAACATTTTTTGCAAATGGTTCCAAGTTTAAATCAATAACAACAATAGTTACAATAGTAATGACAACCATTTGTGTCATCATGATTGAACAAAAAAAAAAGATCAATTGAACATTGACAATAATATGCATAATAGACCCATTGAACTTCATTAATGCAAAAGGTGGTGATAGGTTTGATTATTTGAAAAGAAAATTGGATACACAATGAAAGAACAACTTTGTGGAAATAAACAAAACATCAGAATTCTGGATATGGTAGAAGTTTGTGTTGAACTCATATAAACAAAACATGGGCATTAAAAAAGTTTGAAAATTTTTAAGAAGTTTTTGAATTCAATATTTCAACATGTTCATCCTGCGTAAGGGGTTACATCTATAATGTGGATGTGACTTTCATTTCATCCTTTATTTATTTGTTTATATTAATGAACATGCATCAATTGCCACATCATGTAATTGGGTGGGTTTTAAGCACATATTGTTTAGTGATAGGACATATATATTTGGAATTAATTGGAGATTTCTTTTGGAGATTCATCTTGGCCTCATATGATATTAAAATTTGATAACTTTTGAAAAGTTGTGCTCAACAAAATTTTCAATAAATATGGGGTGGTGATGGAGACAATAATAGGAAGGGTGTTGGTGATAGAATTGAATGTAGTTGTAGTTATCACAAGCATGTAAATGTGTTTTTCCATTTGTCGGTTTGATCACCTTTTAATAGGCATTATTAGGTTTAATCTTCCTTTGGTTTTTCAGGAGTGGGTTTAATTTGGGTTTGTTTCAATATAAACTTTACCCCTTTTGGGGGGCTTTTATTTTAATCTTCAAGTCCTTCCCCTTCCTTTTCTTTGCTCCTAGTGGGGGTTGCCTTGCCCCCTACCCCTTCTTAGGTTTTTTCTTTCTATAATGTTATTCAAATTTCTTTTCCATCCCCATCCAACTAATTTGCATCATGCTCATGATTTCATCAATCCCTTTTCAAATGGCAAGAATGGGAATTGTGCCATATCCCAATATGACATCCCTTACATTTCAATTTTGGGGCTTTATTTACATGTCATGACATGACTTGTCACTAGAGGCATTGTTTGGCCTTTTAGGTCATTCTTGTGGACATCAAAGAGGTCTCCCTAACCCTTCAAACCTTTTCTCCTCCCCCTTTAACATGCCAACATGGGTATTAAGTTAAAACCCCCTTGGTGTTTTCCATTTCAAGTTTTTTCAACCACATTCATATTCATGCATTGTAATTGATTTCAACAAAATGTAACTTGGGTTTAATTTTCCCTTGGACCATTTGGCTCATAGCCCATCCAACAGACCAACCTTTTTTATATGCCACCCATTACCATGGACAAACAAACTATAAAAGAAGTTTCTAGAAGTTTCTAGAAAAATCCATGAAGAACATGTTATTGGAATTTTTAGCAAGTTTTCAAAGAGAACCATGAATAATATGTTATTTAAATTTTCTAAAAATATTTAAAAAGATCCATGAAAAATAAGATATTAAAAGTTTCTAGAATTTTTTTAAAAAGTCAATGAAAACTATGCTTAAAATTTTTTAGAGGATGTAAAATTAACAAAAGTTTTTTTTTTGGGTTTAAAAAAAAAAGTTGACATAACTCTTAGAAGTTATGGTTGGTGGAAGCTCTAGAATACATGGTTAGTAAAAGCTTCTAAAAGACATGGTCAATATTTTTTTTTAAAATGTTGTTTAATATAAACTTATAGAAGGTTTAGTTTATGAAACTTTTTAGAAGGTTGATGAATTTTAAAAAGTTCCATTATATGGTATAAGAAGAGGTCAAGAATGCATCATCCTTTAATTTTGACAACACAAGTTGTGACCTTTACACTTTTAGTTCGTTTCATGCTTAATTTGCATCATGCTTTGTTCAAGTAATGAAGTTGTTTAGTTGTTGTTCATTATAAAGTTCCTTGTTTGTTAGGTTTTTAAATTTTCTCCAAGTTGTGTTTTTGTCTTGTCCTTGACACCCACCCCATGTCCTCCCCCTTTCCATTGTCTCAAATGGAGTTTAACCTTCATTACCAATAATTTACATGTTAATAATTGGTTTTAAGAATCATAAATAATTATTTTTTAGTTATAAATGTTAATACAATTTACAAATTCCTTTAGTCACCTTATGTTGTTTAGTCTATCTAAGCTATTTAGGGTTAGGTAGGACTAAACTTGCCTACCTTAGTTTTGTCCTACTTAATTTCATTTAGCCCTATTCAACCCAACTTAATCTTTCTTAACTTAAACTAGTCCTACCTAGGGGCTAGTTATGTTAGGTTAGGTAGGAATAAACATGTATAATCTATGGGCTTTCTAGAAGATTCCAATTAAAGGGTTATTAGTTGAAGGGCTTCCTAAGAATTGCCTAGACTAATTAAGGGATGGTTAGGTTATGTTAGGTTGTTGAAGGTTTTTAAAAACTCCTAACCCTTGCTTGGGCTATCTAGTTTTAAATACCTAGGGCACCTACATCACAAATTCAACATGCGATGAACTAATAATGAAAATCGCACGAATTTCATTCATTCATAGGTTTGTACATTTTACACACAAATATCATGCATTGACAACACATTTAACATACGAATAAAATGTGTTGACATATGAAGTATGAACCTATGAATGAATAAATGCCACACAAACTTTATATCTTTTTATAAATCCATGTGTCAATGCACAATATTATTATGTGAAACATGTGAATTATGAATGAACAAACTTTGCACGATTTCCATTATTAATTCAAAAGATGTTAAGTTTGTAATGTAAAGGTTGTTTCAACTACTTAAGAGTTTTTAAAGGTTTGCTTAAAAGTTGCTTAAAGTATTTAAGCTACTTAGGGAGACTACTTAAAGTTGCCTAAACTACTTAAGGCTATCCAAACTATTTAAAGGTTGCCTAAAGACCTAGGCTATGTAAGGACTATCTAGGGGCTACCAAAGGGTTATATTGGCTACTTAAAATTACTTAAGCTACCTAGGGGATCTAATAGCTATTTAGGTTACTTACGGGTTATTAAGAAGTTAAGTTGTTTAGGCTACTTAGGGTATTTTAAGGGGCTACCTAGGGGTTGCCAAAACTATTTTAAAATTAAGTTTTTAGTTCTTTATATTATTTAAGGTACTTTAGTTAAGGGTTTACTTAAGATTACCTAGGCTACTTAGGGGTTACCTAGGTGTTGTTTAACTACCTAAGGGTTACCAAAGGTGCTAAGAGGCTACCTAACGTATTTAGGGGCTTACGTAGGAGATATTTAGGGTTGTTAAAGTACTTAAAGATCATGAAGGGGTTACTTAAGGATGTACCTAAAGACTGCCTAAACTACCAAAGGGCTACTTAAGGGTTTTTTAGACTAATCAAAATATTTAAAGGCTTATTTATGGGTTGTTTATTTAATTATAGTACTTAGGGGCTTACTTAAAGTTGCCTAGAATAAATAAAGTACCTATGGGCCTATTGGGAGGCTACATAGGTTACATATGTTACTTAAACTAATTTGGTACCTAAGGTTTAATTAAGGGTTGCTTAAATTACTTAAGGGATCTAGGGCTTACATACTTATGGTACTTTGGGACATACTTATTGGGGGTTATGTAAATTACTTAGACTGCTTAGGGGCTATTTAAATCCTACTTAGCTATATAAGGATGTACTTAGGAACTATCTATATTACCTAAGGTACTTAAAGGTTGCATAATCTTAACTTGTGTAAGTTAACGTGACATGTTGCATGCATTAGTTAGTCATTAACACATGTACATATGCAAATATGAGATATAATTGTAATTCAAATTGAACAAGACACCACATGTTGTTTAATCACCTATGAATCATGTTACCAATGGGTCTAATCATTTTGATATGAGCCACACCCACCTTTTTAGACCTATGTTTTTTCATTATTTAAATTTTTGGCATTTGTTAAATACATCATTTAAAAAAAGTTCAAAGTTTTGTCCACACTAAAATGTTAAGGTTTATATTAATTTTTTCCCAAAACTATGTCATTTAAAATAATTCAAATTGTGTTTTTTGGGTTTAGGGGGTTTATTTTTATTGTTTTCATTAACAATAATAGATGTTTTGATTTCTATTCAATCCCCACCATTAAAAGTGAAAGATGTTGAATTAATTCCCATGTTCATTCATTAATGTCATAACCTTGCCAATGGATGAGATATTATAATTAATGATTAAACAACCTATAATAAAAAATATCTTCCATTTCATATTCTTGTTCACCATTGATTTCAATAGGTGGACATGGTTCAAGGACTTTTCTTAGGATGATGGACCCATAGTAGGGCTCCGATAATAATATGAAATACAAGATAAAACTTCATAGAGTTTGGGAATTTGAGTTAAAAAGCCACAATGTTGATTTGCTTCATGATGGTGAATTGACCAAGTCTTTGGTAGTTCAATTTCTTTGAAGGTTCTATTGTTTGAATATTTTGTTATTAAAACCAAACTTAGTATCTAACCTTGAAACTTGCTTGTTCTTAATGATGTTCGTGAATATTTTTGCTGTGCATTGCCTTTGTGCCTTTTCAAGGTTATATATAAGTTGTGCCCAAAATGTCCACCAACCACAAGGCCCAATATTTGGCTATAAAATTCATAATTTTGTTCACACCTTACATATCAAACTTAAGGTGTAAACCATGAATTGCAAAAATGGCATTCAATGATTTGTTGATGAATGCACCATCACTAGTAGGAATCAGCCAAAATGTAACTAGCCCATTTACAACACATGCGACTTGTAGTCATTTGCGATTAGATTTGGGAATATTGCAACTACAAGATCAAATTTCAACTATTTTGGTCATTCTCACAACTATGATGCAATTATTAGAAATTTCATCCTATCGGTTGGATTGGTTTTACATTTATTTCATCGATTAATAGGTTGATATGTCACATTAGTCGCAATAGTCACCAAATTAGTTACATCCTAAAAATATTTTACAATGACATAGGGGTGTATTTTAATGTATGTACTAAAATTATATATAATATGCATACGTATATGTATTATTCATATAATGAATCTCCAAATTAATATCTGACCTTTGAATTTTTTATTCAAATATGAAAATCGTTATTTCAATTGTTTAAAACATTATTTGAATTTTAGATTTTGGATTTGAACATGATATTTTCAATTTAAATTTAAAAACACTTATTTGATCAAAAATTTGATATTTGAATTCTACACTAATATTTTCGAATCCAAAAATTATTTCAATTCAGAAAATTATAATTGATTATAAAAATGAACATTTTAATTTTGAATATTTTAATATAAATAGTAAAATTTATATTTCAATTCTGAAATTTTTTCATTTAAAATTTTAAAATAATCATTTGATTTGAACTTGAAATTTTAATTCCAAATTATTATTTTGGATTCTCAGAATTAATACTTCCAGTCTGAAAATTATTAGTGAAATTTAAAAATGGACATTTCAATTTTGAATATTTTTATTTGACTCTGAAAATTGGCAGTTCAATTATGGAAATTTTTATTTCAGTTCAAAAAACTTATTTGATCTAGAAATTAATATTTGATTTCTACATTATTATTTTCAAATATAAAAATCAGTATTTCAATTCAAAAAATTATATTGAGTTTAAAAATCGACATTTTGATTTTAAATACTTTTATTTGAACTTGAAATTTGATATTTGAATTGTGAAGTTCTAAATTTAAATTTTAAGAAATTATTTGATTGGAAAATTGAAAAATGAATTCCAAATTATTATTTTGGATTATTGAAATTCATATTTCAATTCAGAAAATTATTAATTGAGTATTAAAATGGACTTTTTGATTTGAATATTATTATTTTAATTTGAAAATTGACATTTCAATTCTGAAATTTATTATTGAACTTCAAAAAACTTATTTGATCTAAAAGTTGATATTTGAATTCTGAATTACTATTTTGGAATCTTAAATTTATATCATAATTCAAGAAATTATTGATTAAGCTTGAAGGATTTTTTCTAGTAGTGTTATCCACAGTATATCACTTTTATAAGTAATTATAAATGATTATTTCTATTAAACTTTAGTTACACATAATAATAATTGTTGTAACACATTTGTATATTTTTTAAATTAAAATTTTTATATTAGAAGAAATTAATTAAAGTAATTAATGTGACATTACTTTAAAATCATTGCAATTACTTCATATAAGAATTAATTAGTATGTGCATAATTATTTTCTAATTGAACATAATTATTCACATTCTGTAATTTATAACTTCAAACCTGAATTAAAAATTTGGAAAACCTATAATGTAGTTAAAATAATCATTTTACTGATTTTAATTTCACGAATTTTATATATAATTTTTAAATTCTGTTATTAATCATATTTAATAAGTATTTTACAGTAATTTTAACGAAAATTTGAAAATTAACATTATGTTTAGCAAATTATTTTATTTATAGTTAATAATTAACAAAAGAAAAAAATTACTTGACCTATAATTTTTTTCCAACTAAATATAATTAAACAATAAATAATTTAATTAATGGAATAAGTATTTTAAAAAATTCGTGTAAGAATTTACTTTTTAATAGTAATTGTTAATCCATTACTTATAATTTTAACATAAATAGTTATTTTTAAAATTATAAATATTGAATTAGATATTTTTAAAATTATAATCATTAAATTAATTTTACATTAAATTATAATTTGAATAGATTTTTAAAAGTAATAAAATATTTGTAAATATCTTAAATATTTAATTATTTGTGAGTTATGTATTAATAATTTGTGAATTACTAGATAGTTAGTTTGTTAAATATGAAAAACTTATTACTTATTTAAGTAATTGATACTGAATACTGAATATTTGTAGTTTGTAATTTATAATTTAAAATCATGTAAATTTAATCATGATTAATGAAATGATTATCTAATTATTTAGCATTTGAATTGTTTACAAATCTAAAAACTAAGAAAGTAAGGCATGAAAAAAGTTTTGGAATTACAACTTAGTTTGTGAGGAAGTTGGAACTTCAAAACTTATCCCATATTCTTTGTTCTTTATTCCTATTTTGAATATTATATAAACAAGGGGGTGTGGTCATCCGATTTCACGTTAAGAAATTTGTGCACATGGGATGAACTAATAAAAAAGGTCAAAAAAGAAAAAAAAAACAAATTATGCACATTTTTAAAGTGCATACCTTCCCAACCTACTTATTTACCTATCTAGGTAGGTACTTAGTTTGACCTACCCACCTAGGTTGACCTATGTACCTACTTACCTAAGTACCTACCTATATGAGTAAGTATTTAACCTAAAACCTACCTATTTATTTTTTTAACATAAATAGGTAGGTTGGTATGTAACCTAGGTTTGTAGACACATATTTGTGTACCTACCTAGGTACCTACCAACTTAATATTAATATTTTAATCTTTTTCTTCTTAATGGCACGTGGCATACTTACATTGGGCCACATATCATAATATAAGATCATCCAAGTATTATAATTGAATGGCCTAGATTATTTCAAAATAATATTAATAATATTTTAAATAATCAAATATTAAAACACGTGGCAACACATCATTTGCCTTTAATTGTTACCAAAATAGTTGCATCTTAGTCACATGTGATAATATATATACAATGTAGTTAAAGGATGAAATGTATTTGTTGACTTTTTTTTCATACAATACCTTTTGTCATTTACGACTAATCTATCACATGCGACTTGTCTTAGGCAACTACATGGATTTTAGTTGCAAAATGTCTCTTGCGACTAAAATTTAGTTACAAACACTAGTCGAAAATACATAGTTTTCTTCTAGTGCACGTTGTTAAATGTTTATTTAATTATTTTGATGATAATTGGTTATCCATCAGAAATATTAATCCAAAACTTGATTGACTTGTTTTGTTTGTCCATTTGTTTAACAGTGGAAAACTAAAAATAGTTTCACTTTCATGTTTAAAAATTCAAAAGGTATCTTTGACAATTTGGATGTGAACCAAGGTCCCTAATAAAAAATGATATCCTTATGGAGGCAATGATATTGGAAAACATGATCATATATTAACTTGGATGTTTTTTCACCTTTTGTGGCTAATGACACCCACATCATTAGCCTCGTTTTTGTTGTTCATCATGCTTTCAATCATTTCATTTCTTAACTAAGTTTGGTGGGGATGATGGTTTAACTAAACAAGTACATTATGTGGTCTTTTTTTGGGGTATGCCTATTGATTTTGCCCTTCCTATTGGTTTTTGCACCCTTTTAAATGGCATTAAGGTTTTAGGCATTCCATTTGAAGTATCTTTTCCTTGTTTCATCTTTTATTTAAAAGGCCTTGGATGAAGATGTGCAACATGTAGAGGCACTTTTGAAGTTAAGGGATGTTTATGTGGTTTTTGGGATCCTTTCTAGGTGTTTTGTTTAAATGCTATCTTATTTTCCCCATCTTCCTCCCATTATTGGAATTTTACATCATAAACTTATAGGTTTCATGGGGTCATTCCAAATCCATGCAAAATATATTATTTTATGGGTTTGTATAGTTTAGACATGAATGTCATGTATTATTTATACACGGAAGTTAAGGGCATGACTTTTGTGTGTAAACAACATGAATAGACATACAACATATGTGTCTAAACAATACAAACATGCATATGACATTTGTGTTTAAACAATACACATGAAATTGATGTTCATACAATACAAGTAGATGAATGACATTTGTGTTTATTCCATTTGAATCTATGAAAAATAAATTTCGCACAACTATTATTGCCAAATTGTGACCCATGAAATTTGTGATGCAACAATAATTAACTTGTTTTGATTTGACCTTCACCTAGGTTTTGGGGAGGCTTTTAGGTTTAGGTTTTAAAAAATCTATAATTTTTTTTTTGTATGGGTAAGTCACAAGCTCCCCATCTCAAAAGAAGGAAGCTTGGTTTCATTTTTGCCTAGGCCATTCTTTCAATGGTTTACATAAGGAGTTGGGGGCTTGTGCCTCAATTCATTGCTTTTAGATTCTTGTAGATTCTTGTAGGATTGCCACCCATTTTTTATTATAAGTTACAAGGGGCACTAATTCATGTTTGTTTCCATTCAAGGCCCACTTGAAGTTGGCACATGAATTTTCCCCTCCAATAGCATAGGCTTGCATCCTTTAAAATAATTTTCACAGAGGGATGTTGATTATCTTCAGGATAAGATTTTAGAAGGTTTATGTGTTCCTTTTTCTAACATCAATTCAAACATGTTTTTTGATTTTCATTTTCCTTGATTTAAATATTGTAGGCTTTGGTTTAAGTGTTTGACTTTTCACTTGCCCATTCATCATATCATTTTATACAACTCACACATCTTTTCTTCAACATTGCATTAGGTTGGGATTTCCTTATTTGATAGCTTGGGGCTTGGCCCAATGCATTTGTGGTTAGCCTATATTACATTCAACATGGATATACTTTTTGCGGTGTGTCCATAAGGGGGAACAAATTATTACTTGTGACATTATTCAAGATGTTTTAACTTTCATTGTTAGAGATATTGGGTTTCATGTAAGTAAACACGTCTTCCCATCACCCTCCTTCTAGTCTTGTCAATGGGTTGATATTGTGTTCACTTCAAATGGGGTCCACATTCTAGTTGATGTTTTCATGGTTGATCCCACTTGAATATATTTAGTTTCAGGAATTGCCATTTTAAAAAAGTGGTCACATTGATTGTGGCCTAAGCAAAGGATGGGCTATATTATGATCAACACCTGGATGATATTTCCCTATTGTTAAAGATATATTTAGGTGCTTACACCAAGAGGTCCATGATTTTTTTTATTAATGTTTTAACATGATATGGTCAACCAAAGGTTATGGTGGCCTTCCTCTATTGATTTTGCGATCATTTTTAAAGTAGAAGGTGTTAATAATTTTACAATAAGTTCAAGTCGTTATATATTGAAGCAATATGTTCTTGTTGAGGAGACCTCTTTTAGGCTAGGTGCTTTTTTAAGTTTCTTGCTCATCTCCTTGTTGGATATGCTTCACACGATTAGTGAAAGTTTTAGGTCATAGGTTGCTACTTGGTTCCCATTGAGTGGTTTTTTGACTTTTGTTGGTGCACTTATGTTTCAAAATGTTGTGTATTCGTTGAACATTGGTCTTCTCTTTTTGTTCTTCCATTTCCCCTTTTGGGTGGGTGTTTGTTCCTTAATAATGTTTGGTAGAGTTTCATGGTTCTAATAATTTTGTTTTAATAATTAGCCAACAATACCCATGGGCTATACCTAATATGAGGCACAAAGCAAAATTTATCGTGAACCAAACCTCCACAGATCACAAGATATATGAATGAGAGGGTTCTTATCCCTACTCCTCAATAGTGGAAGGGTTCTTACACCTACAAGGAGGCATAATATCCCTCCCAATTTGTAAGAGGAAAATTGATGGATATACGGTGCCCTCGGCATACACTACAAATTTTCTTGGAGTGTTTGATGAAATGCAATTTATCCTATCTAAGGTCAGAAGATTTAGAGTTTGGGGACGTTGATGGGGCCCTCAATTTGAGACCCGGAGAGACCTAGAGTTTGGGGACGTTGATGGGGCCCTCAATTTGAGACCCGGAGAGACCTAGAGTTTGGTATTGCTTTCGTTCAAGTGAGACTGTGTTTCTGGCTGTGCTCTCGTGCGGTGCACAGCTCTCAGCAGGTGCTTCTTCGTTCCCACCAGAGGTAACAACCATATCCCTTCTTCCGCACATATGTCTCCAGCGTTATCTTCTTCGTATGCATTTATACTGAAATGTGTTGTATAAATGTTTAAAATTCCGGAAAATGCTCTTGCAAGATGGCCTGAGCATATTTGCCCATTTGCAGGTTTGGTGTCCTGAAGGAGGAAGCAATGTCAGAGCCGAACGGTGATAAGGTGGTGAGTGTCCATGATCTAGATGTTGCGGAGGAGGTTAGTATTGCAGGTGCTGAAGCTCCCCTCAAAGACCTTGATGCACCTGAAGAAACGAAGGAGAAACTTAAGAAAGCCCCTAGGGAGAAGAAGAAAGAAATTGTGCATGGAGGTGGTGCAGCAGGAGGTAAAAGCTTTGGAATGTTTCTGTCTATTCCAAATCACGTTGTATCAAAATTCGCACTGTTTTTGCTTTGTTTGAGAATCTGGAGGTTTGTTTTGGATCCACGGGGCTGAAATTTGTCAAGGCCAATTTTTGACACAAGTTTTGTAATTTGCAGCAAAGAAGAAAGAAGTCAAGAAAGAGTCAGGCCTTGGTCTAACATTCAAGAAGGAAGAGAACTTTGGGGATTGGTACTCAGATGTAAGACAAACATTTCAACCTTCACCGTGGATGATGTTTCTGTGAAGCTCTTTATGGTGTGACCTTCTAGGGTTTAGAGACTTTCAATGGCAGTGTTTTTGACTCAGAGGATACTGACAATTTTCTTTGATTGAATGAATACAGCTGGTTGTTCGAGGAGAAATGATTGAGTACTATGATGTGTCTGGGTGTTACATTCTCCGGCCTTGGTCTTATGCTATCTGGGAGTCCATTAAGGTGCCCTCCATTTGTATGGGCAAGAATATTGGATTTTTTAGGGCAACTTTGTCTTTCAATCTTGAATGATTCTCCTCTATATATTGCATGTGTATATAAGAAGAAAGCATATGGTTTCTTCCAAAGGATAGGATGCATGATCTGTATTCTATTTAACGAGATTGCCTTAGTAACCAAAAGCATTCAGGAGGGTTTAGGGTTTAGGGTTTTGTAACTGAATTCAATGGTGGTGAATGTCATGAACAGGATTTTTTTGATAAGGAGATCAAGAAGATGGGGATTGAGAACACCTACTTCCCTCTTTTTGTATCAGAGAAGGCACTGACAAAAGAGAAAAACCATGTTGAAGGTTTTGCCCCTGAGGTACTTTTGCCTCTCCACTTAACATGACATTGCATTGACCTCCATATTGTCTGTGCCTTTCTTTGAGCATTTCCATGTTGGACTCTTTGCATTCAAATTAGTGATACACAAGGTTTGTGGTTTGGAACTTGGCAAGCTCCATCGATTCATTGACTCTCGTGTCTTAATTTCACCATTTTGGCTGTGCCTGTGCACGAGCAGGTTGCATGGGTGACAAAATCAGGAGACTCCCAATTAGAGGAGCCCATTGCCATCCGCCCCACCAGTGAGACAGTTATGTATCCCATCTTTGCTAAGTGGATTCGGGGTCATCGGGACCTTCCTCTTAGAATAAATCAGTGGTGCAATGTGGTGCGGTGGGAGTTCAAACATCCTACTCCTTTTATCAGGTGAGTACTTGCTGATCACCCACTGAAACTGATCAATCCATGACAAAAGCACAGTTGTGTGTCTCAATGATCAAGTCCAGAATTTTGTTACACTATGAAGGAACAAGTGTAGCATGTATTCCCTGCCAAAGCTGATGCCACTTTGTTTTCTTAGTTCAATGATAAATCTATTACGTTTATTTCACAGGAGTCGTGAGTTTTTATGGCAGGAAGGTCATACTGCATTTGCTACAAAGGAGGAAGCTGACAAAGAGGTGCACATTCACTTTTTACTAGTTCGTCTCTGTAGAATACATTGTATTAGAAGCAATCTGCATCTTGCAGTAACCCCACATTTGAGTTGTACTATGTTGCATCTATTTCAAGGTCAAGTATTTCTCACTCTTATTGGAGCACAAAGTTTGACTATCTAGGTCTGAAGCAAAAGAATTTTTTTGATGCATACCCAAAACTTACCTGAGCAGGTGCATGCGATACTGGAGTTATATCGTCGAGTATATGAGGAACTGCTAGCAGTGCCTGTTATAAAGGGTGTGAAGAGTGAAATCGAAAAGTTTGCTGGTGGTCTCTATACAACAACTGTGGAGGTTTATTTCATTTCATTCTGCATTCTTTCATTTATTATGATGATACATCAATTCAGTGATGCTTCTGTTGCTCCAGAAATGTGACAGAAACTCAGGACACAGATTTTTGTACTACCTGCTGAAAATTTTGGGCACCTTGTTGCATACTTATCTATACCCAGCAGAGCTGACAAAGTTAGTGGGGGAATAGTTGTAGCTAGTCCCTGCATCATGAAGGTTATGGTGTGGTGCTTTGTGACTGATGCTCATGAGCTTATGACCACACTCAGTTTTTTTGTGTTAGTTTTGGTTTGCTGGAACTGAAACAACAGTTACATTCAAAATGCTATTGTTGAGTATTCTCTGCAATCTTATAGATATAAATTCAGTGATTCTGGGGCTTTCACCACCCATAGACATTACAGGTTAAAGTGGAGTTAGCATTGATTTCTGGAACCCTTCTGAGGGAAAAGAGCTGAAATGAGTCCACAGTGGTTCATTTTGTGACAGGCATTTATCCCCACCACTGGACGTGGTGTCCAAGCAGCCACATCACATTGTCTTGGTCAAAACTTTGCAAAGATGTTTGAGATTATGTTTGAAGATGACAAGGGGGAGCGGAAGATGGTTTGGCAAAACTCTTGGGGTCTCACCACTCGCTCGGTACTGCCTTTCAGCTCCTGTGGGTACATATTCTCGATTAAACAACACTGATTACTCATAACTGTTCATGGACTGTTAAGAGTGAGCAAATATGGATGGATGGCAACATGAGTGATTGTGAAGGATTTGGTTCATCCTAAGCATAAATGCGTTCTGTCTCTTTATCTATGAGTACACTTCGTCCATGGATTGCTTACTTTGGTTATGGTTTGCAGATAGGAGTGACTTTGATTTGAAGGCAAAATTTACATGTAAATGTGTCTGCAGATAGGAGTGATGGTGATGGTACATGGAGATGACAAAGGGCTAGTGTTGCCCCCCCGAGTGGCACCCATCCAGGTGGTTGTGATTCCTGTACCTTTCAAGGGCATTGACCCCTCTGATGAATGCTTGAAGGTTGTCCACCAGTTGCAGCAAGCAGACATCAGGGTAAAGGAGGACCTACGTGATAATTACTCCCCAGGCTGGAAGTATTCTCACTGGGAGCTGAAAGGGGTTCCCCTTCGGATTGAGATTGGACCACGGGACATCGAAAAGAAGCAGGTAGATGCTACTTTTGCAAGCAGTCAGTGTTAGGGACCCACCTATCTCTTGTGTTTGGTAAGGTAGTTTGAAGCAATGTTTTCAGTGCATTGGGTGTGTGGACTTTGGGGTCTTGCAATTCCTTAGAATAGGTGGTTATTTGTGTTATGTAGGTGCGTGTTGTTCGACGGGACTTGGAAGACAAAGCAGAAGGTCGATCTCAAGATATTCCTGTTGCAGATCTTGTGGAGAGAATTGGGAAAATTTTGGATGAGATGCAGAAGCATTTACTGGAAAAAGCTAGAGAGGAGAGGAGTTTATGCATTGCAACAGCTTACAACTGGGATGACTTCATGGCTGCACTTAACAACAAGAAGATGGTCCTTGCCCCCTGGTGTGATGAAGTGGTAAATTATTCTGCTCTTACTGCCTATCATGTCATTTTGTTGTGTCCAAGAGTTTCATCATTTCTCTTGGCAATATTTGATCAAATATTTAAGTCTTTGGCACCAATCAGCAGAAAATGCACTAGGGGTATGTTAATTAATTTACATGTGGAAGTCTCTGGACTATGCATTCAACATATCTTGCTGAGTGAAAAGATTTGGTGAATCTTATGCAGGAGGTGGAGGAGAATGTGAAGGCCCGGACTAAAAGCGAAGGGGATGGGGGGGCAGCCAAGACCCTGTGCATGCCCTTTGAGCATGATACTCTCCCAGTGGTGCAGGAATTTCTCCCTGAAGGTAGAGATTTTTCCATCCCATTTGGTGACTAGTCATATAATCTCACTGTAGGGTAGATTGACCTATTGTCAGTTGAGTCTGAAACAAGCATAGTAAGCCATCATTAGGTTTGGTGAACAAAATTTTTGTGTTTGATCCTTCAGTGGAAAATCTGTCACCCTAGAATGGAGACAATCGGCTCCTCTGCTCTAGCCAGTTTCTAATCTGGATTGTTTGTTGTGTTGTCTCCTGGGTGGTCAGGTACTAAGTGTTTTGCATCAGGCAAGCCTGCAAAGAGATGGGCATTGTGGGGGCGTAGTTATTGAGTAGTATCCACTTCAATTCTTGTTTTCTCATGAATGCATCATCAGTCCAATTGGGTCTTTTTTATTTGACAAGTTTTTTCATCCTACTTTTGCTGAAGTGCCAAACAGATTAGTTTTAGGTCTGATTGATACTCATGATTTGAGCATTATTGTGGTCAAAGTGTAGGTAGTTGACACATAGGGTGCAGCCAAAACAACTGAAAAGTGAATGGGTCCTCTGACAGACTTTCACTTGGAGATTATATTTTTCATCTTTCAATAACCAACAAACAAGGTTGGTATATGTGAGACTCTGTCCACAATTATATATGTTAAGAGGTGATATGGACACCATGAATCTTCAAAGTGATGAATCTTCACTGGCAGCTTAGTGATTTTTTAGTTTTTAGTTCATTTCTGTAGGTTATCAACTCTAAGAACATGATTGCAGCCAGACTATGATAATTTAGGAACTTTCATGCTAGTGAAACCCTTTTAGTTAAATTTTCTTCCTAAGCAGAATAAGTTGTGCTTAGGCCTTGTTACCTGGAATTGAAGGTGAGATTTGTTTGGTTCACAAACTACCATGCACTGTTATGACTACTATACTTAGTGGGTTGTCAAGTTGTTTCAAATGAACATAACTAAGAAACTTTAGATCCTAACTATTCAAGAATGTCATGGTTTGTCAAATGCATTGAATGGTGAGATTTATAGGAGTGAATCATGTTCTATTTATAGGATTGCTTAAAGGCTATGGAGGATGTAAGCATCTTGGACATGGATGGTCCTTTTTTGAGAGAGTCATTCACTACATCTTCTAATTTTGCAACATGTTGTGGATGAATATGTTGCAACTTGGAATAAACATAGGGTTAGGAGGATTAACCAACATGTACCGATTGGATGCTTTCAAAAGTTTGAGTGGTTTTAAAGGTGGAGGAGTTGTTTTGATGACATCCATACTAATGTTCCACCTAGTGAAATAGGGACACAAGATCCATGTCCATTAGGGGGGAACCACGAGTGGAGGTTGTGATGAGGATAGGAATGAAAGTCATATTGAACCTCGTAAATTGCTTTTTAATTTGGCATTAGTGAAGGACAAGGCATACATTATTGGTAATGAAGGGAAAAATAGATGATTATTTTCTCTTGCATTATTATTTGAGTGATTATTATCACATTGCAATTGAAAAATGCATCTAATTAACACACATTGATGTGGGTGACGAAGTATGTGATGCAAGTCACAAGGCTTATGCTTATGCTTTATTAATGATAGAGGTGAAGCACTTTAGTGAAGTTGAGGATTGACATAGTTTAGTCTGGTCAAACATTACTTCTTGGACTTGTGTTTTTAAAATTGTATTTATGAAGTTTTATTTTGATCTCTTGAGGTTTTGTTTTACAAATTGATCCTTCACTTGAATTTTTGAATTTCAACATGTTATGGATGAGTATGAGTAAGACAATGATACCTTTGTTGCAGAAGACAAAAAAATCCATATGATGGTTTATAAAATGAAACTCCAAAACACCACCAAAAGAATCAAAACATAGAAACATTTAGAACTTCAGATCAACTTTAATAATTGAGCTAAAACAAAAGCTTTGGAATGCTAGGGAAAGAATTGTCGATAGGACATGTTCACATGTCCTAGCCCTTCATTTCCTAGGACATGTCTTCATGTCCCCAAACTTTCATGTCTTAAAACACTTATTCATATCCCTAGGCCCTCATGTCCCTAGCATTCAAACCTTACTATCTTAGGCTTTTAAAGACATCATGTCCTAGGATGTCAAGTCCTAGCATATGTAGGCCAGTGTCCCGAGGCTTAAACACCTGCTTTCATGGATGACTTAATGATTTGTATGTCTTTGGGCTTCAAGGGCGAAACACATGCATTAGTTTAGGACAAATGAGACTAGTATGGCTCTTTTTGTATTTCATATGGGTAGTATTGGGACAAGGGGCCTAGATGAGGTGGCCATTGAGTCTAACCTTACATTTTGGAAATGTCCAGTGTTGGGCAATTTTTTATTTTTTGGTTAACCCTGGCAATCTATGGTTTAAAGGATCCTCTGAATAACTTTTGGTGTGGGATGAGTAGTTCAATGGTGAACTCCATTAGGCACATGTGTCTGGTCTAGGGGGTTAAATAAAGCAACTTGAATTTCAATCACATACAATTTATGCATTATACATAGATTATGCCATAAGATTTGATTCATATTTTTAAAACGATATAATTTATGCATTATATTCAAATTATGTCATAGGTTTAGATTTAGATTTTAAAAACTATCAAATCACTTTTAAATACACATATATTTAAGAACCAATGTTTTGTTTTTTGGCAAATTATAGCAAGATTTTGACTTTTTAAAAAGGGTAGCCACTACTACAAAGGGGGACAAAAGGTTTAGGGCTTTTTTTTGGGCCAAAAAACATTGGATGTGAACTCGACCAACCAAAAAGTGATGATGGCACCACCATGAGCTGTTGTTTGAAACCTTAATGCTTTTATTGTGTCACCAAAAAGTGGGTAAAGGAGCCATCAGTTGTGCCACAAAACAAGATCTAGACCATCCATCTAGCCTAAACATGACACATAACAAACCTTAATTGCTAGGGCTTTGAGGAGGGTGTGAAGGAACTTGCCAAAGCTCTCACTAGTCACATTTTTCTTATATTGCAGTGTCACCACAAAGTTTTAAAGTTGTTGTATTCAGTAGTGTATAGTTTTCAATGTAAATTGTATAGTGTGCATGATGGAAGTTTATGCACATGAGTTTTTGCAATGTGAAGTGACGATTAGGTCTAGACGACATATAATGAGCAAATGTGTTTACTTTGCATTTACGACTATTGTCCTTTTTGAGGTCATTTTTCTCAAAAAATATGCTTTTCTAAAGAAGAATTATCAAATGAAATGATTTGAAATTATATATATTGTATTTATAGTTGCCCTAGTATGTCATATGTGTTTTTACAATCAAATTCAAAGAGAAATAAGAACTTTTGAAAGTGCAAAATTTTTTGCTAGATTTTGTGTTTTGTCTTGAAGATTTGTCATACTTTCAAATCATACACGAAAATTGATAGGGGTTTGGTGAATCAAAATGTGGGAAATCATTGATCAAAGCTTGAAGGAAGTGTAATGCATATTCAACTTGTTGTTTCTCTTCAATGGTAAAATTTTTATACCCCCCAATTTGTTTGCATTTTTGTTTGTGTTCTAGTTTAAGTTCCTATTTGTGAGTCCTAAAATTTGTTTTCAACCTCTCTATCTAGTCCATAGTTACATTTCATTTTTTTCTATTTCTTTACACTAGAATCATCTCAATTTTAAAGTATAGGTTTTTGTTTGTGAATATTTAGATCTTCATCCTCTCTTCTAGTCTAGACTTTGCATTCCATCTATTTTTATCTCTCTACATTGGAGCTTATATTTAATTAGAGTTTAGGTTCCTATTTATGAGCCTTAAAATATCTCTTCATTTTCTCTGAAGAGTAAAACCAAGCTAATAGGAACTAATTTTGGCGTAACCAATCCTTGGTTTTGATGTTCATAAGTTTCATACAATAAGTTAATGTTGAAACTATATGTTCTATTTATGTGAAGCCCTTTCTAATATGTTAGTTTAACATCTAATAAAATTTGAAAGTAATCCAATAAATATAAAATACCTTTCAACACATTAAAAAACATGTAACCATTGCTTTTCAACACAATGAAATGATGTAGAAGCATTGTTGTTTAGCATTACCTCAAGACATTTCATCATGTAGCCACATCATCTTTTCAAGACTAATCATAGTGACTTAGGAGGTTGCCGTTGGTTCCTATTAGTTCGTTTTTACCTTGGAATCTAAAGCTTGTATTTTTCTCTCTACACTAGACCTGAGTTTTGTTAAAGGTTTAGGTTCCTATTTGTGAGTCTTGAGATCTATCTTCAACATTTTTGCAATTCTAGAGCTCATAGGTTCTTGTTTATGAGTGTTCAAATCTATCTTCATCCCTTAAGCTTTTAATCTAGTCTTGAGTTTATGCATTCCATCTTTTTCTATCTCTTTACATTAGAGTTTAATTATGTTTAGGGTTTAAGTTTTTGTTTGTGAATATTTAGATTCCTCTTCATCTTTTTAACTTTTGTCTAGTCCAAACTTTTGCACTTCATCTATCTTTATCTCTATACACTAGAGTTCAATTTTATTAAAGGTTTAGATTTTTGTTTGTGAATTTTCAAATTTATTTTCATCCTTTGAGCTCTTCGTCCAGTCCCAAGTTTTTGCATTCCATCTCTTTCTATCTCTTTACACTAGAGCTCAATTTTGTTTAAGGTTTAGGTTCATGTTTGTGAGTTTTCAAATATTTCTTCATCCTCTAAGCTTTTTGTTTAGTTTAGAGTTTGCATTCCATCTCTCTCCATCTTTCTATACTAGAGTTCATATATGTTTAAGGTTTAGGTTCTTGTTTGTGAATTTTCAATTTATTTTCAACTTTTGTGGAGTTTAAAGTTTCCTAACTCCATTTTTCTTGTCTCTCTACACTAGAATTTAGCTTGGTTTAAGGTTTAGGTTGCTCTAGTTGAGCTTTTAGATTTGATCTACCTGTCTAGACTCTAAAGTTTGCAACTCTAGAGTCTTGATTTAAGTTTATTTTTCATAGTGCCTCCATAATTTCCTCACACCTACAATTTCAATTTTTTTTTCTAGCAAGAACCTTGATGCTATCTAGGTGGGCATCTTATAATATTTGACAACAATGTTGTTTTTTCATTTCATGGTCCTCTTCCATCTCCTCCTTTTTTCTCACTTGACTAGTTTAATATTTCAAATAAAAAAACAATGATGATGATGTTGTTGTTATGAACACTGATGATTATTCTTCTAACCCTAATGTTCATTACCAAATGTCATGTTAGTAAAAAAAAAGAACTATGATGCTAATAGGAAGTTCAAGGAATCTTATGTTGTAAAATTGTCGTGGGTAAAATTTTGTTTGGGATCAAATGGTAGCCTACATATTGTCAAGTGTAAGATTTGCATTGAGGTGGACGGAAAGGATAAAATCCTTGTTGGTAAGTGGGATTCTCTTTGTTAGCACACATGTTGGCAAAAAGATGATAAAAACATTAGAACTAATGTGAAGAATGGGGAGTTGGATTATTCCCAAAATTGCAAACATGCCAAAAACCGTAAGTGGCTTGCTTCTCATAGTGGACAAAATATTGCTACCCAACTTGGGAATGGGGATGCAAGAGAGAAAGGAATAAAGGTTGTGCAATTTGCCACAATATTTCATTTGTTGCAGCAAGGATGTCCCAAGTTGGACTATGAAGCAATAAAGCCGCTATATGAATTTCTTGTAGCACCAATAAGAAACATTGGAGTGATAATTCTAGGTGGACAATTGTTAAATTTATGAGCAACTATAGATGCAATTGGGGCTACTTGTTACATTGTTTTAAGTGTGATGATGTCCCCACACTAAAAAACCACTATTGGTTATTTATTTGTTGCTATGTTGTGGAAAATTGAGTGAGGATTCCTATTTTGATTTCCCTTGATCATGTTTTGGAAGGATTTAGAAGTGATAATCTAACAAAAGTGATGATTGAGGCATTGACCATAGGAGGAGATATGCCAAGAAATCATGTTGCTACCAAGTTGATTGGTTTTGGAGCAAACGGTGTGAATGTGTTTCAAGGCATCTAGTTTAGTGTCATGAAATGATGATTGTGCACACTACTCCATAGGAGAGCATTGTATGGCACATTAGACAAACCTATTGGGCATACCTTTATTAGAGATTCCTTTGGTGAAGCGCATTGAAAATCTGCTACAAACCTTACATGCCTAATCTTGCATAATGTTGAGATTCAATGGATTTCCATGTTGAGCACTTAAAAAAAAATGATGACAAAATATAAAACCTTGTTGGTGAAAATGGCTATAGACCAGAATATAAGTCGACAAGCAAAGTTCAATTAACACTTGTGTGACCTATAGATTCTACTTGGGCTTACATGCGTTTTGCCCATGTTAGAATCAACACATATTTTTATCAAGTTTGCCCAAATGTGGGACATATTTGTATGTGACCTTGTGGCAACCATCAAAGTTTATTAAATTGATTTTTATAACATGTACTATGATTAGACCTTGAAGTTTATTGTAAACAACTTTTGTGCTTTCAAGTCTTTGCTTGATTACAAGCATGAAAACATCCATATGTCATTGATGTCAGAATGTAATATTGGAGATTGCCACTTGGCCTTTGAGGTCTTTGGCCAACACATTTGGGTAGTCCATTGGGATTTGGAAACTATGGTCACTTGTTTTGTGATAAAATATGTATTTAATATTATAAAATCTTTGGTCAAAAACCAATGCACAAGTGTCACTTATTTCCCTAGTTTTGTGATTTTTTGCTTCATTTCAACTAAAACGTAAAATTCTTTTATTAACATACTAACATCATGTGCGTGCTTTGGTAAGGGCTAGAAAAAGACTTGTTCAAAAGTTCGATACAAGGTTCCTAGCTTGTGCCATCATGGATGCACTTGGGATTGTGTATCCCCAATACTAGCTAGAACTAAATTGTGATGTGAGTTTTGGAAAACACTTTTAAAAAGCTACTTTATGTTATGGTAAGACATAGACCTTAAATGGGAGGTGGTTCAAGTGCATGAACTCTTGAATGCAAGTGACCTTGAATGCCAACATGGCATGTTCAAATTGACAATGAATCAAATGTAGCAAATTGTTTGGCCTAGCTTTGACACGAATCCTTTGACTAGGATGTGGCGTTTGGTGACAACATCTCGCATTTTGATTACTAGCTTCCTTGAGTATGTCAAATTGGCTAAGTTGGCTATGGTGTAAGTGGTTGGTAATGTGGAGGATGAGACATGTTTTCTATTCCAACATTTATGAAATTTAAGTTTCATAATAGGTTGACAACCCATTTGCCACTTGTTGTGCACATGTTTGTGCAATGCTTTTATACTATACATAATTCCCGTACAAAGAGTGCATTGAGCATTGGAGAGGTGGCCACCATTGCTATTGTTATGATGGGTAAGGTGTAGTGAACAAGTTGATTTGAAAGACCATAGAGGTTTTTCAAAAAGGAAGGCAACTTCTTTGCAAATGCTTATCCTAGCATGTGCATTAACATTTTTTGTGCTAGCAAAGGTTTGCTAGTGATCTATGGTGAATTCCAATGGTTGGCTCTTGAAACAAGCCCTTTTGTTTCCATGGCTTTGGCATGTTCTGCATGTTTTCCTTTTGCATGAAATTTGTGAAAACATTGATGAATATTGTAGGCTAACTTGATGTGATTAAGCTTGTTTTCCTTTTGCATGAAATTTGTGGAAACATTGATGTATGTTGTAGGCTAACTTGATGTGATTCTACATGTTTTCCATTTGCATGAAATTTGTGAAAATATTGATGTATATTGTAAGCTAACTTGATGTGATTCTGCATGTTTTCCTTTTGCATGAAATTTGTGGAAACAAACTTGATGCGATGCAAATCAGTTGAGCTAGAAAGGTTAATTTCAGGGATTCAATTCCCCTTCAATTGTTTAGATTTGCTCTTGGCTACGATAAACCATGGAGTTTGATATCTATGCTTAATATTCTTGGTTTCACACATGAATGTTTTGTTTTTTAATGTTTGGATTTGTAATGGGTACCAAATGTATGGCTTCACGTTCTTTTTATTTTTGTTGCTTGAAAGTGTATTAGAAGTTCAGTGTATGTGCCACATCTAAATAAGCAAAATCTATCCCTTGCCCAAATCTACGTATTTTGCAATCTCATAATTGACGAAAAAATATAATTGCATCCTCATGTTAGCCAAATACTTCCACTACCAAATTTGGAGGGGATGCATCATACTTCACCACACCAATTTAGCTAGTGGCTCATTTTGAATAAGAAACTAGAAGTGGAGCTAGAGAAGGCTCTCGGAACTTAGGCTACTAGCCCCGGGAGTACCATAGAATGTGCAGAAGGGGCCACTAGGGCTAATTCCCAAAATTTGAAAAAAAACATTAGTAAGAACACACAATGCACAACATATAAATGAACAACAAAATTAAAAAAGAAAAAGAAAACAACATGCACATTTACAAGCAATTCACAATCATTACTACTATGGCTAACATTTCTATTACAATCATTGGTGCTAGTCATTACTACATTCATTACTAATGACTACTTATGACTCTTCAATTATTCTAGCCGTTGCACAACTTGAAAAATCAATCTTCTACACCATGGCCATCATTCTACTTATAGAAATCTTTGTAGAGGGTCTCCTTGGCTGGGTTTGGGGAATGGTTTTCCTTGGTGGCCAGATCCCACCTATATGGTCCCTATTTTTTATGACCCATTAGTTTGGATCCATCAACCTAAGTAGACACCCTGGTAGAGTCCTGGATGGAGTTTAAAAGACTGCCCACACAGGAAATGTTCCCCACCCATGATGGGTTTAAGCTAGCGCATTGTAAAGCAAGAGGCAAATTTCATCTTAAGCCTAAAACATTCTGGAACACATAGAGTAGGAATGAGACACACCTTACACGTACATGAGGCCTCTCACACCTACTTAGTGTGCAGGTGTAAGGAGTCTCTTGTAAGCATAAGGTGCAGGGCAATAGGGAAATTCTCCAAGAACTTTACATGATGTGAGGCATTGTCAGAAATGATGGCCTCTGTTTGTTTTGCAAGGTGATGCCCTATGATTATGAGTGGTACCTACATTCCCAAACTTTGGACTTGAGCTCAGCTCTTGCATTACATGAGTTCGTCCTTTTGGGAGCGTCCCACTCTTAGTGTTTTACCCTACACAATAAGACTCTACACGATTCTTGGGATTTACAGGAATATATGTGTTTTGAGTATGGTGAGACCTGAGGAGTGTGGGTGTCCTTGAAATAAGCACTTATCGGAATCAGAGTCAAGTAGGGAAAAGTTCCATTTGGTAATGTGGCCTCTAGATACACTAAACTATTTTTGCTGATGCTTTGCGCATGTCAATTGAATCTACCCTTGTCGGTCTTTGTTTGCTTGTGTCAAATTTTGTACTGTTCAGATGATTTTGAAACTTTTTTTGTTGCAAATTGAAGTCACTTTCAAAGAAATTTTCCCAAAAATCATTTTAAGAAAAAAATCTAAAAAAATTGTGAGATTTATATACATGTTTCAAAGGGTAAGAACCCTCTTGAAATGAAACATAAGTTCCCTATTGTGGAGGTGAATTAAGGTATGGCCACACTTGGTGTATAGGGCTCATAACTAATATCACCTTAACATGCAAAAAGTGCCACAAATCACAATAGTATACCTATGACTCATGTCTGGCGCTAATTAATTTTTAAGAGGGCCAAGTAATAATAAAGAAAAAACTAAGAATAGTTTGTCAAAATTCTTTAAAATTAAACTTAATTCAAAACAAAAGATAATTTTGATTTCTAGTCGACTTAACATGCTTAGAATTACATTGTTGAAATTTTAAACTATACGGATTAGGGTTGTTGGACCCCTTTTTGTCAAAAAAAATTATTAATTTGACAATATTTGCCAAACATGAGTTGTAGTTACAATAGCATGATTTCTAACATTGCAAGTTACCATTCCTTCTAAACAGTGTTTCAGTCTGTTCACAGATTTATGTTAATTAGTAACTAACATTGAATTATCTTTTTGGAGTTTGCAATCTAGTTCACACTTACAAAAGTTTTGTTTCTTTGGTAAAGAGAGAAGAAAAAAAGGATAGACAGGGATGCATGCTAACATTTGAGTCAATTTGTTATTTTTTGAAACTTTAGTCAATACCAATGTTTGGATCTGAAATCTAATTTTTCAAAGATATAATATTAGTTAACAATTGTTACTAAGACCATCTTAACATCAATGCCATGCCATATACCACCTAAAATTCAATGTTATTAGGCGTGAATTAATGATTAATTTCAACATCCTTAACACTATCCTAACAATGGAGTTAACACCAGGTGTGATTATACATACCAAGATGGATAGATGAGGTTAAGTTAAAAAAATTCTCCAAGTTCAATGTGCTTTAAGGCCTTCAACATCTTGAGTCCTCCTATGCCAGCCTCGGGCAACCCATCCCAGAAGCATCGTCTGACTACTGAGTACCTCCTGAAGTTGCTTATCGAAATATTGCTCTAAGACATCTCCAGATATGTGACCCTGCGAAAATATCTTTCACATCTAAGTTTAGGTGTGTACTCTTTTGCAACCCCACCCATAAAACTGAAACTGGGACAGAAAATTGGTGAGGGACTGACTACTAATAGCAAACCACCTCGGCGAATCATTATGATGGGCCAATCAGAAACACTCAGTAGCAGTTAAATCGTATTTATTACACTCTTTTCTGCGTGTGCACAGCGCTGCTTCGCCTTTTACCAGGCACGGGAATGTGTACAATTTTGCTGAGCCCAAGCCGTTTTTCCTGAGCCAAACCGGCATAATTTGGTTTTTCTTCATCTAATATTACTGTGCCGGATCATATAGCGAGCACCACTGGAGATGCTCTAACCCAACTAATTGCAGGACAGTGTACTACTAACATGTGCCTTTGGACGGTACAACAAGGATTCTTCATTTCTGGTGGAAATCAAACTCATTTGCTTTGAATAGGCTAGTTCTATTGTAAAAGATAATTCCATTGTAAGAAGTCCTTTATAAATGTCCATTAATATGAATTATTCCATGACAGGAGTATGAGACATGCCGTTGCAGTCCTCCTCTAGTCTTACACACGGATGAACAATCAGTCTGTCAGCGAGTCAGAAGATCGTGATCATACATGGTCTGTTCACAAAATCAGAACAACTAGGTAGGCAGGCCGGTGTCTGAACACTTAAGTTAGGGTTTGCTGGTTGTTTTTGGCAGGACGGCCCCATTGTTTATGGTGTCCAAAGAGTAGATAGAGCTCTCCTCTTGGTGCATCTGTTGCACTAAAAATCAGCAAAAATGGATCAGAGGCGAAAAAGTTAAGGCCTCCCAAAGTAGGGGGCGGCTCATTTTTACAGAAAATTCTCGATCGACCAGCTCATAGCTTATTTTCGAAATTCCCATAAAATTCTTAAATATTACTCTGTTTCCTTTCAAGTTACAAGATTATTTGTAAAGCTTAAGGTGGCAATTTCAGAGCAGTTTAAATTGCTCAACTTGAACAAAAAAAAAGAGAGAAAATTATGCATTAATGAACTACAAGGGGTCAAAATGAAGAAAAATGAAAATAAAACGTGTTTTGCAGTTCGAAAAAACGTATTTTCTTTGCTGGTTTTTTGGGCTGCTCCTTTGGCTTTGCATTTCAAAGATGATTTGTATAGCTTGAGAGGCACTCCTATGACATTTTAAATCACTCAAAATGGAGAAGAATTGAAAAAGATCTGCCAAAATTGTTCAGTGATAAGCTAGTTTTGGTGATAGGTGTATCTACCCTAAGAAGTCTTCAGACAAAGACAGTTTGCTGGACTAGAAAATAACATGACACATCCAGTTCTAATCCCTTAATAACCAGAGCATCTTAAGATATAAATTGCTCATCAATAGTCAAGGTTGCAGATCAAAGAAGCAAAAGTCTGTCTCCATATAATGTTCTGTCACCTGTCTCCCTTGACAACTATTAAGAGACCAAGCTTAGAATGTCTCAAAGAAAAATGCAAATCCCTCAAACTAGGTATTGTCCAGTGTTGGCTGGGTATTTGATCTCGTTTATAATTGCTGGGACTTGTAAATATTTCAGAATTAGAAAACCACCTGCTCCAGTTTGTTTTGAAAAAAAATCAGAGTCAAAGAACTGCCCATTCTAGTAATTTCAGAAACCTCAAAGAACTGGCGGTGTTCTGAAAGTCTCAACAGTTATTTGATTTTTGATTCTGAGTTTAAATTTTTTCAGAATCATGGTCATATATTAGAACTGGTTATTTGAGTATTTGAGAACCGTGGCTATGAGCCCTAAGAACTGCCCTGACAACAAGTGGGGTCTGTACCTGTTTCTGACAACCACCCAACACTAGTCTGGTCATGTAAGGACGAGTCTGCTTTTTCTGATCTACATGAACCAAGTTTTACAAGTACTCTATACTTGTGCATCTAAGCAGCCCATATAATCAATCACGAGATCAGAATCAAATCCTCCAGATGTCTTCAACATTCCAATACCGCCTCTTCACTAGACAATAAACCCAATGCCTCTACGCACCTGCTGCCACTGCAATGCCACATTTAATTCTTTTCTGTAAAAGAGGGCAAGAGAGTTGCCTACTAGAGGCCAAGAGGTTTGTGAGCCAGTGCCCTTTCGCCCTTTCGTTAATGACAACGCCACATGGGATACAGAAGCTGCAGTTGCAAGTTGGCTCTCTCAATACATGTGCTGTAGATTCTTGAGTCCTGACCTGTGTTGTGTAGGTATGTACTTTCAGCCATACCCAACGGACATGGCGTGTAGCCAAAAAAATTGCATATGTCAAGCCTCTATGGCCCAGGCTTGTTATAATTAAGCCCTCTGTGCATGTGCATGTGCATGCAAATAAATTTACAACAGGTATGCATAATATGTTTGAGTAAATAGATTCCCTTCAAAAAAGTCAATGCATGTGTATTGACAAAACTAGATTTGAAAAATGACACAAATATTGGTGAAAATATCCTCATTCAACTTCAGAATTTTTTTCTAAACACATGAACTATTGCAAATACTAACCCTAGAATGCTACACTATATATTTGCTACACTAATTTCTAACTATCAAAATGGCATTTGAATATGTGTCAAAAGCAATGTTAAAAAGTTGTAATGACTTTCTTGATTGGCCACATGTTTTTCTTTTTTGGGGTGTTTGTGGGTTTTCTATGTTGCAAGTATCTAGACAATTAGTTTTTTTGTTAGTTGGTTAGTTAGTTTAGGTCATTCAATTAGTCATGATTTCAATTAGTTAGTCACAATCTCAGCCCATCAATCACTTAAGAAATCAAAAAATTCAATTTGGTTTCATGTGATGTTGTTTTGGGTGAGTATGAATTGTTCAATTTGGTGTCATGTGATCTTGTTATTGAGAGTAAGTAAGCTTTGAAACAAAGTTGTTCAATATGGTGTCATGTAATCTTTTTGTTTTGAGTGTGTATGTTTTGAGAAAGTTGATTTAGATTTGAGAGTGCACCTTGTGTCCAATGTGTAATTGTTACATCTCAAGGACATTGCAATTCAATTCAAAGTGAAGAACAAAAATTTGTTTTTCACTTTGAGGAGATTGCAATTAAATTTAATTTCTTCAAATTTTCAATCCCAAGCCAACAATGTTTTAAACTAATGATGACCCTTTTCATACTAAAATTCATTTGGTTTCAATTTTGTGATCTCATAATGCCCGTCACTTGGCATGAAAAAGAGTCCAATGTTTGGAAACTATTGCTTGTGCTTAACCCAACAACCTAAAGGATTGAAAGACACAATTCACATCACAATCCTTTTGATTAATGACAACTTTGAGTTTAAGAGTTTTAGTGAAACTTCCTAAGTTGAAGCCATAGATCTAAATGCACCAAATTCAAGCAAAACATCAACAACATGTTCAACACTTTAATGGTTAGAGCTAGTTTGTTATAAATTGTCAACAATTATGCATTAACATTTCACAGTAATACATTATTGCAATATGCATGGTCATTTTGATGCTACATAATTTCAAATAACTTTTAGATTTTTAAATTGCAAGTCCAACATGAAAACCAACATATTATGTGCACTTTGGGGTTGATAGGATGAATGAAAAAATAAATGGCTTGAATGCATTTATAATTTTAATTCACATGTAAATGCCAAGATGAATCAATTTGGAATAAAAGTTATCTCCAATATGTAATCAAATAAAATAAACAACAAGATAAAATCAAGACCCAAGAAATTTAAAACCATCAACATAACATTAGAAAAATCACAAAATATCATAAGACATGTACATGCATGACCTCATTTAAAAGATGATTTGTGTTCTACATCATAAAAAACAAATAAATCTGGGTACATGAATTGCAATAGAAAACAACTAGTACCTTTGGGATTGCTTAAAAATACATTAGGTGACCATTGGAATCAAGATCTTGTTAACTTGTTTAAAGACTTGGAATTGTACTTTGTAAGACAATGGTCTACTGTAAATAACATAGATTGATGAATCCTTGAATTATATGGTCTTTTTTAAAGAATATTTTTATATGCAAACTAGGTCTTCATCAAAGTTTTCAACTTTTGAAGGTGAAGAGAGGCACTTCTATAAGTTTCAGCCCATTGCTATTTATGTTTTCCATCTTTTTTTATTCAAGTAATAGTTTTTTAAAGAGAAGATTGTTTAGGGTTTAGGAAAGATGGTGGCTTTGACAACAATATGAAGAACATGATGTTTCATGTTTCATAGTCTTGTTGACCATGCTAGGAATTACTTCATTAAAGAGATGTTTTATACTTGTAAACATAACCTAATCACATTATCAAAGGATTAGCCTCTTAAGCCATATGTTTTTAGTGAAAGTCAAAAGGTTATACCCTTTGGTGATGTTTAAAATTAAAGCCTCAAATTTTATTTTTTTATTAACATTAGATTTCTTGTAAAATGCTCTATCACAGAAAACAATGGAAAAATATTTTGGGCATTTTATTGTTTTAAAAGCTTGTTGAACATTTACAATTAAATTGGTTGCATTTCTTTGTGTTTTGGAAAAATTCAATACATCAATATGCTCAAAAATGACACATGTTTGCTCATGGTAGTTGTGCCATGGTTTTGTTATACATAACAAAACCTTTTTGATGGCGGGTGTTTTTTTCTCCCCAAAATCATTTTCTTGGACTTTACCACACACAAGGCATTACATTTGTTAAAACTTAGAAAAGTTTACAAAATAGTAAATCATTGAGTTTAAAAGACCCCACATACTTGTTGTCTTGTTAAAAGAAAACCCAATTTTTTTTATTCATTTGTATTGGGGGAACTTGATAATACTACTATTGCACTTGTGCATTAGCTTGTGAATTTTTTTCCTTCGATCGTCTTTCTCCATTTAACTCACAAATTGATTTTGATTTAATCCCACCGTCACCATTCAGAACCCACATTTAACAAAATCTACATCATAATCAATAATCAATTGTAGAAAACCTTGTGATTGTTCTTTCATTCTCATGAGATGTGTATCATCCTAGTTGAATTCCATTTTAGAACACCAAGTTTATAGTTTAAGGAACAACAATGAGAAAATGATGACAATAAACTTTTTGATCTACTTGGACCCAAGAGCATGACAACTAACAATAATATAATGATGACATCAACATTTTTGTTTAGTTCAAATTTAAAAATGCAAAAAAAAAAAATGATAAGAAAAACATTAATGCATCTTGAGAACACATTTTGATTGAATCTTGAACTCAATGCAACAAAAGCAAAAAAGAAAATGAAAAAGATGTTTATATTTGAAGCTTGAAATCTTCATGGATATGGAGATAATCTAAATCATCAATGCAATGATACAATAGAAAACAAACATCAAAGGATGTCAATGTTTCCTTCTCTTGTCATCTTGTATGTTTGATGGAATGTAAGAATGCAATGTTCACTTTCTTTATGTGGCACATATTTAAGTGTTCCCTCTCTCATTCAAATGTCAAGATCTTTTTATTCACTTGGTTTCAAATAATTGTGACCACATTAAAACCTTGTACAAAATTACTTGTGACACATGGCATCACATTGTTTGTTTTATTTTGAAACAATGATAACCAATACAAACATATTTATTTGTGGGTTTAAAACATGTGGGAATCATTTATTTGTAAATTTAACCTTATACACACACATGGGATGCAAGAAAACAATACATGATGATGGAATCATTGGGATATGTGGCATAGATACATGCAAGGTTTGATGGTCATAAGGTTAGGCAAATGGCCATTCTCTAAAAACTAAACACTATAGTTTAGATTGATTGTTGCACATTGGAATAATGAGAAGAATTACAATTACATTATTAGATTGGTAAAAGAAATTAACAAATAAAAAGACCCAAGTTCAAGAATTCTTTTCTACTACACCAAACATTGTTTTTTGAAAAAACATTTCACGATAAAGTTTTTGAGATAAATTCCCCATACACATTTTGACTTTTTTTTCTATTTGTCTTTCCTTTTTTCCTTGTATTAAATTGTTCACTTCCTTTTCAAACCTCTTTGCAACAATGGCATGGTCTACATCAATATGTTTTTTTCAAAAATGTTATTCCATTTGTTTGCATTATGAAATTAGTCCCACTTTTTGCTTCCTTTTTGGGATTTATGCATTGATTAAACCATTATAGCAAAAGATACAATGCATAACTTTATTTTGTGCATGTGTTTTGAGGCAAGGCAACATGACAATACATTGAAATACAAAGACTATTTCTTTTTTTTTTAATGATTGGTGGAAAAATTGGTGCACATTTTATGGCCACCTTATCATGGAGTGAGGTGATAGGGTCTATCATTACATTACAATTGATTTAATCTAGTGTTATGCATATATCATACATATGACTCAAGTTTGACATTTTTTTGTAGAATATTTATTTATTCAAAAAATAAAGTTGGTACTGTCAAATTTAATTTTTCAAAATTTCAAGAGTTTACAAATAAATATGCAAAATAGATTTTGTGTTCTACTTTTGTAGTAGTAACCTAATGGTTTTCAATTTTCAGCAATTTTGACAAATATCAATAATATATATATATATTTTTAGCTAGACCTTTTGTGAATTATTTTGTGCTAAACATCAATTGAAGGTGTAGTATATGGTTTAAGGTTCACACTTTATAAGTGTAAATGGCATAATGGAATTTATTTGCATTTCATCCAAGTGTATAAGGTTTACCCTATGTATCCATGTAAGTGTTTACATTGTATAACATAGGACATAGAAATGTAAGATTGTGTAAAACAATGTAAAAACATGTGAGTTCTATTTTGGGTAAAGGGGAGCCCAATTTATTTTTATTTTTTTGTGATAGTGGTCCAATCAAGTGGCCCATTTCAATAAATAAACAAAATGCACCACAACTAATTAATTAATTTTCTAAAATTAATTGCAATAGGTACCCAAGCTCTTGTAGAAGCCTAGGCCAAAAATGATGTGAACAAAGTTAGTAATGGACATTCTATTCAAGTAATGAGGTGGGGTGACCTGCACCCAAGATATTCTCTAATAGCACTACAATTATCCCATACCCTTTGTTCAAAAGTGTGCTCTTGTACCATATGTATGTCAGCTAAAGGAAGGCACTTCCTTGGTACCATATTGGTAGTAAAAACTTTTATTTGAGAAGTATTAAAAGCATTAGATTTTGTTTTTGGTAGGGTTGATCAAAGTAGCACATGGCAAAAAAAATAAAAATATTGAACTTTGTAATGCGTGCACAACTAATTAATATGAATTGCAAAATAAGTTTAGCGAGCACGGTATATAATATAAAGATTTACAGTTGCACACCCAAAAACATTTACAGAGTACTATGTAAGTGTATTACCCATGTGTAAATGTAAATGAAGATATATACTTGGCAGGTAATGTAAGTAAAGACTTACACATACACTGTTTTACTTGCTGTATATATGATGAGTATTTAGAGCATCTCCTACGGTGCTCAGTACATGACCCTGAGAATACATCCAAGTTTAGTTATACTCTTTTGCAAGCTCACCCATAAAACTGAATCGGGGACAACAAATAGGCTGGGGATTACTAATAGCAAACCACTTGGACGAATCATTATGATGGGCCAATCAGAAACACTCAGCAGCAACTAGATCATATTTATCACACTCTTTAATGCAGGTGCACAGCGCTACTGCGCCTTTCACCAGCTGCAGCAATGTGCACAATCATGCGAAGCCAAAACCATTTTCTTGAGCCAAACCGGGATCATTCAATTTTACTGTGCAAGATCACATACCGAGCACCACTGGAGATGCTATTACACTTGCACACACAAAGCTGCATTAATCCTGAACCCATGTGAATGGGTCACACCTTTTATATTCTCTCTGACTTACTTAGCTTGATTTCTCATCACATGTCATAACAATAAATAGATAATATATGATATGGATTTGAATTGTGGTTGAATTCTTTTGCCTTGATAACCTTTTTTTGTGTGCAGGTTGGCTCAATGCAGGTACTAGTTCACCCAAGGAGTCCTTCCTGGTCTACTTCTTAACTTCCCCAAAGACATGCAGATGCAGCTAGACTCTTGCAGGTGCTTTAGCCCCTTGGAACAATTGGCTCTACAAGTGTCCATTACACTAGAGACTAAATCCCCAACGAGTGGCATCTGACCTAGTGACTTCTTGGACCGCCCACCAGGTTGTACACAATTTAAAGAAAGGATAGTTATGGAACAATCTCCCCCACAAATTGGGTGGGGTTTGTCTTTTTGAAGACTTCAGATCAGTGTGTTTTTTTTTGGGAATTCTCTTTTGAAGCCACAGTGGTAACCATCCTTAGAAAAATTTAGCCAAATCTGGCTATAAACCAAATATGAATTATAAATCTTTAATCACCCTAAACATTTGGCTATACAATAGAAACCAACTATGAAATATAAATATTTAATCATCCTATATATTTGGCTACACACTAGAAACCAAATATAGGGTTCTGGTGATTGAAAAATTTCAAAAACACTTCAATTCTGAATTTTTGGTTTTGAATTTCACTTTTGGGTGAAATTTTGCCAGTAAAAACGAGGCTGCATCTAAATTATAAGAAAAATGACAGTGAGGTTTGTCACTTTTGTGATTTGCAAGGGTTTAGGTTTAGGGGGGTGAAAACCAATCTTGGGTGGATATCAATTTTTTCTGATATCCATGGATTTTATTTTTTTTTAAATGATAAAAAATACTGGGTTGCATCTTAAATTCAATGATTTTTTTTGTTCAGTTATGTTATCCATTAAGGATGTCAAAATTCTTTTTAAAAAAAATTCAGCATCTGAATTTCACACTTCCAATATCCTAGAAAATAATATCCCTTGGATTTCCAACGTGGTTTTCACAGCTTGGATAACAATGTTCAACAATTTCAATACAAAACCTATATACAAAGGGATGAAATTATAAGTTACAAATTACATGTTCACAAGCTCATTTCACTCAAATTCATTCTGATACTTTTTCTAGTTCTTTTTCTAAAGAAATGTCAGCTTTAATCAACTCTATCAAGTTAGAAAGCAAATAACAACCCACCTTAACATCATTTGACCAATTCTTGCTTATTTATTCACATACAATAATGACCACCATAAGAAATTTTTATTATGAGGTTTTCATTTTTTCTTTTGGGAATGCAATAATTTTCATTTTTGCTTTATTTTTTTAATTATTTATTTTATAGTTTGTAAACTTGGGTTTTCTTGAAGGTTTTCCACATCATCTTCACATTTAGACTCCCTTAGAAACATTTCACATCCATCATTTTGACTTAGTTTATTATATTTCCACTAGAGTCTTCCATTTTTCACATGATGTTCAACAAGGCCAAAGGCAAAGAACCTCAAGCAAATAAAATGTGTTGCAAATGAGTGTCTTGATCCAGGTTAAAGGTGAAATATGGATGTTAAAAAATATTAATGCACAAATGTCTTGTAAAAAAAAAAACACAATAAAACATACAAAAATCAAATATAAAACTAAGTAAAATTGTAACAAAAAAATAAAAATAGAAAAAAATAATTTAAAAAAAAGAGAAAAAAAAATTACTTAAAAAAAAAATCTTGTTAGTTGTCACCAAAAAAAGCTCCAAACTCAAACCCCTCGACCTGCAAAATGCAATAGGGGGACAACTCAAACTCTATTAATATGAAGGAAGGGCACAATAATAATAGCACAAAGGGAGGCAGAACAACAGTGCAAAGGAGCAAGTACTTGAAGCATGTGGCAACAACATGAAGGGAAGCAATAGCAAGCTCCAATGTGATGTGACACTGAAAGTGAGCAACGAAGAAAGACAAATGCAAGAAATACACAACATTAGAAAACAAAAAAAAGATGGAGTGCAAGCGTAAGCTTGGCCCCTTTTATAGAACAATAGTGTGACACATAAGGTTTGAAGTAG
The DNA here is from genome assembly GCA_963921925.1 of Sphagnum tenellum. Classification (NCBI taxonomy): domain Eukaryota; kingdom Viridiplantae; phylum Streptophyta; class Sphagnopsida; order Sphagnales; family Sphagnaceae; genus Sphagnum; species Sphagnum tenellum. The sequence continues at coordinate 16,609,421 of OY998144.1, forward strand.
TCAACTAAAGCCTTGAAATTGGTTTCTTTTTCAAACCTAAGTCTTAATTTAATTAATTTTTTTACTCAGAACCTAATTACCTGACTTAATATTTGGATCAAAACAAAAAAAATGATATCCTACCCGGATTTCATAGTTTGTGTTATTTGGATTGAAATCTAGACATAGAATGTCTAGATCTCATAACCTTGAGATTCAACAATCAAGATGTCACTTCAAATATCACAATTTGTGATATCTAGCAAATATCAAATGTGATATTTGGTATGATAGATATTCAAGTTTGATGTCCGAATTTTTCAGTTGTCTACTCAACATTGGTGAAAACCGAGGGTTTAGGATTAAGTTCTTGTGACCCGTACCCAAGTGGACACCATTTTGTTAGAATTAGCACAATAATTGAATTGTGAAACTAATGTTTTCCTAGATCTGAAATTGAAATTGCAAAAAAAAATTCTTAAAAAAAAGGTCAGGATATTCAGGTTTAAATTTTCTTTTTTTAAAATTTAATAAATTAGGTGAACTCTATGAGTAAATATTAATTTTAATTAGTTGTTGAACTCCATATGTACATAGACCCTAAGACCTGACCTACAAAAAGCAAACTTACAAACTGAAGTTAGACATGCAAAGACCGTCATATTGGACAGTTGATCTCCATTCAATCTCATTGCTGGACCAAGGATTAGCCTAGAGGCCATTTTTGTGATCTGGTCACAAAAATTATAATAATATTCATCTGTTATTAAAGCTTATATACACCATGCGTGAAATTCACCTCCTTGACTCAATTATACAACATGGAGCGCTTCTATAAAGTCCCTTTGCAACAATTTGATCCTAAACTGGGTGAAAGAACCTACCCTGAACTGTCAGTTCTTTGATGAGAGCTGACAATTCTTTCCAAATTTTGGAGAACCCAAAACCAGAGGTTCTTTTGATTCTGAAAACATTAAAGAACTGGAACAGAGGGTTTCCATATTTTGACATAATAATAAAGCCAAAACCAGAGGCTGGCTAATTTCTAAAGTAAAATATATGTGGAAAGTTGGAATTTGCTAACAAAATCAAATAGCCCAATACTGGTCCAATCCTCCACTTTGTAGCCTCCATGTTCAACCCATGTGCATACTCAGGCACATGTAAATGGAGACCTATGTTGGCAAATCCTGATTAACCCCTAAAAATTTGCAGCAGAGAAAAACTGCTAATGCAATGTATATTTATGGCCACCTTAAACTTAAGAACACTAAGAAGAGAGAAGTTTTGAATAAGACCCTAGTAGGCAAATTGGTGTAAGACTTTATAGCACCCTTGATCTAAGAAGAAAAGAGCAGGGGAACAAAATTTGTAAATGTTATTACCCTAATACCTATGCTGGTTCAGCAGCAAGGTGCCTAACAAAAAATTTCAATTATTTTTGCCAGTAAACATAAAAATAAAAATAAAATTTACCATTTGGCATTATGCTAAATAATGAAATTATTGTGCTTTGAGAGCTTCATTCAGATTTTTGGCATGGAATGCACCTGTTTTTCAGAATTTCGACAATTCTGAAAAGTAATTAGTTAATGCCTGACCAGCCTAGGTAATAGACATGTGAGGGCAGTTCTCTTTTCAAGCGACTTCCTAGGGCAGTTTGTTTCTCAAGGGACTTCCTAGAACGAGGTCTCGCCTCGGAGACTAGTGAGGTGAGGAGGAGTGTCCTAAGTCCAAGAAGTCGTGTGGAAAGAGGACTTTGGCTCTCCATTATGTAACGCAGAAGCAGGCCTGACTGTTAGGCCAGGGCATCATGACCTGGTTCTGCCCTCAGTTCCTAGGGCATAATGTCCTGACAAAGTGGGGCCTTTTGTGACATAAAAACTGAGGCGCAGATGCAGCCGTTGCAATGAAGTGCAAGGTTGAAGTTGCCTTCAAACAAAATCCAACGCCCGCCCCCCCTTCCCCTTCCAGGGAACTTATGTGAAATTTCTCACCAAAGTTCTTCTTGGTGCAATTTTTAAAAAAAAAAGTGAATATGAAAAGGTGCCTATGAATAGGAAAGGGGAAAAGAAATTTAAATTCAAAGCTTTGTCACCAAATGTGTTACAATTGTTGGATTTTGTTTGCATCTATGGCTCCCACCTCCACCATGTGGATGCCACCTCCACTATAGATGATTTGTGATGAAGGGTCAGATTTCACCATTGAAAATTAAGGTACCATGCTCATGTAGCCTCCCTTTTCTTGCATTCACGGCATGAGCTTCTTTGTTATGTGTTGAACATGTCATCTCCATCCTATAGTCCTCCATTCCTCTTTGCCATTCGCCATAGCACATAGCAATTTTGTAAGATTTCACAATTTACTATTGAAGATGCACGATGGTAGAGGTTCCTTTGGAGGCTCATTGTTAGAGTTGTGTAATGCAAACATGGCCTCTAGACTATGAAGACTATGAAGCCCTGGAAGTTGTTGAACATTGTTGATCAAAATTGTCAATTATGCCATTGTTCATTTTCACCCATGATTCATCATTCATGAATTATTTTTTCACAATTGATTACAAAAATGCAAGTTTTTGTCAAGTTCCTCATTGTTGATTACAATGGTTTTTTAATCATGTTATGGTTTTGGAGTTCTTGTGCAAAGACCGTTGTTGTCATCATGATGCAATTATAATGTTCATAGTTCACTGAAGTTCATCGTGGTGGTGTTGTGCACATTGCAATTGCAATAGTTCATCACATTTGGTTGTTTTTTGTTTCTATACTGGTCCATTTGAAGTGAACCATGAAGTCGCAAATTGTGGTGTTTTGTGAAGTGACCACTATTACCAGATTGTCATGATCCTGATGCTGACAACTCATTGAAGCTTGTTGTGGTGGTAACAGTGCACATTACAACCATAGCAACCCATCGCAATTGTTTTAGTCCATTAAAAGTTATGAACTCACTATTGGAACTTGTGTCTTGTGTCTTGTGTTTCATGCAATGAACGATCCATTACCATTAGGATGAATCATCATCACCATTAGCATTTTAGTGATTTCAATGGCGGTGTTACTATACATTACAAATAACAAGACATTGTGATTGCCATTTGTGATTTTTTGTTTAATTTTGGTGCATTTGAAATTCATTACGATGTTGTAATCCATTGTCATTGCCCTATATGAATTTTTTAATATTTTGGCCCATTTGAAAATTGTTGTCACGTTGCTATAATCCATTCCCATTTCACATTCGTCTTATTGGTCTTGGTCATACAAGCAATAGTCCATTGTCATTTAAAAATATATATATGTTCATAGTCTCATTTTGTGTAGGCAATAATCCATAATCCATCATCATTGTGGTACAATGATGCTTAGACAATAGACCATTGTCATCACCTAGGCAGCAACCCAATCATCATGATTGTCTTTGAAATTCAAGGTTTCAGATTAGTGATTATAAGCTCATTATTGTGTTCATTGTTATGTTACATGCATTGTGCGGTGCATCCATTGCCATCTTGGTGGTTTATGTAATTACCACAAATTAGCATCACCATTCCATGATGTTGTTTTGTTGGTTATGATTTTTAAGGACTAAACCTCATTGTGGAGGTGTTGTGCACATTATAGACCATTGCAATTGCTATTTGTGATTATAAATTTTCTTTTGATCCATTTGAAGTTATTGTCATGCCATTAAATCCATGGTTATTTCATGATTATCTTGTTGGTCTAAGTCTTTTGTTGATTTAGGTCCTTATGAAGTATTGCAAATAGTAGTAGTCCATCACCATGGTTGTTTTATGATCATGTATTTGGTCATCCTTCTATTCATCAACATGTTTAAAATATAACCTCTTAAATATTTCAAATATAAGTTTTTTTTGTTGACAAAGTTATTGACACTAACGTTATTTCTTTTATTAATTATCCACCTAATGATTGTGGATCCAATAGTGGAAGCTAAAAACATTGAGATTGCGAGAAAAAAAAATGACCTATGAGTTGAATATGCACTTCCAAGCTAATTGGGCAATCAAACTTCCATGGGTTAAATTTGTGTTAAGTTTTGATGGCAAATTTTTTCAAACGGAATGCAAGATTTGCAAATGAATTGAGGGCAAAGATAAGCTCTTAGTTAAATTCATTATGGAAACATTTTGGTCATCATAAGGCTTTGGTAGCCATGCTAGAGGTAAAAGTAAAGTATCATTATTTCTTGAAAATGAATTTTCATGTGGTCAATGAGAAGTTGTATTTTTCTAAGGGTTTTGAAATAATGTTGTAATAAATAATTCATAATGCAGTTTAAGTTGACATGATGAAAAGAATTGTGCAATTTTTTAAAAAACTCCATTTGTTTAGGCATGGCCATCCCATGATAGATTACATAATAGTGCAAAAATAGTTTGTTCAATTGAATGTTTTTAACAATCCAATGAAACATTGGTTAGATGGGGCATGTTGAGAGATGGCATATTGCATGTGTGAAAAAAATATTTAAAAACTCAAAAAAATTTGGATGTCAAAAAGTTTTTGAAAAAAAGTGCAATTGAGGTTATTACTATAGATGACCAATCCAAAATCTTAGTCCATGTGTATCTGATTCAAACATGGAAAAAGGTGCTTGTCCTCTTCACATTTCAACATGTTGTAAAAGGGGGTAATGCAAACAATGTAACCCTTGTCATTACACAATCCCTCATGTAGCAAGGAGGGTTAATTAAAAAGGAGGTGGGTGACAAGCTTATTTGCTTTGGTGTAGATGGAGCTTCTCTTTTCCAAGGATTCTACATTAAAATGATATTTATATAAAGGAAAAACATTTTCATTACATGATGGGGCATCATTGTATGGTCCATAAAACAAATCTTGTAGTGTAAGTTTTGTCAAACTTGCCAATGGTGTCTAGGTTGAAATATTTGTTCCAATCCTTGTATGCTTATTTTTCAAGCTCCCCTAAACGCCATTTGGAATGCATTAAGCTTGCCAAGATCATAGAAACATGTTGACTTAAATTTTTTTTAAAGTTAAGATTTGGTGGATTTCAATGTTGGAACCTTTGAAACATTTCTTTGCAAAATACAAAATGTTGATTGTGAAGATGTCACAAGACAACATTAATGTTGGTCAAACAAGGTTGAATCTCAACCTCTTTTATGATCTTGACACATTGCTATCCTATTTGTTGCCATTATTGGAGGCAGTCAATGTTTTGATCAATTTTGTTCAAGGCCAAAGGGATATTTTCATCTACAATTTTGTAACATTAGTTAAGATTTGTCAAACTGACCCTTTCATGATGTATTTTGATGCATTGACAAGCTACCAACAAGAACGTTTCCAAGTTTTTTGTGACATTGGGGACAATAGTTTTGCTACCATCACCCAAAAATTGGGTTATTAACCTCAAAAAGAATATAGAAACCTTATCTTTTCATAAGGATGGTAACTCCTATCAAATTTACATTTTTTTATGATTATTGGGGAAAATCAACTTGTTTATAGGGATTTTTTTTGGGCATCCATTGCACAAGTGAAAATGCCAATGTGTTATTGCAACTAAATGTTTGTGATAGAATTAGAGAAATATGTTGTGAATTCAAAGTTGATAATGCATTTGGCATTATGTACTCAATTTTGGATGCAATCAAATACAATTTATTTTATTTTTGCATATTAGTGTTATCAAAAGACACTATTGTGAATTGAAAAAAATGAAACCTTTAATAGATTAAGTTGTTGAACTTTTAAATGCTAATCTCTTGGACATGCAACAATCTGTGTTTAAGCTCACTATGGTAATATAAATAGCCAACCTGCTATGGCTGAACTATTTGATATGAATCCCATCACGAAGTTGTGGGTGACAATTATCAATAATTACTTGTTGTGTCAACGTTTAAAAGAAATTATTAAACTAGTAGAAATAACAATTGTTTATGTATTTGGCTTTATGAAAGATGAACATATTTTTTCCATTTTTGCATTCATGAAGGACACATTGTGCAATCGATTGGATACGACTAGTCACATGTTTGCACAAAAGTTCTTTATTCAATAAAACTTCCCTGATCAAAAGGCCAATACTAGTTGGAAAGAGCAAAATGTGCAAATTGGTGCTCTCACTTAAGAATGTTGAGCCTTGATTGATTTTTTATGCCTTAGTGCTTTTATTTCCATGATTTGGACAAATATGGTGATGATGTTATGTTCAAATTTCATCATGAGATTTTCTAACATTTGGGTGTGGTGGGTGGGACTTTGAGTTGCATTTGGCAAAGTTTGTTATCAAACTTGCAATTCAACTCCTCCTCAAAGTTTTGGTGTGCAAATTAAAAAAGATTTACTTTTGTGTTATTTGTGTAACCAAATTAGACCTTTGTGATGAACAATGTAGCCACATTCATGCATTAATGTTTTATAAGGTGTCAATTGGACTTAGTTTCTTTTAAATTTGGATTGACCACTTTAAACTTCTTTTGAAAAAATTATGTATGTAAAACACAGACTTAGCAATTGATGAAGGGGCCACTTATTCCTACGCCCAAATTGTCAGGGAAGCCACTTTGACAAACAAAAGTACAGGCGTGATGCCACTCCCGCACACTTTAAAATTTAATTAAGAAAGCTCTGTCTCCCACACCAGCTTGGAGCAAGAAATTGTGATTGAGGCGGTGCCCCCAATCTCTTCGCAATGTACACGGTGATCGTCCCTCGAGGTTGGTATTCAAAAGAGTGTGGTTAGTGTACTGACTAGCCAGATACACTCCGGGACAGAAATGACAAATAGTGTCACTAGATTCAAAAATTGTCAGAGAGCGCCAGTGCTTGTTTAGGGTACTGACAAGTGGTCGCTGGTGACATTGTTTTCAGTGGCTAAGGACCCCAAGAGTTGGCTTGTTCTTTTTCCATTAGGTGATTTAGTTTCCAAAAGAACCCCCAATGATGTGTGTACACCTAATTAATCATCAGACTCATTTCCTGAAAGGAAGCCAGAGTCATTTTGCCGCTGAAATATACACTGTAGCCTGTCATCAGTCTTAAAAATTGATTTGAAAATGGGCTTCTGGTGAGGTGATCACATTATCACGTAAAACAATGCTAGATAGCCTAATCTCATCTTGTGGAGCTTGGGAGGATCATGATAGCCCACGCCGCTGCTTCAGAATTCAAACTTGCATACATCAAAATGTCACTGTTCCTTGTTTCAATACCTGTTGTTGTTTTGCCTTTGTTATTTAGGGCAGTTTTGGGAGTAAAATTTGGCTCGTTTTGAGCTCTGCCCACGATGGAAACATTATTCTCTCTTGGCCCCTATTTCGAGGGCATTATGCTTGTAAGGCCCCTTCACGGCTGCCTTGTTTTAGTTTCATCAGGTTATTATGCAGGGTAAGGCTTGCAATTTTGGGTATTAAGACTACCCTTGACAGTAAATGAAGCATAGAACCATATAGCCCTCAATGGAGTGCCTTACCCTATCGTGAATTTAGATACATTGAGTAGGTGAGATAGTTTGCGTGGATCTCACACCAAAAAACTTCATTGGTTGAAAGGGCTCAATTTTGGTATGGAAATTGTGGGGCCAGATAATAGGATCTGCAGATACATGGACATTACCAATATAAGGCCTAGGACAAGGTGGTAGACAAGTGGCACCACATTTGCAGATGTGCCCCCACCCATAGCCCATTGTGACCCTAACATGAGCCCAAACATAAATAATTACAAGGCAATATTCACAAGGGACGTTCACTATTTAGGAGCAAGAGGGATCTTACACCCACTTAGGGTCCTTAAGTAGGAAAGATCCCTCCCACTCCTAAATAGTAACTTAAGAACCTCAAATAAGTTTGTGATTCCTTCCACTCCTAATAGTACTTAAAGAATCGCAGTAGGTGTAAGGTCCCTTTTGATACTGGAATAGTGAGAACAGCCAGCGACGCTCAATATGTGGCCCTTCAGAAGAAAATTGGATGAAGAAAACTCAAAACACCTAGTTTCACTTAGCAATATAGTTCTGGTCCAGCATTTTTGCACAGGATGCTAAGGCCGGTACATGGCACATGCAAGGCCTGACACCTGCTGTTGATTGGCTAGACATAGTTTGATTGAGCTAGGTAGCTTGCTATTAATAATAGTCTGTCACCTATTTGGTTTTAGTTTTATGGATTGGGTTGGAAAATTTAATAACTAAACTTGGATGTGAGAAACAAATTTTTGGAGGGTCACAAACCGAGACCACTCTACCTAGGCATGTATAAAATCCCTCACGCTCTTAACTCCAAGGCACAAAGATCCTTCGTTTTTTCTAACCGACATATTCACAAGTGTAAGGTGCCCTTCACATAGACTAGAAATTGAGTGTGAGGAAAATGGCATTTGTTTTGGCAGCAAGTGGGGGCGGCAAGGGTGGGAAAGTAGGAGTTGTATTATTATGAAAGTCTGCAAACTACAGTGAGGCCCACGACATACATGATTGTTTATTGTCAGGAGTACTGACGATTGGGTGAAACTTCTTTATTTTTGGCAGAACTTTTTCTGTGGACGAAGGCTTTTCATAATACACATACAGCAGGCTTCTGTGCTTCCTGCTTCCTTTTTGCTCCCTTTTCTAAGTAGCTTTGCTTTTGTTTGCGTTGTCCTCCCAATGCTCATGTGCTCGAGTATGACTTCTCCTTCTTCTTCTTTTTTGCTGTACTTGCTAGCTCATCAGACTTTACAATTATTATTACTCATGATCGAGTTTGCTGTCAGAAGTTCACGAGTCCTGAAATGCGCCACAAGCCTGTTGTGGACAGAGTTGGTAGAAGAATAATACTTGAGAACTTTCGGAGGTGCAGAGGTGGTGGGTAGATCATAATAATATTCAGGCCAAAGATGTGCTTTTGTTTGTTGTTTTCTTCCCTGTTTTTCAAAAGAATTTGTTTCTTAGGGGTGCTTAGGCATTGAGCTCCTGGTCCATTTGCAGCTTTTTCAAGGTAGTTAGCTTACAGTCCTTCTCTTTTGGGTCCAAAAGACTGAAGACTGATGCTTCGACATGAGCTTTTCAAGCAGGGTAGTTACTTGGTGGAGAAAAAATGCTAGAGGAGCTGAGCAGCACATGAGAACGGTTCTTGTTCCGAAATAAGACCCAGTTCATCTTCTGAATGTGAATGTGAGAATTCCTCCTTTGCTTGAATCAGCAGCATCTGAGCAGTGAGATCTGAGATCTTCATAGACGAAGCTTTGTCAGTTCTCTCAGGCGGGTGTTGGAAGTCTTTTGAGATGCAAATTAATGATCATTCTCTCATCAGCTTTCCTCTTCTTTTGGGTTTTTTTTGCCATTTCCGCTCGGCAATGGATTCATGGATCCACTTTTGTATTGATGGAGTCACGCAGTTGTAAGTAGAATGTCGTATACATGCCCTTAGATGATGATGTTCTCAGTTCTCACCCCTGAAAACTCATGTTGTGGCTTTGGGTTCAGAGAAGTAGAGGAGAAAGCTGCAGCTTGATTCCAGATCTGGCCACATGGTTCTGTAAGTTGGGTAACGAGTTTTGCAAGCTACAATGATTTCTGAGCTCTACACAAAAGTTAATCTTCTAAGAATTTCTGGTTGAACAGAGCAGCAGCCCGTCGTCATACTGTCTGCGGGAGTGTATGGAAGTATGCGCGGATGGTGACCTCGATCACATGCAACAAGTGTCGTGCAGCCTGGGTTGCCAATAGTTGTTCCGAACTGCGTGTTGACACTAGATTTCTGGGAAGGTTTCATGATATTCTAGCTAGATGCTGTTATGGGAAACAAGCTGCTCATTGCAATGGCGAAGAGTCGAAGATCAGGATGTTGGATTGTGGCTACATGTCTCAGAGTATCTCTAGAGCTGAACAGCTGCTGAAGCTCTAGCTTTGGTGTAAGAAGACCGGCTAGATCTATCATCCTCAAGTGCTTTTAGTATCGATTCCGGTTTACGCAGCAGTTGTTGAAGAATCCCTCGGAAGCGAATCTGAAGACTGACGCAGAGTTCATCATGAGGACATGACAAGTTTCCTTCTGACCGGGCCGCATTGGAGCATTAGAGTAGCAGGAGTACACCCCAAGTTTTGAGCTATCATGGACTCCATGAACCGCAAGATGCGTGCAGCAATCTGTGAATGGCAGGTACACGTAGAAGGCGCAATACGAAGACCCAAGCAGCTGCATCGCGCATTGTCGAGCTCTGCAGCTGGTCGACACCAAAGAAACTCTCTGAGGTGTGTTTCCCTTGGCATTGTCACCACATTTCTCATCTGCGTGCTCATCTTCCTTGGATGCGACGAGTTCGTATGCACCTCCTTCCAAGCTTTGCAATCCACCAAAATCGTGAGCCGGAGACCAGCAGGCTCGTCAGTTGTGAAAGAAGAAGCTGCAGCTGCTGTTCCACTAGGACCCAATGCCATTCAAGAGCAGTCATGTGCGGGGAGATACATTTACATCTACGACTTGCCTCCGGATTTCAACCAGTTGCTGGTTGAGAATTGCGGCAACGTACCAGCTTGGGGAGACATGTGCGAGAATCTAAGCAACCAAGGATTGGGTGCACAGATCGAGCTTCCGGAGAACGATTCTCTTTCGGAAACCCTCCTACCCAAGGATGCTTGGTTCCACACCGATCAGTTCAACCTAGAAGTCATGTTCCATGAAAGACTGAAGAGATACCCTTGTCTCACAGTCGATCCCAAGAAAGCTGCAATGTTCTACATCCCCTTCTACCCAGCTCTGGATCTGACGCGCAATCTGCTCTCCCCGTCGATGAATCTCCGTGACCGGTTGAGCGAGAGATTGGTAGGGTGGCTTCAAGGGAACCGCAATTGGCGACGACTGCGTGGGCAGAAGCATTTCCTGATCTTCGGTCGGATTGTCTGGGACTTCGTCCGCAAAGAAGACTCGGTGAATACATGGGGTAACGTGTTGTTGACTCTTCCAGAGCTGAAAAACGTCACCAAGCTCTTGATCGAGCGAGGCCACACACACATCGACGAGACTGGCGAAGCGGATAGCAAAATGATCGCAATCCCATACCCGACTTCTTTCCATCCGAGCACTGACCTCGAAATCCAGAACTGGCAAAACACAGTACGACATTCAAAACGAGATCTTCTTGTCTCCTTCGCCGGCTCCTCTCGGAACAAAAACATGAGCGGGGAAGTACGAGGCGTGTTACTAGATGCTTGCGAAACCTCAGAGCACTGCACACTGATCCGTTGCACACATCAAACATGCGTGCGGACACCACAGACGATTACAGAGCTTTCTCTCCGCTCCGTCTTCTGCTTGCAACCGTCAGGCGACAGTCCCACTCGCAAGGGTATCTTCGATTGCATGATTGCAGGATGCATCCCTGTGTTCTTCGATCCCCTGACTGCTTACGAGCAATACGAATGGCATCTGCCCGCTGACGGCAAAAGCTACTCCGTTTACATCGATGGAGACGATGTCATGCAGAAGCGTGTGGATGTCATGCAACATCTTGCACTCCAATTCTCTGCTGAAAAGATTGAAAGCTTGCGCGAGACGATCATCACGCAAATCCTTCCCGGACTAGTGTACAGAAAACCAGTCGCAACAACAGCAGCCGCAGCAGAAGCAGCTTCTTCCTCTTCGTCTTCTTCTTCGTCTCAGCCGGATGCTTTTGATATTATCATCCAAAAACTGCTTGCCAGATTCAGGCCAGAAAGTATTTGACAATATTCTCATCCAACAACTATAGCTTCTAAAATTGGGGCCCCTGAAAACCTCTGGCATTCTCATCCAACAAACTGGTTGTGGAATTCGAGCATGAGAAAATCTTTGCCATTTTGCCCAAACTAGTGAGTCATGTAGTTACTAGGCCCCCCATTTACATATAACTTTATTATACTTGGATAACTGCATATGAAGTTTCAACCCGAAAAAAATACTTTGGGGCTTGAAAACATAATTTACCCTTGTGGGGTAGTGAGGTGAAACTAGCATCATCAATCTATGGACAAGGGGTACAATATCTCGAGCGAGGCTGGGCATGGCTGAACAATAGATGGGGTTGTAGGTTTAGCCTTCAGAAGGTTGCGAAATTTTGCCGGCTGGTTGGATGGACGGATGGATGAATCAACAGATGGACGGACATGGAGGGACACATGGAGGGACTTATTGTTAGGAAAGGGCAAGAAGGATATTCAAGACCAATATTGGGATTTGAACACCAAGAATTCAAGAAAAGGTTTGCAAAAAGACCCCACGCTTTTCCATTCAATTTGGACACTTTGAGTGAATGGATGGATGGATTATTGAGCAATAACTTAGAGGTAAACTTATTGATAAAGTGCAAAAATAAATAGGGTTTGAGATTATTGTTTTAGACCAGCATTGTGATTAGTGAGGAAGAGACACTTCTGTCCTCTACAAGTTGAGACTTCAAATTTATAGAGGAAACCAGTTACCCATCAAACTAAACCTGGGCCTGCATGGAGTGTGTTATTCTGATGAAGGGGCAAAAATTGGTGATCAAAAAAGTTGCCTCACCAAAAAGAAAGGATCAAACATTGGGTGAACTCTTGACGAATTAATACTAATCACAGAGGTAGCTCTCTCCCACAGTTTCAATTCTTGACACTAGAAAAATCAGTTAGTAAATTCTTTATAGAGGATTCGGCTTGAGAAGTTGGATGTTTTTTGTTAATAGATCACATTGGTACACCTAATTGGAATCAGTTGTTTTCAGGCATATTTGCCTTTGATTATCTACAAAGGGTTTATGTTCATGTATTATTGCAACCCTTATAATTGTGCTTAACGCAAGATGTATTTTGTGAATGCCAACTGAGTTTAATTTATGGATAACTTTAATGTCTACAACAAGGGGCTTATGGAAGTTTACCTCATCAAAGATATATTTTTGGATGCATAGTTTACATAATTGGTTTCAAACTGGGTGCTTGTTATAGATTTTCAAGTCCAAAGTATTTTCTTCTTAAGCACTATTCACACTTGGAGTTAAGTGAATGTTAAAACAATGTTCCATAACAAAAATTTATTTCAGATTCACAGACGCAATTGCATGCAACACAAAATCTGAGATGGCATCCTTGTTGGCATGGTTTGTCAAATCATTTGTCAAGTGAAATGCTTGTTAATGTTTAATCTTCAAGAATTATAGATTTTTGGTGAAAAATTTAACTTCATGTAAAATTGTAAAAATCAACCAAATAATTGAATGCTAAGTTACAAGACATCTCTCCATCCCTCCCTCCTTTCCTCCTACCATTGTGAACACAACCACTACACATTTGAACAAAGCAAGAAGAGTTCTCACAACATGAATTGATGTACATTGTAGTTTCAAATAGAACAATTATTTTCTACACCTTTATCAAAGGAAGGTGCAACAACTATCATGGTAGATGTAACACCACACATTCATAACAACAAAAAATTGCACTAATGTTCAATTGCACACAAAGTGCAAATGCATTCAAGTGTTCCAATGTGCAAAAAACTTGTAACATGACAACAAAGTTCAAAGAAAAAGTGAAACACAAAATTATAAACCTCCGAGAAAAATAACAAGTAGAAAAACTTTCAATGTTGAACACGTTGAATGTAAAGCATATAATCATCATCTACAAAAGTTGTCAAAGCAAGAACCACTAATTACAAAATGTCAACTCCAAAACTTTTAATGCCAATTGCAAAGATTTGACAAATCAATAAAAAAACCTACAATCTGTGTGATGATATTAAAGTTCAAAGAAAAAAAAGGATTGCAAAAACCTTGTAAAAAAACTTAAGAGAAATAATGCATGAAGAATAAAAAGAGAAAAGAAGTGAGGTGAAATACCTATTTGCCATCATTTCCACAAGTGAATTACAAGAAGTTTCAATGGTGAACAGGTGGTATTAAGTTAACAATAGGGTAGCTTAACTTTTTTTGTGTGAATGTTGGTTGGTTAGGTTAATGATAGGTTAATGTTAATATAACATCATGTGTCACAACTTTAGTTAACCCTATTGTTAGGACAATTAACATTCATGATACTAACACCAAGTTTAAAGAAAGTTTTAATTGTACATTTATCTAAAAATGATTTAAACTATCTATTTCAATGACAATTAGACACACAATAAACATAATTTTGATAATAAGGAAATAATCCAAAAAGGTTGTTTTATAGCTATATGTTTGTTGAAGGGTTTTACCATGGACACTTGTTACCATGTTTTACTTAGTGTAGAGCGAAAGCAAGTGAGACCAACATAACATGCAATACCCACTTGCTTTGGTTGCTTTCATAATCTCTTGGTGCATGAATTTTGTCACATCCAACATAAGTTGTCATTTTGATGTATTTTTTGTTATTCTTTGGCATTAACAAGAAATCCAAACAAAGGTCTCTTGATGAGTCATATTGAAAATAAGCAAAAAATATCCTTGAGTAATATCATTAGGAATCATTTCAAGGAACAATAAAAAAAACAAAAAATAAGTGAAAAATATTTTAAGGCTTCTATTTTAAAATGTTTTCAAAATTAGATTTTTTTTTCTTATATTTATCCATTACATGGACAAGTATATGACTTTAAGTTTTTATTGGAATTAAAAAAACTGAAAATTGATACAAATTTGTGTTTTTAATTCTCATGGCCCCTTGAAGATTTACACACTTGAACTTAAATGTTTTTTATATTTTTCTAAAGTTTGATGGGTCCTATAAAATGAAAATGATATTCTTGATGGTATTCCAAGGATATTTTTGCCCAACATAGAATCATTCTATTGCAATAAGTGTAAGATAGTGACAAATTACACAAGTTTAAGGCTAGCTTTCTTTCTTGCCATGATGTTCACCACTTGAGCAACAACACTCTAACAATTATAAGAAACAAGCTTTCTTTAGTGCTTGGCATGCACATGAAGTTTTGAGTACTATTAATTTTTTTTCATATTAGATTTTATATTCTTATTAGCATGAATACTTACAAAAAGAATCCCATTTAGGAACAAATAATTTGACCTTCCTTTTTATCTCATTACAAATTTTACATTTGACAATGTGCAAAGCACCATCCACCCCTAGACACAATTCAACCCATGAGAGTCTTGTGGCCCAAGACTTTTGAAATTTTCTTCTAATTATAATCATAATTCCATTTCTTGATTATTAGTTTTGACATGAACAAATTTGCTTTATGTATGGGTTCACTGAAGGACATAACAACATTGACATTGTGCTTTGGATTTGAAAAATCAAATTTATAAAAATAAAATGCAGGAAAGGAAGATGCAAAACTACCATGAGATGAAAAAACCACAGCAATCAAGTGTGAAGAAAGGATCACTTACAAAATGATTTCTTGTTGAAAAGAATTGCAACAATATGGGAGTTGTGGTGGCATTGTGGAAAAAAAAGACTACAAATAAAAACCAAACTCAAATGAAACCTCTAATGGAACCTCCATTTTAACAATTTCAAGATTGAAATAAACAATTAATTTTACAACAACCCAAAAATGCACATTTCATAACAAATTAATAAACAAAAAACAAGGAAGGAAGGAGGTTGAAGCATGTTAACCCTTGGACGAATTACAAAAAACAGAAAAAAACAATTTTGAAATGAATCATACCACCCTTCTAACTTGCATTAATTCCTCATATTATCAATGAAAGCTATAACGTTAAGGAGTTGCAAACTCGCTACAATTTTTTGTGATTAAAATGAAATAATGTGCCCCATTAAATCCTTTTGTTGTTTATTATTTTTCATGATTTGTAGATGAATGAGCTCTTGCACTTAACAAATGAATGATGATGATGGCAACAAAGGTTGTTGTGTTTTCATGGATGGGCTTCTTCAATTTGCCACCTAAGCCTTTTGTGGGTGTCACCAAATGGTCATTGTGTAACCTCTATGTTTCACCAAATGGTAGTCACATTTCTTTAACTTCTTGGTGTTTAGTTTGAACCTCCACAAGACAATATTACTACCCTTTCTTTTCTTACTACCCGAGCCTTTTTATTCTTGCTTTGGACTCTTATCTAAGGTTTATTTCGATGGAAAATTGGTGATAATCCATGAGAAATTATAGGAATGCACCACATCAACTTAACTTGAGATCCAAGTTGAGATTTCACCCATGCACAAGTTAAATCAAATACTTTTTTTTAAGATTGCAAAATAGAATATATGAGTGAAAACAACAATAAAAGATAATGAAACTTTGGGAATTGTGTTCTCATTCTTTTTTCCCATGTTCTAACCAATGTTCCCCGGTTTGTAGTCTCAAACTTGCGGGGTTAAGGTTCAGATTCTTGCGATCCAAAATCAAGCCAACATTGACACTTTTTTGGTGGAACTAGTACCATAAGAATCAAACTACATCAAACTATGGAATTAGCCCTTTGTTAAAATTGAAATCAAAATTAAAATTGTGAAAAAACAACTTGAAAATACAAGTTCAAGTTCTTTAGGTAAGGACGTTGAATTTTTTCAAAAACTTGGTAAATAGATTGAACTTGATAGATAAGCGATCATATTGAATTAGTTATAAAACTTTGTCCCTATACGATCTCCAACCTCCTTGAGAGTGTGTAACGTGTACATGAAACTAGACCCAGCATTCAAACTAGGTGAAGAGGTTCTTGAATTTCGAATATAATGCCAAATTGGAACAGCAAGCCTTAGAGAAATGGCCTCAAACCTGCACCTGGAAAACCTATCAAATTGAGCCTTGTCGTTCCCTCTTCCCAAATTTGTCGCTCCAATGCCTGGATTTTTTCGTTTTCCCCCTCACTTCCTCAAGGAGAGAAGAAGCTCTTCCGCAAAGATCATGGCTTCCATGCTGTAGATGAATAAAAATGGCCCAAGAATCGGTTCTTCGAATAGTGTGATACTAGGGTTTTCTGTTTTCTGGTAAACCCAGTCGGTAGATGGTCTTTATAACATTCGGATTTGAGGTTGCTGCATTTAGCTTCGATGTGCTCCTTGAAGCTTAGATGCCTATGAGTCTGTAGAACTCTTGATCCTAGTTTTTGTGTGTTTTTTGTTTTTGCTCGTGAAACCAGTATCATGAGGAGCTGAATTTTGGACGACATAAGGCTTTTTCATGTAGAGAGTTTTGAGCTGGATTTCAACGGAGAAAGCTCGAATCTGATGCCGATCTTTTTGCAGTAATTGCAATGAAACCATTTTAAACTCGTTCTGTGATTTAGGGTTTGGTTTTGGGGGTGTATTGATTGAAGGACGTCATGCAGTTGTTGATCCGGAGAAGCGCATTGGGGGGGAATGTGCAAGAATTCTGGTGCAAAATTCCACTAGTGAAAGAAGGATTCACAAGAGCTGCACAATTTGCCATTAGCTGCAACCCTAAGAGTGCCCCCACTCCAAGATACACCAGCAACTTGGGAGGAGGAAATGCGCGAGCTAATGGCAATGTAAATTTTCGGCCTCAAGACAAACCTTGGAGTTCAAGGTATAAGTTGTTTCCAGCTCCGGATGGGTCAATCTGGAAAAGGGCAAAACAATCGCCAAATCGACAAACTGTGCAGAATCAAAGAATTTTGTATCCAGGAGTTGGCTGTGATGATGGAAAAGAGCAGTCAGAACGCAAGAGTTTGAATGCCATCTTAGTGTTGGCAGGAGGGCAATTGACTGGGGGTGGGGTACCTGAGTGGGTGAGAAGGCGGCTCAATAAAGCACTTGAGCTGCAGATAGAAAGTGGTCCACATTGTAAAATAGTGTGCTTGGGTGGTGGAACTCCATATCGGCGCCCAATCCTCACTCCAGAAGGTTTTGTTATACATGAAAGCAACTCATGTGCCCAATATCTTTTAAAGCAGGGTGTTCAAGCCTCACTTATACTCAAAGAATGGAGCTCATACGACACAATAGGTACAATGTTCCATCTTCTGCTATTCCTCTGTCTTTAACTCTACAGTGGCCAGCCAGATGCTGATCACTGGCTTCAAGGAGAAGATGACTTCATATGAACAATATGGTTCAGGGGTTATTGGAGTCATACGGAATTCCACAAATTGGTTGTGAGATGGCCGGTATCAATGCATGTTACCTTCAAATTGTTGTTATTGATATTTCTCTGCAATTTTGTAGATGTGTTCCAGTGGCTTTAGGGGATGTTCTGCATCCCAAATAGTCACCAGTGGTGGGCTTAAAGGATATATTTCAGGGTGCAGAAGGCACCAACCGCTAGCCTCTATGTAGGTGTCTCTCTATGCCTTTGCCTTAAATGCTTACTTGTACAGGGACAACAGGGATGAGCTAAAATGTGTTGAAGCTTACCCTCACAAGCTTGTTGCAGCTTGAATGAGGATACCATTAACTTGTTGTTTTAGGCATGTCTTGAGTGCTGGCTAACATCATGACTGAGTCTTCCCACTGGTTCCAGAAATGTGAAAGAAACTCAGATCCTGATTTTGTATCATGCTTTGCCCAAAAATTGTGGCTGGATTATTATAAACTACATCCATCATCAGGAGCTGATGAAGTAAATGGGCAGTCATTGCAGCTCGTCACTGCTGTTCATGAGGAATTTGATTGTCTAACATTTTGTGAGCAACACTCATAAGGTTATGACTGCACTCATTGTCATGTTACCTTCAAATTGTTGTTGTGGAGATTTTTCTGCAATTTCACAGATATGTGACAGCTCCACAATGGATTGAGCAGAGTGAAGGCAGGTGACATTTCTCCTGCGGGACTGTTATGCATTCACTGAGATGGAAGACCTCATTTTGCATGTGCAGGGAATGTATTTTTTGCTCTAACACAGCATGTAATTCCACGAGGCTGGACAAGGATGGCTGTAGTGACCTCAGATTTTCACATGCCCCGATCACAGGAAATATTTGAGTGGGTTTTTGGTTTGCAAGGAACTGGAAATTCAATTGGGAAGCAAAACAATATAGAAGGGCAGCTAGTCTCCCCATTAGGCTCCCAAAGCCAGGGCTTTCTATTAGAATATCACGGTGTATCTGACCAAGGTATTGACAAGTCAATAATTCAGGTATCTCTTCTGACTTTGTCTCTTTCTTCCCTTCATATTTTGTTTATGCAATGTAAGGAGCACATATTAGCCACCATTTACCCAGTTACCTTGGAGACACTTGATGTTTGAACAGCAGTAAGAACAGCAGTACTAAGTCTTTACCTAAAATGTGCAGGCCAGGGTGTGCAAAGAGCAAAGGGCATTGGAAAGCTTGAGAGCTGTGAAGAAGGGAATCAATACCTTAGAGGATTTCCATGAGTGGTTTCACACTCAACATATGTGTTACAATGTTCAAAATCAGAATGCTTTTGGCAAGCATTCCTCAAATGATCCTGATGATCCTGCACTGCTTTCCTATTGATCCTCCTAATTCTTTGGATCAACTGATCACATGTCCCTTTGACAACATCCCTTCCGAATAACCCACAGCCAAATGCATCACCCAATACTGGAACTTTACTACAATCCATCATCAATGAGGAATTCAAACAAATTATTTTGAGGGCATCATGCTGTGGGAGAAAAATTAACAAATTGTAGCCACTGTTTTCAGACAATGTATTGCAGGAAAGAGGGAATACATTCAATATTCAGTAATTCCTCCCACCAAGATTGTTTTGCTATGCACATATTTTCTATTAACTCCCACCTATGTTCGGTGTAGGGATTACCTTCTACATCATGTGGTTTGAAGGGTGGAACAGTGCAACTTTTCTACCTTGTATTAGAAATTTAATGATTATTGAATTTCTTGGATTCATCATCTATGTTGAAGGACTTTCCAAAATATTGAAGCTGTTATAGGTTAGGTTGTTTTAACTTATCGAATGTTCCTTAGGATTTTGCCAATTTCCTCCCAAACTCTTCATTGAGAGCTACACTAAAAATGGTACTTCATTAACCCAATTAATTAATAAAGACAGGTTTTAAGAAGGGATGTCAAATGAAAAAAGGCTTTTCAATATTCACTTGGAAAAGTTGCCTCACAACAATTTCAATCGTCATCCATCCAAATATTTATAATAATTATTTCTTGAAGTCAATGTTAAAAATATTTCCTTTCTTGATGCTAACAGTCATTTCCATTCAAAAGAAAACATTATATCAGAAAATGAATAATGAAATTCACAACAATCACCTTCTCGCAATTATTGATTCTTTCTAAAAATGATATCATTTGCTTAATACTTAATTACCATTCATAACGAACCAAAAAGTTAAGCAATTTTTTGAAATGTTCAAATGACTTATTTTCAGACTTAAACAAATCCCAACCAGCTATTGACATTTTGTCTTTGAAACTTCATAACTTTATATAATGTATCGATTCCAGCTTCATTTGGAATGTAGGACCCTGGCTGAAAAGTTCATCACTAAAACCTTTCAATGATACAAAACACATTTTCATTGGACATCATTCACCCTTTCAAATGCTCTAGAAAACAACATCTTTCATGACATCTTGAGTCTTTTATCAATCATCCCACACATTCCATGCAGTTGCTTCATATGTTCAAGTCAAGCACAATTTCCCTCCTCTCAATCCTGTGAACAAGCCTTCAACTCCCACAATTGCTTCATATTTTGTTCATAGAAGGTAATGACAAATCCAACACAACACAATCATGAGATAAACAATAAATTTATCCACACAAACAAACTACTATATCACAAAACATCACAAAAGATAATAATCAAGTTTATTACAAATTGACAAAGCGTGTAACAAGGCACAAAGATTAATGCATTAAGGTTTGTAAATGATCGGAAGTTGAAAATTAAGAATGAACACTATATACACATTGCCATACAATATATTATTTTAGGTGAAGTTATTGTTGACAGTCTTAGAGAACTTGCTAAAAATTTGGTTTTCATTTTTTTTAATGATAGTTTTGTCAACAATTTTGATATGGATTTGGTTAATGACCATTTTGCTAATAGAAAATAGGTTTTTCTTAAAGCTTTATTTGCACAAATTTTCAGTGGAACACCCCAGAATTTTCTAGACTTTCTTTTTTTTAAACCACTAATTTTTTTAGTTTTAAAAACTTGCATCTACTCATGAACAATTGATGACTTGGTGTATTTTGTTGTCATGTCACCAAAAAGAAGGAGAGGTGATTTTGAAATGGTATTCCCTATCATGTTGAATGTAAGTTCACGAAGGTTTACTAAAAGCTTCCAAGGAGTAGAAAGGAGGTTACAACAAATATTATTCCTAAACCAAAGATCCTTCTAACCAAACAAACTTTACAATTCTAACACTATGGACCTCAAGGGATCATACCTCTCTTTATTTCCTCTCAAAGAATCAATGGTTGTTGATGAATGTGACAGCTCATCGTTCAACAAAAAAATACCCCAAAAATGCTACCCAAACATCACCATGTAGTTCCATTCAGAAGTTGGATGGAAACTAAAATAAAACGAGTAGTTGTGACAATCTAAACCTCATTGTTTCCTCTTGTTCCAAAATCCCTAGAGCTCCCATTATATCATAGGTACTTTCTTCTCATAATAAACCACATTACACATTCACACTGAATCCCTCAAAACCTAACACAAATGGTGACTGCCACCACAATCGCTCTTGAAATTGCTAGACTATTTCATCATTTTCCTTTATTTGGTCCCTTACTACAAACTCTAGACCTCCTACTCCTTTCCTGACACTCATGGCAGATCAGAAAATAGGTGCCAAGTTAAAGAAAAAAATAATTTCATAAGGGCATCCATCCCCAACTGATTATTATACAAAATCCAAATAAACTCCACAACTTCACAACTTGAAGAATTGGAACTTAACTTCGTCCACCCTCCCAAAAATTTCCTCCTTTCCTCCACCTCAACCAGCTTCATATAAATTTTTCTCGTCTACATCCTTCCACTCCCTTGAAAGCAGAGTACCAATCATGTCCAAGAGACACACTCATTGTAACGATTGTCAACGATTGTCAACTGAACAACAATTGAATAGCAAGGATTCTCATCCAACACTAAAACCAACTCACCAAAACCACTCCATTGAAAAATCTTATATATAAAATCACTACGTTCGTCTCTGACGGAGCTCGGGTGCAAGTCCGGTTGAACGAGCTTGGCTCGGAAAAAACGGGATTCGGGAAACGGGATTCGAAAAACGAGATTAGGAAAAACGGGATTCGGAAAAACGGGATTTGGAAAACGGGATTAGGAAAAACGGGGTTAAGAAAAACGAGATTAGGAAAAACGGAATTCGAAAAAACGGGATTCGACCTACAAGCTGATCGGGCCCGGCTCGGCAAAAATTAGATCATTACTGTCTGTGCTCTGCAATTGCAACTCCAGAGCTATAAGCGTGTGTATGTATGCCCCGAGTTGACATGCCTAACCTGTTATTGTTTTGTAGCCAAAATGGCCATCATTTGTAGGAAGATGTGGAAAAAGTGGGCAATTCTCTGAAGGAAGATTTAGCCAAACCTAACTACAAATCCAAACATGAAAACACAAAGCGTTCAGCATGGCTGGAGTGGTGTAACCACGAGTTACCCACTAGTAACATTAAACACAGTAACATGCAACACAACAAAACAAAGCCAAAAATAAAAAAGAAAACAAGAAATTGGACTTTCCACGTCCTTGAAACATAATTGCTTTGGCATCATCTACCACCCATCTGACTTAGGGTTCCTACTTTCATTCATTCTCATTCACAGAATATATTTGACATTGTTTTAAGTCACAGTAGGACAAAAACCATTTCCAATGTGCGATAATTTATTATCAAAAAACACATACATAAGTTTCTTAAGAGAAAATGAAATCCAATTGTGCATGTGTCATGCCCAGTATGTTGAGGGCTGGGAACTTGTGTACATCTGCGAGTGTTGGGAAGCTGCAAAGTCGATGGGCGAGTGTCTCGCGTCTCCCCAGTCCCTTCCATGTGCAAGCGTCTATTGTTCCCCCTCTCCTCCCCCGCCCCACCCCCTTCCACGCGCAAGCGTTGAACACCCGCCCTGCCTTCCCTGTGCGAGCGTTGAACTCATGTTGAACACTGAAATTCTTCCTTATTTCCTTGGTTTGTAAAATGGAAAACGATATCCCTTTTTCTTTGGGTAGAATAGGAGTGATTGATAGTAGATTCATGAGCTTACTATCATCTTCATTCATATTAGTAAAGACGGTTTACTACAGTAGTACCTGGGCTAGTTCGTGGATTGTCGACTATTTCATTAATTTTCAAAAACTCAATTCCATTTTCATTTGTATGTGATTCTTATATTGGATGTGCATTGAGTATGGCATTCTTCTAGAAGCCTATGGATGTTAGAAATTTCTTTCTAACCTTGGCTGCAATCCTCCATCATGCCGACTACAAAACTCTCGCCCAAAATGGCTCTATCATTAGTAGACTAATAGTAGTCAACACCATGTTCAGCACCATCTCCAAAAAGCCTAATTGCCAAGTTTCAAAATATCAATGTAGGCATGTTGGACAACTCACAAGTTTGAAAAAAAAGGTTTTTAGAACTTTCAACTTACTTACTAAGTATTTATCAAATTCTTTTTACTATTTCACAAATAATTTAGCTAATGTCAAACTGGCCCAAGTGGTATGTACAATATATGGTTTAGGATTGGTTCTTTCTTGAGCACATCATGCATGTTCTCTAAATTCTTCAAAACTTGCATGATTTTTTTGTCTTTGTATATAGAATTTGGAAGTAAAATAGTATCTCACAATTGCAAACCCAATGCCCCTCCTTTGGACCACATGGATTGCAGGTGTTGTTCTTCCAAAACTTCATCTTTTTGAAACTTGATTTTGAGAACTTGCTTCTCAACAATTGAGCTTGAGAATTTCCCTTTACTAACTCTGGCTTTGTATTGTGGTTGAAATCTTTTTCCAAGTTGTTTAGTTCCTTCTCGCTAATATGACGACATATGGTGTTATAGCTTCTTCCAGTGCGTTCATTGCTTGGACCACTACAATGATGTAGAATTGGGTTTCATTTAATTTAAAATCCCGAACACCTACTACATAAAACATTAAAACACTAGTTTGAACCCCGTGCCTAATGCACAGGTGTGTGTGTATTTGACGATACATATTACAAAATTACAACTACAAACTACATTTCCAAAACCTCTCTATATACCAAATTGCTAGGTTCTTTTTGAGGGTATTTATTTTCATTGTTTCAACCTGAAATTTATTTTTTCTACACATTCTAGCATCTTTTGTGAAAACGAATGGCCCTAATCGCCAAATTTTTAAAAAATAATTTAAATTCGCCAAATACATATAAAGCATAAATATTCTTAAGTGTTTTAGTCATTGTCATTTATATGGTCTATACCCGAATTTGGCTAAATCCTCTTTGTGGGATAACTAATCACAAAAATTGAAAGAAAGCAAACCTTATATAATAGGGGTTTTTCTTTTCAAATTCCTTAGGTAGGTGCAATGGCGAGGATCCCCAGCTTTAATACAGCAGCATTTTTTTTGTTTTTGGTGAAATTTCGCCAGCTGGCGACAAAAAAAAAACCCAGTGTGACGTCTAGGAAGGAATTTTTAAAAAAACATCCAGAACATTCGCCATATTTCTTAGAAAAAAAAACGAAGAATTTGCCAGATTAGACAGTGAGTAGCTCGACTAGATTTAGGCAGGATTGCAGAAAGAACTCTACTGTCCACCTAGGACAGTCGCCATTTAATGTAAATGAATGGATGACGGGACGGATGGATGGATGGATGACGAGACGGATGGATGAAAAGCTTCATTTCGTCCGGACGTCCTTTACTATTTGTAATAAGTACTCCTCCATCTCCAAGCTTTCAAAATCGCTTATGATCATTAGTAGTTGTTTTATTCTTCAGCTTTGTTCTGTCAAGTGTTGGGTCCTTCTTTGTTCAGAACATAATCCTTTGAGCAGCAACTTGATGATAGGCAAATTCTCCCTTTTAGTATTTCTCATTTGAACATTGGGTCAAACTTGAATCAATGTGTGACTGACATCTGGAGTATCATGTGTGCAAATGAACTGCATGTATCTAGACGAGAAGTTCTAGATTTAGTACCGGAAGTTTTTAGTATAAAATTTGAACCTGCCATTGAACCTGCCATAGCAATCAGAGTCATTTAGGGGTGCGTGGCTCGTTTACTAACGCTTAATAAATGGCATGGGCTATTTCATTTTGATAATTAACCCAATTTTTTATGAGAGCTAAACACCCACTCTTGATATCAATGAAGGATTAAACCCCACACTTACAATTAAGTGAAATTAATTTTCAAAATTCTGCATAACTTTCCCACAACAATGGCAGACAATTTTTTGGCTCTCACACAACCATTCACCAATTAATTTGTGATTCCAAAGCTTGCATTTCCAACCAAAAAAAGAAAAAAAAAATGAAAACTCAGAAATATAAACCACTCCACACATGACAGTGATATAATTTTATTATTCTCCACAAAAGGTCTTCCCACATAGGGAAGACCAATTATAGAATTAAAACTTTCCCCCAGTCCTAAACATTGTTCATATTTTGATGGTTTAACCAAGCCACTGCATAGATCTAATGGAGGATTTCAGATGTATCATATGCAATTGGACAAACATATTAATAGACAACAACCAGATGTAACTAATCCCATGTCTTACAGAACTACTAAATTCTCATGGATATTAATAACATACAAATCAAAGAACAAAATAGGATCTCAAAACAATGCAGCAAGGGAGACCTGGCAATGGAAAATGCAATCAATTCCAAACTCGGGAGTTTGTGATACAGCTGTGTACCAAAAGCAACAGACGGGAGAAAACTACTTACATCACGCGAAAGAAACCATGAGAGACATAACCTGCACAGCTGAAAGCACATAGTCCAACTACCAAGCTTTCAACTAAACCCATTGGCATGTGGAATGTGAATCCTTGCACTAGGCAGAAAATGAGGAAGTTCGCTTAAGTCGCACAACATCAAACTTATAATCACATAACTAAGGAATTCAACTGTATGCAGAAGCTATCATGAACATTCATAGGGTCAGCAGTTCATTAAAATGAGATCTTGGACAGACGAGTCACCAACATTTGCCAGGGAAGGGCAATATTTAATGACTTGGAATCTGACTACTGTGTAAAGGCATGCTCCAACATGGGTACTGGTGTTGGTCTTCATTTAGTCATAATAATTCACTGCACACAAAATACAAAGCATCAGTCCAGTGACCAATTACCTGAAAACAAATGATCTGGAGCAACAGCTCTGCAGACCAGTTTACATATTGATAGAAGCAATACTACCAATGGCAGGAACATGAGAACTGGACACAAACAAGACTTGGCTCTAAAGTTGGTTCAAATCTTATAATTTGTCTTCCATGGTTGTTCAAACCTGCCAATGTGTAGAGTGCAAGAGAAGCCAACACAACTGCAATAGGTAAAATGCTGTCATACCTCTGCTTCTTCATGCCTTGTTTCATCCTCCCCCTTTGGCTGGTCCTCTCCTGTAGTCAAAACCACTACATTACATTGAGCCTTTACTCAACATGAAACCACGACATTAGTACGAACAAGACAAGTCTCGTGACATAAGAGCTTCTGCTATGAACAGCCTTCCATAGTCAAGAACTGAAACTCAAACTTCATTCTTGCCTCCATGAAGATGGAGACATTTTTGGGCCAGGTGAACCACTGCTAAATATATTACAGCCATACTAACCATGTTACCAAACAAGGAAACCTGAATTGAGCTTTTGAACTTCACCTGCATCATCTTGCAGGTCTGAAGTCCAAAGGGTGAGGTTGTCTCTCAGCAGCTGCATAATTAGTGTGCTGTCTTTGTAAGACTCCTCGCTCAAGGTATCAAGCTCTGCAATTGCTTCATCAAATGCTTGTTTTGCCAAGTGGCAAGCTCTGCAAATACATCAACAACCCAAACCACTTGATGACAACCCTGATCAATGTCTCATTAAACTATTCACCAAAGTAAAGATTTCAATATAACTTTCAACCTACAGAAATGAACCAAGGATGTGGATGCTAAGTGACTCACCGCTCAGGTGAATTGAGAATCTCATAGTAAAACACAGAGAAATTCAATGCAAGGCCCAGCCTAATAGGGTGTGTTGGTGCCAAGTCTGTGACAGCAGTGCTTGAAGCAGCCTACACAAAGTCCAGATGAGACAGCACATTAGAATTGCAAACCAATCTCTAAACCATGTAGGACCCAGAATGAAGCTCCCTCTAGTGATCAGCACACAAGAGTATATTGTGTAAGAAACGAGCAAGCACCACACTAATATCCTCCAACCATTATTGCATTTCAAGCACCCTTGAGAAAATGATATCCAAGACCATCACTGTTCTCACATGCTTCTACTCCAAGAGGACTACAGTGGCACAATTTACAGCAAAACAATTGAATAAATACCTCATATGCTTTAAGAGACTGATCTGCAGCTTCTTTTCTTTCATTTCCTGTCTTGAACTCTGCCAAGTATCTGTAGTAGTCTCCCTTCCTGCAGTTCCAGATTATTTCAAAATTATTTTTCAGCACAAAGTGGACACAGGTGCACCAACTGCAATGCATCATGTGGCCCCATCCTCAGATGATCATCAACAATTATCACCAATGCAAGGGGAAAATAAGTAATGGATAAGCAGAAGCACCCGCATACATAGCATCCTACATTTGCCACTTTACATTAAATGGAAAATTACAATGAAGTCACAATGCAGTGCACATGTACAGGCACACACAGGTTTTCACACATGACTTTCTACATCCAAACCAATATAATATTGATTTAAACACACTGGAGACACTGGATCAGAAGCTTCTCTGATGGCTCATGGAAAGACAGAAATCACAAAGCATGAGATCAACAAACAATGCACCTTATAGGAGGAACACAGTGCACAGTGTGTGGTGTGAACAGCAAGAAGGATTTACATATCTTCAATTTTGTACAAGACTGGAACAGATTGCAGAAAAGAAGCATGTCGACAACCAACTTCACCAACTGCAAGAATGCATACATCTTGTAGTAGAAAACAGTTGATTCCCCTGTGCTGGAGGATGGAATTAAGTGTTGGTCAATGATGCTGAGAATGTCATTGCAAATCTTGGCCAGCTCGTCCTCCACCTTGTGGCGGTACTCCTTGATACGTGTCACATTTTCCTCATTGCCCTTGCTCTCCTCTTTCTGCTCAATTGAAGACAAGATCCGCCATGAGGCTCTTCGAGCACCAATGACATTCTTGTATCCAACAGAGAGCAAGTTCCTTTCTTCAACGGTGAGCTCCACATCCAGCTTTGCAACTTTCTTCATGGCATCAACCATCTCTGAGGAGACACATTCCCCAAAAATTAAAAAAATCCTCGCACTCACACAGAGAGATGACGTTGATAAAAAAAACATATCACTCTAACAAAGAAAGATGTGACCAGTTTTTAGATCAACCAATCGATCGAGCCTAGACCTACAATTCCAGTCGGCATCCCAAAGAACACGTCACCAAACTTCTTGAAACTGACAGAGTCACAAAGACCTGGAGCTGAGGATAAGTAAGTAGTGCAAAACGTCCAAATGTTAGGCACCACATCACATCTGCAGAATAAAACAAATTACATCCTTTCTATGCTTTTCTACATGAAGAAAGCAAAAGAATGTAGAACGCCCTGGCCCTCACGCAATAAAATACAGAAAACCCTAAGGAGGTCACATCTAATAAGACTTCGTGCCAGGCATCCTCTAAGAAATCTCTACCCGGCATGAACCATCGAGTCGATTAACGATGATCACTTCCAAGTCTCTTGAAGAAAACGGCAAAGAATCGCTCACAACATTCACAATAGTGCAAAACGGCCGGAATAAAAAAACACATTTATGACAACTAAGGCAAACCACCAACCATCGTAGCGCTCCGCCTGCTCTGAGAGCTTGGCCAAGTATATATAGCGCTCCCTCTCCTTCTCCGTTCCCATAACGTCTTTTCTGGTCGCTGAGAAATCTCCACCGACGCAAGAAACTCAAAGCGCAGGCAAAATGCAATCCGATCGCTAGGGGGAAAAAAAAAACCCTCCCGTCAGACACCACGAGGCAAAGGAGCAAGCGAAGGAACGAAAACGTTGCGAGAGAGGAGAGGTCGACAAGAAGAGATTCAGGAAACCCTATAAGAGAGATCAACGGAGGGGGGACGCATCAATACAACGTGGCGTATTTCAGGTCCTTGGATAGTGTGATTCCACCCACGAGCGATTCCGGTACTTGTAGGTTTTCTTATACTTTCCCGGTGTCTCGTAGAATACAGGGTATATACATTTACCCGTGAGGGGGCATCTCAAGACTTGGTGTAGAGTAAAGCCCTAGGACCTGTCCTAGCCGCGGTCCTAAATCCTCGGTCCTAGGGCTTTCCACAAGTGTAAAGATTGAGCAGTTTCCTTATTTCCTTTGTTGGCGTTGCCTACCAAGGCAAGGATATTGTGTATAGATTCATTATAGAGTATAGTTAGCTTAAGGGATTTTGGACCCAAGGTAATAGATCTATTTCTATATGAGGATTTTTGAATGATGATATTTTGGCTTGTGTTGAAACTTGAGATAAGTTACAGAGTTATAATATCTTGAAGGATTTTGGTTTCTTTTTTGAAGAGTATATTTTTGCATGGTGGAGTAATTGAGTTTCCATAATTCTACTTTTAAGATACTTTTTAATATAAATGGCAAGGCCACAGTGTGACACACCCCTTGTTTAAGTTCTTTAGTCAACAAAAGATGAAAGGCCAGATGAAAGAGTGGTAAGGTTTTCTTGTTAGTTTCTTTCTCTAGTTCTTGTATTGGTTTATATATTTAGTTCATATACCAATGAAAGGACGACAGATTGAAGGACAGTGCATTAAAGAAGGGTCTCTAGTTTCTGTAGCCAATGGAAGGATGACAAGATGAAGCATAGGGAGGAAGTGGACGCCAAGGGAATTATGAATAGGAGAAGGGTCGGAAAAAATAGACCCTTTCAGATTTGAGATCCCGACCCAAGGCCGATAGGGCGAGGGAATGGGTCAAAATTGGGGCGGGCCTATTTTCAGACCCTTCACTTCTGGAAAGAAAGGGGTTGGTTTTCCTGTTATCTTTCATGGCTTTTCATACTTATAAAAGGCGGCAGAAAAGAAAAAAACACTTAAATTAAAAAAATCAGAACTGTTCCTTCCGAAATCCCAAAGGCTCAGTTGAAAGGCTGTACTGGGAGTTCTGGATTTCGAAAGGTACAATGAGAAATTGGGCCAAGGCGGATTGACGACATTGGGATCATGGTAGTAAAACCCCAAAACCCATTTAAATTGCTTTTAAATTTTCTATATATTTATAGAATCATCTCCATATTCTAATCCAGGGTCGCTGAGTCCAATTCTATAATTTTTCGGGCATAATATGGCCATTTAAATGGGTTTTGGGGTTTTTACCATGATCCCAATGTGGCGGGTCCATTTGCCCTGGCCCAAAAATTGGGGCTGGGGAGAGTCCAAAAAATACGCTAAGAAAATCTGGCAATTCTTTACAATTTTGTAATTTTCAGTCAACTTGGTCAAAAAGAAAATTTTCTCGCAATCAATAGCGAAGAGAAATTCTCGTTTCTAAAGCCTACCCTTTTAGGGGAGAAAAGGGGTGAAGTTTTCGCACCTCCTGATCAACAAAAATTCCCCAAGCCAATTTCAGGGCCTTGGCTTGTGTGAGCCTTATTGACATTGTCATGTGCACTAGTTTAAATTATTTTTGAGTTTTTTTCATTTAGGGGTGTGCTACATGAAAGATACTGTGAAATTTTATTATTTTGGAGTGCATAAAGAGTAATAACTTACCCATGGAGCTTTTTTAGTTTATTATGGTCAAGTTTGGTGTTATTAACACAGTCAGGATGCAGGGGTAATGGTTTTATCCATGTATCTATGAAGGGAGGTTGTTTGTTTGTTTTGTTCTATTTTGTTTTGTTTGTACTTGTGAGATCCACCGAATCAGGATGCTTCAGATTGTGTTCTTGGTGTCCTTTGAAAGCTCTCGACAAGGAGTAGGTGCATGGGCTTGGTTTTCGTGACATTTTGACTTGCCATGCAAAAGTTCTTGAATATCGCATGAGTTCTTCACTGAAAAGGTGATTTTCGTTGCTGAAAATTCGAATAAATTCCAAATAACCAGGTTTTGGAAGGAGAAACCAATTGAGGACTTGGTCAAACTTGAAGGCTCACCATTCAATTCAGGATGATTTCCTTTCATAACGGGTTCACACTTGGGCCAACAGCATAGGCCAGACTAGTCTATCTATGAAGGAAGGTAGTTTGTCTGTTTTGTTTTGGAGGTCCGAGATCCACAGGACCAGGATGCTTCAGATCGTGTTCTTGATGTCTTTGAAAGCTCTCGACCAGGAGAGGTGCATGGGCTTGATTCCATGATGGTTCAACTTGCAGTGCAAAAGTTCTTGAATATTGAATGATTTCATCACTGAAAATTTCAGAGCCTTTGGTGTTGTTGGAAAGATCTTGATGACCAGGATTTTATGAAATTGATTTGGTAAGGTTTGGATTCAAAATGTGGGAGATCTTGACTTTTAAGCAATTTCTACCGTTGAAAATTCAAATAAATTCCAAAAAACCAGGTTTTGGAAGAAAAATCAGTTGAGGACATGGTAACACTTGGGCCAACAGCACAGGCCACACTAGTCACGGTGGTGTTAGTATTATTTTGATGCATTTAGTAGCCCTATAGAAATTTTGTTCTCCTATTCTACAAGTAGAGAATTTTGAATTTTAATGTTGATGGCAAGATTCATTGCTCTATCAAATTTTCGACATGTTTTCAATTATGGAAGTCGTTTAGTATTTGTGCAATTAGTCTTGGATGGATTAAAAGTGATAAATGATTAGTATGAGGAATTTGAAATCATCAAGAACAAGCATCCTTGTAAACAATCTAAAGATAGTGAAAATTGCACATAACATTCATAGGGAGTTCAATCTTTAACTACAATATTCGTTAAAATGAATAAATGAATTGCTCAAGTAGTAGATGGATAAATGAAAGCCACAAACTATTATAGAATCCTGAAAAAGGAAAAAAGGACTAGAACTATTATGTTTCCTAGGTTATGTTGCAAATGATGTTCATATTTACACGAACTCAAGGATTTGAAGGAAAATGTATGCAATGGATTTGATTCCACGATCAAATGGCAATTAATCACTAGGATTCTGCAACCACTAATAATGGCCATCACCAAGGGCCCAAATCCATGCAAAAAGGAAATTTTCATATTTTCATAATGACCATATAAGATTCCAAGATCATCACTAATGGTGAGTTCAAATTTTAGGTAGATTACAAGGGTATGAATATTGGAGGATAATAGATGGCACAATACACAAGGACATTCTAATTCCAACCAAGGTCATAGTTCTTGCCTAGTCAATTCTTCTTTGACATACGACTATTATATTGGATTCAATTCTAAAAATGACTTTGGACCAACCCACACCCCTAGGATGTTCTACACCCCAGTCATGGCAATTAACCTAAGGAGGAATACATTTCCACAATGCACCTAATCAAAGCACATAACATGAAAAGTTATGAAAACATTCCACAAAAGAATGTGAGATTGAAGGAAATGTATGCACTTGATGCATAATTAATACCTGAAAATTATTATGTTGGTTACATTTTCACCCCTTAGTTGTTGCTCTTAATCATGGCATTTTGAAATCTTCCTTGAATGATATCTCATCAACATTTTGTTTGTATGTTTTTACTACCAAGCATTGGGCTTCAATAATCTCATGCGACATGGCTTTAAAAAACCATCGACTTGTAACAAACATATGCACATAAGTGCCATGAAAATATGTGATTACCAATGAATGCACTAATTATTATGATCTTCATAAATCTTATTTATGAAAACTTAATAACTAATGTTTTGTGGATGAAAAATGTTCTCACATCACAAACTTCCTAACCCACAATTTGGCAATAATAGTCTTATTATCTAAACACAAATGTCATGGATCTATTCATATTGTTTAAACACAAATGTCATGTGCATTATTGTATGGACAAAAAGTTTGGTGGTCATGTTTGGTGCAAGTTGTAGACTAGTTACATCAAGAATTCGTTTAGATTAGACTTTAGAATGACAAAATGCCTTGGAAATTTGTGTTATTAGAATAATTATTGTCTTTTGTTTCAACATTCATTTATGTGCAATGAAATTTCTTAGAGTGGGGATAGTTTGCAATTTTTGATATTTAGGTAGTGTCTTGTGAAATCCTCGATTTATACCATCAACTATAAGTTTTATGATTATTTGCCAACATGTTTACAAACTTGTAGTTGCAGAATGTATTATGTTATTCACAAGTTTCCACGTCTTTCAAGAGCCACGATCCACCTAGGCACCCATGTCCATCTAATTGTAAAAGATAAGTGTAAAGAATCCTTTTAGGATATGAAGAACATTGTTGCAAACGAAGTTTGTCGCATGTTAACTACTACCACTTTGACTATTCTTTTGTCTTTGAATAAGACATTTATTTCTTGTCACATTTGTTCAACGAGGATGGAGAAGGTCTTATGGGGCTTCTCAAAGGTGAAAAACTGAATCAAATGTTGTTAATGTTTTCTCTTTTATGCTCCCTTGGCATACGTAATTTGATTACTTCATCTAAGCATCATCTTGGTAACTTGGGCCTATTGATTATATCCTAAAATTGAAAGCACTGTCTAGTTAATACTATATTCAAGATAAGTGTTTTCTTGGTCAACAAGTTGGGCAAAAGGTTTATTTGTTCAAGATGTCTGTTGATGGAGTTGCATCTAGATTTAATCTAGTTTAACAAATGCAACTGGGCGACAATCTCCAAAATGTGTGGATGATGTTCAATCATGTAAAACATGTTCAAAGATGGACGACCATGGCATGTCACATTTATGATTCGATTTATTATAAGGTCATGATGATTGCAGTTTATGACATGTAATCCACATACACAAAAGCTCAATGCATTCATTATGTGGAGGAAGTTGAATGTAATTGTTGAGAAGAAAGGGTTGGGTAAGCCCATTTTTAAGGGGTTCATGGCAGATAATGCACAGGCAAATTGGAATGTTGTTCACATTGTTTATGGGGCTGGAGATCCTATGGTCAAGCTGGTTGACAAAAAATGGATGTGTTTTTTCCATTGGACTAAGTCTCTAAATAGACACACCAAGTAATTCATTAATCACACCAAAGTTCCATGATTGACACAAAGCCCTTTGTTATGAGTATAAAAAAACCACATCCTTGGCGAAAGTTGACATTCGATATGCTACCATTCAGTTTTGGTGGTACTTGTCTGGAGCTACAAGTAAAGGTGCCATTCATGAGCTCAACAATTGGCTTAATTTCTAGCACTTTCGTATGTGACACTGGGGAGGATTCATGTTGGATGTAAGTTTTTCCAAATTATTCTATTCAAATTTTATTTTTCATGTCCTTATTGAATTCTAACTTCATTCTTTTTATGTGTTTGTAAAAAATCTTTTTGGAGGAAAAAATTGATATGCCAATTTGTAACTTATTTAAAATAATCCATAACATTTGGCTCCAACAATTTAGCAACAAGGGTATTTTCCTTTTTGCCATAACTTTTGAAATCATGTGCAAACATTTGGGCAGTTTTCATTGTATGCCTTCTTACAAGGGAATGCATATGGGAGTAATTTAGACAAGAACGAATTGTGCTTCTGTAAGGTTAGTTAGTTGTGGGACCCATACCAAATTGTTGTTGCAACTGTTAAGTGCACTTCAAGCTTTAATCTTTTTGCTATAATACTGCATTCAAATAATGAGGAAGTGTTTAGATTAGCGAAATGCAAGGCAGACCTTTCGCTTGGGTTAGAAATAGATGCACATTCACATGACAGGTGAATTTCTTTCGTCCAAAAATGGCCAATGCAACCACTCCAATCAACTAATTGTTAGGAATGGATGTGGGGGAGACCACTGGCTTTTATCATGTTATCACCCACAATGGTGCAAAGGTCTTTAAATGCTTATGTGGGGACAACATTTGGAAAATTGAATGTTACCCCCCCCCCCCACCCCCCCCCGACGAAGTTAAAGACTTGTTGTTTAGCTTTACAAAAAAACACTAAAGATTACAACAAAGCCAAAACCATTTCAAAGTAAATAGATCATGATATCCCTACCTTGTGTTATGTGTTGGTTACTAATCTATAGCCAAAGGTGTATCAATTGAATGACATAAGTTTTGGTTTTATCATGATGACCTTATGTGTTGTGTGGGTGGGACAAGTAGGAAATATGCATTTAATAAGCCAGCTTTGCCTTCTTTGGCTTGTGCAAATAAGGGAAAATCTCATTCAAATTGAGGTGGTGGCATTGGAGGAAAGTGTTTTCTTGCTTTTAGAGAAACCAAAATGTTCTTTTGTCAATCAGTTTAGAGACGACATTTTTGCATTCATAAACCAGCCTTTCACATGTGCCTTTCGAAATCTTTTTGGCAATGGTCCTTTTATCCATGTTTATAAACCATTGGATCTAGATGCTTGGCCCAAATCAAGGAATGGAGGTGAATTTGTCATTTCAACACATTCAAACTATCCATTTTGCAAGAAAAGAAGTGGGAGGTGGGACAAATTTTTGAAGCCACACTATTAACTCTTTCAAACATTCCTCCTTTGGGATATGGATGGGTTTACTGCCTCCTTTTAGAACCATTAGAAAACCGTAAATAATATGAGGTAATGATTAGTGATTACTTGACTTGTAATTACGTGGATTTTTCTTCCATGATGTTTGTGTCCCTTAATAAGTGGGAGCTATGGGTGCCATGTAAGCATTTGTATTACATTTTGCAATATGCCATGTACTTTGGGAATAGAAAACCATTCATCCACTATCCATCATGGAGTTGGAATGAAATTCATAAACTATTAGATCATGCTAAAGTCTTGGAGGTAAATTAGGTTGTAATGTCATTAAATGGTTGTTAAATAAAACTGTTATGGGTTCTGTTATTTTGGAATGCATTTTGTTGTAGAAATAAAAATAATTTTTAACATGATGTGTGTAGTGCATTATTCACTAATTTTTCAAGCATTTTCCCATTCCATCATTATGCAAACTTCTTATCCAAAGACTTATTGTGTGACTTAACTTAATTTACATAGATTATTATTTCACCTTTTTGCATTGTAATGTAGTTCTTCCAAGTTTCACCTTTGACACCTTTGTTTTGCAAATGAAGTTGAAAATTATGTGAGTACAATAATTTTCATTCATCATAACTATTTTGAAATAACTTTCATCCATACATTCAACTAGTTGGAAATTTCATCCAATTTTTTTGTTTATTTCCAATTATCATCCAAAAGTTTAATCATGCTCCATTTTCATCCAAATATTTCATTCATTTTGTAATTTTCATCAATGTACATGTGGTTTTCATTCAACATAACTGTTTTGGAATTAATTTCATCCATACATTTTAACTTGTTGAATTTTTCATCCAAAAATTCATCTATTTATAATTATCATTCAAAAAGTTCATTGATGTTTAACTATCATCCAAACATTTCATCCATTTTATAACTTTCATCCATGCACATGTGAGAAAATATTTTCGACATCATTTTTATGTGACACAGAGATATTTTTAAAATTCTATTTTTGTCATCAAAATATTCCAAATATATTCATTCTTATTCACAGGTTCATGCTCATAGGCTCACGTTCATGTTCACGTGCTTACTTCCTAGGGTCATTGGTTATGCAAACATGGAAACTTCAAAGTAGAAAAACTGTAGTGAATTTTCAAAACTATACTAAAGATCGATTCTTGAAACTCTATGCTTGCGAATGCACGCCTCATATGTTGTAATTTGATAGGTTTGGTTGCAAAACTGGACAAGAATATATCAAAGCAAACATAAAATGCAAATCACATCTAAATTTCTCACACCTTTACCTAGTACTAATGTTTAGCAAAAAATATTTACTAAATATACCTTAATAATTTCTCAAAAGTCTTGAATTTTTTTTCTCACAATTGTTTAATGCCAAACTTGCTAGTTTACTCCATGGTTACTTCTTACACACATTTCCTTCCTCCCACCATGCAGGGCTTGATGAGTTGCCTAATTTCAGCATGTTATGTTATTACACAATCGTAACTTATAACCTTATGTTGATTTCTTCAACAAGGATTAACCAATTGTGCATATCAAATAATAAGTATTTTTTGTGTGTTGTTTTTGTTGCATATTACCATTTTTATAAAGGTGCATTCACACTTGGTGCAAGGGACTCTAGTTTCAAGTCCCTTAACACCATGCTAGTCATTTAGGACTTAACTTATTTATCATGAAGATTTTGTATTAAGCTAACCTTCACTTAACATTAAACTATTAGCCATTTAACATTGGGTGCTACCTAGGATGCCACCTAGATTTTCATTTAGCACTAATGTAAAATCAAGTGTGAATGCACCATAAGCTAGTTTTGCATCCAAGATAATCATTCATGTTTGAGATATTTCAATTTTATATTTCATAACATGTGATAATCTTTGTATGGGCAGTTTGTGTCAACATTTTTGAAAGTAACATTGATCATAATGATAGGCACTTTGAGTGCAATAGCGAAAACTTGAGAGAGAATAAACAATAAACTTTTGTGGTCTTAAGGTTGTGTGAGGAGATGAGAGCTCTTTGGAAAGTCTGCAATTATCATCTTTCTTCTCTCGCCATTTTTCTCCCAATTTTTGTATTAAACAATAACCTACCTTGCTGACCAAGCCAATACCTTGTTGTACTCATTTCCTTTCACCCATTGTTGGCAAGCATGATGGGTGATGCAAGTTCAGCAAGTAGTAAAAGATTTGTAATCCTTCATTGACTTCTTCAACACCAAGTGGAAAAAGTCACTTTTAGCACCAAAAGACATGTAATAGAATCAAATTACTTAAGAAACTCTGGTTGGAGTATAAGCACTAAAATTTAAAGATTTAACTCTGATTTGAAAATACTGTGGAAATGCTTTGCAATTGATGTGAAATTGTCCTATGTGACTTTCTGTGAAATTTCATTTCTCTAAGTCTCTTGGAAAATTTCAAAATTCAGTACATGTTACTTTTGAGTACAAAAAGATTGGTTTTGTATGAGACACCCCAGAACTGATTTCTTTGCAAAATATCAACCTCGGAGAATTTTCTTAACATATTTGGAGGTATACTAATAGAGTGTAAAACCAATTCGGAGCATTTCAGCACTTGTGAAATCCCCCTTGGTAACACTTTACACTTTCAACACTTTATCACCCCCCTTGGTAACAATTGAGGTGACATTCATTTGTGTGACTTAGAAGCATTCAAATGAATTGTAAAGATTGTGTTGCAACAAAATTCCCTGTCCCCTGCTGGGAAATTACATGTACGTAGTCTCCAGCCGCTCTTTGGAAATTATGTGAAATCTCACGTGCACATCGTGAGCAGGGGGAGTGCAAAATTGTGCTTGGGGAGGTCCACCTCCCTAAAGGACGCTGCATTTTTTGACCCGAGGTTGTCGCATGTAATAGAAATGATGCCAAGCTGCCAATGGCTATGAACATGGATTCTTTGAGATATAAACTCTGGTTCTCAAGACAAAAATCAAAGAATGTCTTTGGATATATAATCATGGTTCTCCAAAAACCGACGAACTTGTCAAATAACCATCTACAAAACGATTTATTCCTTTTCAGTTCTTTCATAAAAACCACCAATTCTTTCAATGCTTTACAACTGCGATAAACTATGTGTCTGTGTCACACAAGTACATTGGACATCCACTCCGGCCTTTTTTGGGTTGGCAATTTTTCATCAAATTTTAAAACTTCAAAAATGAACTGATTTTCGAGGTTTTTAATCGTTAGAAGTGAGGGAACAAAATAGTAGAAACTGTCAAATTTCTACATTTAGTTGTTTTGAATGTGTTGCAAAAGATATAGAAGGATGATTAAAGTTTTGTATTCGTATGTGGTTTATAGCCAGATTTGGCTACATCTTCCATAGGATGATTGCCACTTTTTCTACATCTTCTTATGGATGATGGCTACTTTAGCCACAAACAAAAACTGAAAATAGCCTATCTATTTGAAATTTCTACTTTAGCCACATTTAGTAGTGGCATAAATACAAAATCCAACTAGGTAGCAACTATTCTCTGAAATCTTTTCTCAAGTCCTTTGTTTTTTAAACAAACAGTTTGTTAATGAGACACTCATTTTAATGAAGTTTGGGTTCAAGCGGCCTATTTTCTTTTTTCTGGAATTGTTATTCACCATTAAAGTAGAAGCACCCAAAATCATAGGTGGACCTTGAACTAAGCCCTACTGCACCCTCGCATCACCATTCGAATATGCTTATGAATGTGTGATTGCAATAGCTCTCAGTTTAATTTTTTAAAAGTGATTTAAGATTACATTCCAACCCATTTCAAATATTTTCAAATCCAGCTCAATTGATGGCCTATTTTGGACACATGTGACCTTGATTTTAAGATTTCATGTTTTTCATATTTTTGAGAATTTGAGGTGCGACATCTACCATTGAGAGAGAGAGAGAGCCTAGAGAGAGAGCCTTCTAACAACACAGGATTACCATATCACAATTATTTATAAATTCATATTTGATTAAAGTATTTAAAAAAAACTGGCTTCAACTTGGGTTTGAGTTTTAAATATTCTTTTTCGATAAGGGAAAAAAAAATATTGAGGAAAAAAAAAGTCCAATTTAGCCAATGTGTTTATTCTGACAGTTTTGGGCGGTTACTTCAGATTCACGAAATTGTAAAAAATTCCCAGCTGACGAGAATCGGTATTTTTGAAAATTTCCCAGTCTCTGCTCGTACATGTTTTATGGGCTGACTTGCATTAGCTCCTTTGCTCTATAACTTGAGTCAGCTGTGCCTCTCCAAGGCTCACAGGCCATTGTGTTGAAAAATGCTGTAG
Organism: Sphagnum tenellum; assembly: GCA_963921925.1. Lineage (NCBI taxonomy): Eukaryota > Viridiplantae > Streptophyta > Sphagnopsida > Sphagnales > Sphagnaceae > Sphagnum > Sphagnum tenellum. Next base: position 16,649,442 of record OY998144.1, read on the forward strand.
GACCTCAACTTTAAGCTCTGGGCCACTTGCGTGAATTCCCTCAAGAGTGAAATCTTTTATCAGCAACAAGGGGGCCGAAAACCCAGCAATCCCAGTGTGAAAATAGCTGCCAGTTTGATGGAAGACTTGGTTTGCAAAGAGCGAAGCTTGTGGGCATGGGTCCTGTGTAACTCAGCCTCCTCATCAATCACTAGCTGATGAGGCTTTGTGGCTGGGCCCAGCTAACCTTGTATGCATATTCAAGAGATTTTAGAAGGCCAGATACGTTTAAGAATAAGAATGGTGTTTTTGTGGTGGCTCCAGTGGATGTTGGTGCTTTTGCCGCTTGAGTGAATCCATCCAACAGATACAAAATGGTGGTGATAGATAGGCGGTGGTGATAGATAGGATTGTGGGGTCGCTCTTTGAGTAGTGTCGTGGAACCTGGTGGGCTTTTAAGCTTTCAACCGACTGGACCACATTTAGTTCTGCCATTTAGAATGTTTTTTTTCTTAATGTTCCGTAAGTTTCCATGAAAATCTGGTCTTTCATGTGGCTTGATATTGTTCACATGCTTCTGGAAACACTGGAGCATTTGCCATCTCTCCGAAGGCATCAGGGCCCCCATTTTCACTGCATGCATCTGTATTGATTCTTGGAAGTTCCTCTAGTAGGCACCTTCCGCGATCCAGCACCTTCACAGGTACCTTGTACCTTGACCTTTTTTTAAGTAATGAATCCTATTAGAGCTAAGAATTACTGGAGTGAATGTTAAATTTAGAATTAGAGACCTTGATTTAGGCCCTGTTTAAGCTACTGAGAGGGCTTGTGACTATGGCCATCTTGAGAGCTTTCAAAACTCATCCAAAGGCTGTCCCGTGGAAATTCAATAATCATTTAGGTGTGGGGTAGAGCTCTTTAAGTGTAATGTAACATGAAAATAAACTTTGTTGAAGTACCTTGACATTAGAACAAAGCCAAAATGGATTTATTTTTTATTTCATGCAAATATCGTCTTCTTCTACCTTGAACATCTAAAATCTAGGTAATATTGTTTTATCTAATTGAGTTAAGCTTTATATTTTTTTTTTTCATCCCTTTTTTCTATAATTAGAAAACTAAAATGTTTGTGCATTCTCCCACTTATTTCATCTCACCAAGCAGGATCACCATGAATGGATGAAAGAAAGGGAAGAGTTTTTATTGTTTTGACCATGTATTGATGTTTGCACATGATGGTGCATCATGTGTTCAATATGCAAGCATTAGATTTCAATGGATAATGGGAGAATGCCATGATTTTGAGCATTTGGTATGATCCTATGAGTTGAAAAGATTGTAGAAAAATAAACCGGTTTTATCAATAGATTTTTGTTGGGTTCTTTTCCAAAGAGGATGCTCAATCAAATAGCATGTGTATCACATGCTGCATTTTGTTTTTTGTGTGAAAAATTGGGTCTAACTTACAAAACTAGAATACACATATGAAAGATAACTTTTTCTATTAAAAATAGAGTTGTCATGTTATTGCAAAAACTTGGGGTTGGAAATATGTTATGTAGTGTTGGAGAAATATATGGGGTGGTTGAATCTTCAATTTCAATCATTGTGAGAAAATTTTGCAAATTGATGAAAGTTCATTTATATGTACAAGTTTGAAATGAAAGCTAATTTAAGGTTTTAGCAAATGAGTTTGAAACACTTCATAGAATTCTTGATATGAGAGGTGTAGTTAGGTTGCATATTTCAATTATTGCTTTAGTAATTGGTGGTTTATTGTCATAAGTATTTTCATTCAACTTTGTTGCAAGGTTTTGTTGGCACAAAATGAGTGTTTGGGGATTATGAATTTCGATGGCTAGGTAGCATGCATGATTGGACTCTTTTCAAACTCACAAACTTCATTAAAAAATTTGTGTAATAAAAATCTACTTATCACAATTCAGGATTGTGCATATTTAACATGACCTTGGGTGTATTGCCCCTTCAAGGGCTATGCGGATGTATTGGAATCATAAAAAGTTAATTGAAATTTTATGCAAAGTTGAACTCAAATGTGAATTGGATGAGCTTTTGGAATTTTGAAGGAACAATGGGACATCATCATGAAGAAGGAAGAAGTACCATTATGACACATGGTTGATATTGTATCCACATGTATTGTGTTCCATAACATTTGCACAACTAGGAAGGATGGATTTGATGGAAGATACATAAAAAGTTGAAAAAAGGTTACAAATGTGAGTAGACAAAGGATAATTGAAGGAAGGGCAAGAGTTGAAAGGTGAGAAGGCAACCATAATTGAAATTAAGGTCAGAATTTGCCACGGGTAATATGTGACACAAGGAAAGAAATGTGATAAAAAAATTGAAGTTTTTTCATTAAGAAGAACGAGAAAAATAAATATCAACGATGCATGAAACCATAGCCAAATCACAATGGCATTACAAAATTTTGTGGACATGGAGAATGAGATTGAATCTATGAGTGAATAACTATAATTATTATACAACTGCATCCATTTGTTTTGATCAAAACAATGACCTTCAAACAAACACAAAGATACAAAAATTTGATGAACATTTTCAAATCGTGATAAAATGTGAGAAAAAGATGACCGTTATTCATGATGTGTAAGGTTTAGGTTCAAATTTTTTGAATGGAATAAACCAAGATTCCCTTAAATTTATTTTTCAATAATATTATATATATTTAATTTTTAAAAATAATAAATAAATTATGACCGTATTGGACTTTTTGGGTTCATGGTTTAACCAGCTTTTGTTCCCACCTAAAAAAATATTAAAATAAAATTTCAACTGATGTGGTGTTTTTGGATTCACATGGTTTAAAAAACTTCATGCCTAGACCACCTCAAACTTCATGCCAAGCACATCTATTTCAAATGGGTTTTTGTGTGAAATTTGTTAAACCATGAAATACTATCCATAAGTTGCCATCTACTTCCATCTCAAATTTTCATCCACCTTCATTTCTTTGGTCCCTTAGGTTTCAGACTTTGTGTAAAATGAAGTAATATGTTTACAATCATTTTTTTCTAATAATGAATTTTCTATTTCGATGGTCATGGGCTCTTAATTTCTAGCATAAAAGGGGCTTTAGTCTTTGGATGAGATATTTTTTATGTTTACAAGCAACCCCGAAAAAAATTGGGGTTTCAGTCATCCTAATAGTGTAGGTGCAATTGGTTCACCCAAGGCAAGATACTTATAAACACTCCCATAAGCATTTCTTTTACTAGTGAAAATTTGCCAATTTTTGACATGATTCCGACCTATGCAAAACAAATCATGAAAATAATGACCCAAATTTGCTAAATTTCAAAAATAAATTCCAAATTTCCAAATTTTTATGATAAGTTCCAATAGGTAGCCAAAAATATACCAAGAATTTTTTTTCTTTTTTCATATCTAGTATGGAGCATAATACCTCTTTGGTAAGAAGGAGAAACATATCCCCAAGGTGCTAATCATGGTAATGCTTTGATTGAAATCTCCAATTTTCAAATAGGAAATTACACAAAAATGTCATTTCAATGCCAACTTCTTTCATGTAATTCTAACATGGTGCATTCCACCTTGTCTCACCATGTTTCACATTGCACCTACTAGGTATATTGTGCGCATTGCAAAAAAGAAAATATTAACCTAGTCTTTACATTGGGTAAAGCCCTTATAGAAGGGTTGTGCAAAAAAACCAAAAATGGGTTCAATTCCTGCCTTGGCAAGGGTCTTTTATTTCCCCACTCAACATTTAACCTACATGTAAAGCACTTAGTATTCTTGAATATCTTATAGAATAGGAAACATCTTACACTAACCACTTCTAAATAGTAGGCATAAGATTGCTAGCCTCTGAGTCCTACTCTTAAAAAGTAGATGTAAGTACCTTCCCCCTTAGCGCCCTTGTGATCTATGCATGTTAAGGTTCGTGATAATGTTTGCCTCATGCCTTATGATCAGGCTTGTCTAATCTAGGCGATCAGAGGCGACGTCGCCTAAATTACCTAAACGACCCCCCGTCGGCGCGCCTAAATCAGCGAGTTGCGTGGTTGGGGGACCGTGTGTTGGGGGTGGTCCTATAAGCGCCATTGCTTGCTGTTTAACGTTGTATAAGCGCCATTGCCTATTGTTCTACGTCGTATAAACACCATTGCTTGCTACTTTACGTCGTTCTACTTCATTTCATGAGTTCTAATCGTGCTTCTGAGTATGTGAAGGACAATGACGTCTGCTTGGGTTTGAGGATGTCCACCAGGGCGGTGAATGGTGGGCCACAAGTCACTGGACTACAATGTTGTTTCTGTATTGCTTTTGGCCGCGAGGAGAAGGTAGGTGCGAAGCGCTAGACTTCAACTCGACTGCTGTTCAGGGTTGGATGCGCCCCTTCCGTTATGACAACATTGAAAGTCATGTTAACGGCCAGCACCCAACGAAATGGGCCGAGTACAAGTGGCTCGATTCGATTGTTGAGCGCCAAACATTCTTTGACGATGTCCCAATCGCGTTCAGAAATTCTATTAAGGCACACTTCCCATCTTCATCTCTTGGCACTGAGCGTCAAATCGTATTTGACATTGAGAAGGACATCATGGACGTGATCGTATGCGACATGATGTTTGACCCTGCTGACAATGTCGACAGCGATGCGGACAGTGATGTGGACAGTGATGCGGAGGAGAATGATCTTACATTTGGCAGTGACACTGAGCGTGATGCTGTACTTCGCCGACGTATTCAAAAGGGAGCATTGGTGAAAGAGCGAACGCTATCATTATTTCAGCACGTGGATCAGTAGGAGGAGGAGGAGGAGGGCAATGCGAGTTATTCTTACTTAATCACTATCCCGAAGTCGAAAACTACTGTATTCCAGTTATCTGTTCGATATGTGTCATGCGACCCGTCTTTTCAGTTGGCATCCAACATATTGAGCTACATGTACGATGTGTTGCACAACCCTGTTCTGCGTGTTTGCTCTCGCCATGATGTCGCCAACTACATTAGAGTTGTGTGTGCTATCAACTTGCAACGCATTGTTCGCCATCTGCGCCATGCATGGGCATTTTCAATTGCGCTGGACTCTGCAACTCATCAAAGCACCTCGTATCTCGATGTGCGCTTTTGAATCTTCATGCCGGCCTTTTATAACATTGTTAACCTGCATGTGGTTGCACTTCCAATGTTCAATCGGCACACTGGCGAGGTCATGTTCCAGATGGTTGTATCTTTCTTGGACGTTCTTCGCCCTGGTTGAAAGGTTCATCTTCTTGGTGTGTGTTCTGATGGAGCCCGCAACATGACTAGTCGTGTTTCTGGTGTTGTCATTCGCTTCAGCAACGCGATGCACAACGAGTGCTCTTTAAATCGAGTTTGGTGTGGAGTGCATCAATTAGATCTCATTATGGAAGACATCATGGACACCATCGTGAAGGAACATTTTTTTACTATCATGACCGGATTTATCACCCACTTAACATGGCAGCTGAATCTAATCGCAGATATGAAGACAATGTGCCCTCGTGTTGTCAATCGCTAGCTATCCACGGAGAAGGTCATTAAGTGGTTCAAGATTCATCAGCCACAATTGCTTACGCATGTCGAATCTAAGCAACCACCTTCCACTCCACCTTGCCTATGGTGGGTGTTTATGCTTGCCATGCATCACTTTACCTCCACGACGGCAATCATGTTTCGCACGATTCAGAGATTGATGACGCTGTTGGATCAACAGCAAGCTGCCCTAGTTGGTTTTGTCGCCTCTTTCATGGAAGATGCTGGCGTCACTGGGCCGCTCACTGTTGAAACGATTACGAATCTCGATGCATCACGTCACATCATTAATGGTCGCTATGTAGTTCCATTGTCTTCTATCCATGAGTTCATCATCAGCTTGGCTTCTTGGGTTGATTCTATTGTTGACGAAGTCGATGAAGGCCAGCGGAATGAGGTCTTCAACGACATCACTTCTGTTTATGTCACCGCCTATAATCGTATCTCTGAGCTGTCCACCTATAGCGATGAAAACAACAACTTGCTGGCCGATCCGTCTTCCTTCCCACCAATGTTACCGCACGAGCTCGTCAAACATTCCGCTACCGAAATTATTCGCAAGATGCGCCGTTACAACTACCGATTGGAGCAACGTTATTCGAGTGAGCATATTGACACTATTGTTGATGAGCACAAGCAGCTGCTCCATGCTTATCGGACTAAGTAAGTCCTCAAGTAAAGCATCGACGCGCTGTCTAGTCAATTATCCTTCAAGGATGGGTGGAGTCTACTCAGTCATCGATTCCCGAACCTGATGGAGTTATGTGGTGTGATTGCGACCCTATTTCCTGGGACCAGCACGGTGGAGTCTAACTTCTTGATTTTGCGTTGGGAGAAGGATGCATTTTGCAAGAGCTTGTTGGACTTCGGGTTGGAGGGCGTGCTATAAGCGAAGCAGTGGATGTTCATTGAGCAGTTCGAGCCCTGATTTGCATTCATTGATTAGTTTGAGCCCTGATTGGCACTCTAAACGCATAATAAAACTTACATTGACACACCGCCTAAACTAAGGTCTCTCGATGCGATTAAATCAAGCTAATTTAGGTAATATAGGCGCCCGCCTAGACTAGACAGGCCTGCTTATGATGGGTAAAACCCCCAAACATTCCCAAAACCGTGAGCCAGACTTGGCTTCTACTTTGTCCTAGGCCCCTTGTTTAAAGATTCGCTTCACTTGGGGCTTTCCCCTACATATAATCTATTTTTGTTGGTTCTTGAGCCAATTCACAACAATGGTGCAAACTTATCAAATTTTAGGTTTAAGTGACAGGTCTGTTACCCATTTTGAGTTTGCTCCTTGTCCTTGATAATTTTCTATGGTCCTTTGCAAGTGTTTTGGTATTTAATTTAACTTTGTTTAACCCCTTAAATGTCACAAAAATACATTGAAAAGTCGACCAAATTGGTTTGCCCTGACATTAAGGGGTTAAGTCATTTGGATTCTTGCCCATGGTAAATGTTCCAACATGCACCTTGGACATAATCATACTGAACATCAATCCCATGTCATAAGGGTATGTAATGAAGTTCATTACAAAAGTGTCCAACTACAATCATGAATGTTAAACACGTGGCATTAGCAAAGAACTTATACTTAAGAAAATCTCTTATAAAAGGTTCACTTGCAAAGCATCCCTCTCATTCAATTGGCAATCATGGACCATTTGACAAGTGTAAGTGTGTAAACTTTGCAACAAAGCCAAATTCACAAAAAATCTCTTGAAAGAAAGAGAAATCCACTACACAACCCTACAATTACATCCATAGCCTACATCTTGCAAAAAACATCATGTGCCATAAACTTGGATCATGAGATAAGTCCACAAACACCATATTACAAATAACTTAAAGGTGCAATGCCCATCTTCAATGTGCCATCCAATACACTTTACATGGTAAGGTCATAAGCAAAAGGTCGACTACACAAACCAAGTGCAAATATGCACCAGTTTACCATAAGGTGAAGGACAAAAAGTCTGTTTCACAAATGGAAGTACCTTATATACTCCTTATATTAAGGATAGTTCTCTTTGTTAAAGGGTTACAGACTAAAACTCAAAAGTTAAAAGAACCCATTCACAAACCAATTTAAATGGGTTTTGGGGTTTTTACTTTCTACCATGATCCCAATGTGGAGGGTTCAATTCACCTTGGCCAGACCTAATGCACCAAAATGTACATTCATTCAGGTGAAAAGGAGCTCAAAAGCTCACTTCATTAGAGGCAACAAAAGTGCACAAGTTGGGTGTTGGCAAATTGGTAAAATCCTCTGTCAAAAAATGCATTACGTATTACAAGGAAGGGTCAAGCTCCTCCTGCCCATTATGTTGTGGAATGTGCCAGTAAAGCCTGTTATGTTAGGGCATGCTAGGTGATGCACCCAACATAATGGGCAAGGGGAAGACCATTCCACAGCATTAATGTATGGGGTGGCAGATTCAAGGATTTAAAAAAAATAAATCATCATGTTCAACAGACACATGTTGGTCACTATTACAAGTGTTTGTTTGCTTATTGCCAAAAGATTACGTGATGTAATGTGGTCAAGAAGATGATATATTCTGCTGCCCCAGACCTCAATCAATAGTGTAATGTAGGATGAAGCGGGTACCGGTGTTGGGAGGTTATTAGAAATGGCACCAAACTAGTGGTGGTTATTGATGCGATTCTCTAAGCTTTATATATAACCACGGTTCTTAAAAAATCAAAGAACTGGTTTTGATGTATATGACTGTGGTTTTCAAACAAATCTAAGAACCAATCTTCGAAAATTGAAGAACCAGTCTAACTAATAACCTTCTTAAAACTGACGGTTCTTTGCCGGTTGTTTGATGAAGACCCCTGGTTCATTGAGGCCGAACTTAAGAAGGTCCATGATTCCAAAATTTAAAAAAAAAGAAAAAAAAAACAGAACCTTTGAAATTTTTCTAAAAACTGGAACCAAACATTATTTGATTTTCTGCATTTTGAAAAAAATTAAAATTGAAACCATTTTAAAAATAAAAAAAACCAACTAATAACACTGGCAAGTTAGTGCCTCCAATGTTTGGTGGTTAGCACAAATAGGAATGCACCCCTGACGGTTATCAGGGCAGTTCCCGGGGTTCATAATCAAAGCTCTCAAACACCAAAGAACCAATACACCGATCTCATATGTACCACGGTTCTAAAAAGTTGAGATAAAAGAAGCGATATTAGCCTTTAATACCCAAGGGTTCTTTATCAGTTCTTTCACGAAAACCGTCCGTTCTTTGAGTCTCTGGAATCAGCCTTTTATACCCGTGGGTTCTTTATCAGTTCTTTCATGAAAACCATGGGTTCTTTGAGTCTCCGGAATCAGTGATGGGGCTGGCGGTGTTGTGATTGTGATGTGGACAAAAATGGAACCGGCGGGTATTAGGCTAACAAAATTAGATGCCCGCTCAACAGAAGTACCTTTGTCTAGAGAGGGATTAGAAGATTGGAATTTTGCTTTTAAACAGCGATTGAGGTAGTTTTGGATTAGAAAAGAAAATGGCCCATTGGCAGCCTTGCTTTTTTGTGTGAAATTTTTGAAATTTTTTGACACAACAAATTCAATGATTTTTTGAGTTTTTTTGGCTAAAATTAGAAAAAGAAATTCGAAAAATCTTCTAAAATCACCAGACTTCTACACCTTTTGTTCGAGAAGGTAGGCCCAAAAGAAAAATAAAATTTGATTCAGTTTTTTTTTCCTTTTTTTATTTTGATATAGCCAAATTTGGCTATATCAGCTTATGGATGATCGTCACCAGGGCTACATAATTTCTAAATAAAAAATAAAAAAATAATTATGGAAATATATAAAAATGAATTTATTTAAAGAAAAAAAACACACACACACACACTGGTCCAACATGGTCGTCCCAAAGTTCGTAGAAAAACTTGATTCTGCGGATTCTTGGATGAACACTTTAGGTAGGTACGTGGATGAGTAGGTAGTAGGTAGTGTTGCGATGGGGGAGACGGAGCGTTCTTCCGAGCGACCACTCGCTAGGGTAGTGTTGTCGCAAAGGACGGAGTAGGCTTCCAGGCCACTGCCGTGCGCGGCTTCTTCCATCGTGACCATGTGAAGAAGTCGTTGCTCCCCGGATCTTCGCAGTGGTTTCGGAATGGCGTTCCGGAATGGCGCTCCTCCACTGTATACGAATGCGCAAACCCCACTACTTTCTCCGCTCTTGCTCAGCTGCTTGTTGCTTGGGTTCTTCTTGGTTTTTGCAACGAGTTTGTGGCAATAATAAAAAGCATTTGCTATCTTCTTCTCGATTCACAACCAGTATGTATGTGGAACCAAAAAAATTGAATTCTGAGAGAGATGAGACAGAGAGACAGAGAGAGAGAGAGACACACACACACACACAATACACACACGAGAGAGAGAGAGAGAGAGGGAGAGAGAGAGAGAAGCATAATTTGAGGTTGTTTTGAAGTGGGCATTTGAAGAGAGAGGACCCAACAATGGATGCTAATGGAGATAATCCTGGTCGTGAGCCGCAAAGGAGAACTGGTTATGCAACCCAAGCCAATGCACTGTTTAGGAAGAATCTCGCCTTGCAGGTAGTAGCTCTTGTTTTCTTCTTCACCATCCCTAGAACATCTGAGATCTGTCTCTCTGTGACAGTTCTTGTTATGAAACAAAATGCTCTTCTGTAATTGGGTTTTCGTTTCTTACACAATTCCTAACCAACTTTTTTTATTTTGGTGGGGTGGCCGCAAAGAAATCTTTGTTTTCAAGATCTCTTCCTATATCACAAGGGTTTTTCAAGGGGAAGGGTGTTGAGGATTCTGTGTTGACAACTTTCTTCACCAGTTCTTTGTAGGATACAAGAAACTTTTGCAAAATATCCAAAGTGAAAGTTTGAAATCTTATGACTTTTTTTGCCAATCACCCATGTGTACCAGAAATCTTAAAGGGTTTTTTGTGAAGGAAGAATGCAACTGACTGACCTTCTTGTGTCTCTGTGTGTTCTCCATTTTTTTTCCCTTCCCCTTGCACATAAAATTTGTTACCGGGAGAATTCTTCCGGATTTTCAAGGGTTTTTTGTGAGATTTGCAATGGGTTATTGCAGCCACATGCATATCACTTGCTTATCCCAAGAGGATTTCACATACAATTGTGGGTTTTGAAGATCTTGTGCAAAGTTTATACACTTGCAGAATGCATTGAATCAAGATGAAAATGTTCAGTACCTGTTTTGTGATGTCTAGAGAAAACTGATATATGTTTGTTGTATGTGGTTTTTTCTTTGGGGTGGGGTTCTGTGCAGAAACGGAATTGCAGAACCAATACTTGTCTCATAAGTTTCCCCATCATCATCTGCCTTCTGCTTTTCATCTTCCAACTTTTGATCAACAAGGTTTTCAATGGCCCAGAGTTTCAGTGCGGATGCCAATGTGTGCCACAACCAGGGAGCTCAACCTGTGTGAAAACTTGTGGCCTCCAATACTCTGATTCTGACCAAGTGCAGTGGTGTGGAGTGCCTGATCCAATTGAATGGCCAGCTGTACTGCAGATTCCAGCGCCTGAATACCGAGCTGTAATGCAAACAGATTATCCTGACTTGCCCAACCCTAGTTGCCGAGCAAGTGGGACTTGTGAAACAACCTTCTTGTATACTGGACAGAACAGATCTATTGCTGATAGTAAGCACAAAATGCTTGCTTGCTTTGCTTTTGTCATGTTCAGGTTCCTGCATGCTCATATTCTTTGACTAGTTATGAAATTTCAAAGTTAGTCAAGCTTGTACAATCCTTCATCTCAGCTTGCATTCACACAAGGGCATCACCACTACTAGTTGTGCATACTTGATAGGTGAGGTAGCCTTTGTTAATGAGATGGTTACGATTGTGTGACTCTTCTGGTTTTCTGCACTAATGTGCTTTCTTGGATTTTTTTCCCCCATTTTTTTGCCAGCAATGGTGAGTCTTCTATTGAACAACACCACGCCGACAAATCTGTCTGACACTCTCGGTGTTCTCTCAACTGTAGTTCCGGTATGATATTTTCCAATCTTGGTGGACTTGATGTTTGAGTTTTGTGTTCATGCCTAAGGTTGTCTTGAGCTTTTGTTTTCAGAGGACTACTTTCTTTTATGTAGGAGTGTGAAATAGATATATGGATGTTCATTTGCTCCATGGTTGAGAATTTGATCTTTTTTTTGTCAATCCTTGGATGGGTATGGCAGGCTACGGACCAACCCACGTGGGGGACAGAACTGTTGGAGTCTGCATTCACTACAGAGAAACCCGTCCCAATTCTGGAAAGTATCACATGTGCACCAAACTCAAGCTTCACTCTGGACATAGGATTTGGGCCTCAAGGTACACCTTTGCACTTGTTCTGAGCACCTTTCTTAAAGTGTTGCACATGTTGACTCATGCTTTTTTGTGATGTAAATCCTTTGTAAGCCATTAAGACAAATATTTCATCTGCAATAGCACTTGCTCAAATTTGCCAAGGATTTGCTCAGATTGGAATCCTTTGTATGAGCATAATTTGACTTGACGTTTTTCCTCCACAAAAAATCATTAACACATGTAAGGTTCTTACTACAGCTTTTCAATGTTTGGAGAATTTGATGCTGTGGCGTGATACTCCACAAGAAGTGAACTCAGAGCTTTATCAAGGGTACCGACAGGGCAACCCCAACAACATAATTAATGAAATCTCTACAGGTGTGTTCTGGAATTTTTTGATTGCATAAAATCTTGTCACATTTTCTTTTATGTTGTATATCCTTTCTCACCATTTCAAGGTTCTTGAATGAGCTTGTTGACAAATTTATATTGTTTAAAAAAAATTCAAGGATTGGCAATATTGACCAGCAAAAGAGTTCAAAAGATGTTGGTGTCCAATTCAGCAACATTTGCAAGTTTCTTTTGCCTTGTCCATCATCTTAGTTGATTTTTGCACATGAATCCAAGTAGTCACACCACATGGCCATCTGCATTTGCATATTACACAAATTGCATCATCAGTGAATTGCAAGAAATTCCTCCATTATTATGTTGTCTGGCTTGTAATTAGCACATTTGGATTTTTCTATTTTTAATTTTAATCTTGTATGGTGAATGCAGCCTATGACTTTGCAGACACAAGCTCCTCAAAATTTGCTGTAAGAGTATGGTATAATTCAACCTACAACAATTATACTCTTAACCAACCGCCTGCCCTAATTCGTGTTGCCCGATCCATGAATATGGTGAGTGACGCATTGGTATTTCAAAGCCATGCTTAGATATATTTCTACTTCCTAGTCTGTATGGTCGGGGAAATTGTTGTCACATTTTGCCAGTATATAAATGGGTTTTGGAGATGGTTTTGATACACCCATCAAAGAATTCGGCTGTGGATATAACACTAGAAATAACAAGAGAATGATCAGAAATGTAATAAGGGGTTGGTGATGCAGGTAGCACAAGCATTTGTGAAGATGGTGAGTGGGTCACAAGCATCAATGCCACTTTTATTTTTGAAAGATGTGCCAAAGCAATCAAGCAAACTAAGCCTTGACTTCTCATCCCTCCTTGGCCCAGTTTTCTACATGTGGATTATCAACCTCCTTTTTCCTGTAAGAAAATCATCTTCAAGGATTTGTGTGAAGTTGTCTAACCTTTTCTCAATCCTCTGTGTTTTCACTTCAATTTCAAGTCAAATCTGCTACACACATACTTCAGGTTCTTTTTCATGACTTGAAATTATGTATTTTTGTTTGTAGGTGATCTTAACGGCATTGGTATATGAAAAAGAACGGCATTTGAGGATGATGATGAAAATGCATGGACTAGGCGATCTCCCTTATTGGGCAATTTCTTACTTCTACTTTCTTGCCATATGTTGCATCTATATGCTGGCTTTCATCATATTTGGTTCCATTATCGGTAAGGTTTTTTTTTCTTTTGCAATTTTTGAATATCAAATTTGAGAAGTACCCATATCTTTAAATCACACATCTATACGTGAATAAGAAAATTATCATTTTTCTAACTTTGCAAATTAATTTTTGTGGATGATAAATAATCCTCACAGACTATAATTTGTTCAATACCTTGGCTTTTCAGTCGTCAGCCTCAACTAAAAAGAAAGTGTTCTCTCTGCAGGGTTGGAATTCTTTCGGAAAAATAATTATGGCATCCAAATTGTGTTCTATTTCATTTATATAAATTTGTTGATTTCATTTTCATTTATGTGTGCCACTTTATTTACCTCTTTCAAAACAGCCACAGGTTAGTCTCTTGATCTGGTGCAAACTTGTGAATATATGTTGCAATGTAATTGAAAATTGTGTTGAAATCAAATGAACCTATATATTGTATATAAACAGTGCCATGTAAATTTGACAATTTGTGTGATTGAGACTTACTTTTGGTCAGAACAATATCCATGGAAAATCATCTTATGGTGGATATGTTCTTTTCTGTTGATGTGTAGTGTGTGGATATCTATATGTGTTTGGGTCTGGCCTAATGGGAGTCTACTTTTTACAAGGGTTTGTTGATGATGCAAGTGCCAGTAGTAAGTAATTTGTCTACTCCTTGACTTGCATGCTTGTTTGTGCACATTTTTTATTACTAAGCCTTAACATGAATGGCTAGTTAGATTTTTAGTGCTAGTATTTGATTGTACATACATTGTTCTGTGCTTGCAATAAATGTTTTATTTGTTTTCTTTTGTGGTTAGTGACATTTGTGCCCATTCTACAAGCTGATATCTTCACGTCCATGCAGGTGGATTGATATTCGCATTAGAACTGATTCCGGGGTTTTCACTTTTTCGAGGCCTTTATGAATTTTCACAGTATTCCTTTAGGGGAGTCTACACGGTAAGTTGTGTATCCTACAACTTTGTAAAACAATCCTCATATTTTGTAATATTCAGGCTCTTTTGCAACTCATTCCCATTCCAACTCCAACTTCTTTAGCTTGTTGTGTTGTGGGGGTCCTAATGTGGATGGTTTTACAACTAGTGATGGAAATCTCATCGATTTATCACTTATTATTTTGTGATATGTCTTATATGAAATTGCACAATGCTCATATATTGTTGTGCTCCAAGTATGAATCAAGTAATTGTTATATGTTTTCATATGCTGGAGTTTCAACACCTAATAGGTTTCTTGGAATAGTTCGTGTTAATATTTCAGCATTTGGTCTTGAATGAAGTCAAACATTTACTTTGCAACATGATTGAACTTTGACTAACTTTGGTGGGCAATTCTTTGTATTACCACCATCAACAATTTATGTAGTTTATAGAATTTGATGTGTTGGGTATGTGTTTTTTGCAGAATACGAAGGGAATGGAATGGAAAAATCTCAATGACCCATTGAATGGAATGAAGACAGTGTTGGGGATCATGTTGGTTGAATGGCTGGTCTTCTTGATCATTGCATATTATTTTGAACAAGTTATTGCTTCCGGTAGTGGTGTGAAGAAACATCCTCTCTACTTTCTTAAGTTTCTCTACAGAGGTAACAGGGAGAAAGATGTGGAGACAAAGAACTTGTTGGTTCCAAATGAGGAGACCAACATTGAAATGGACAGACCTGATGTCGCCCAAGAGGTTTGTGTTATGCTTCTTATGTTCTTGTGCTATAAAGAAAGAGTTAGCAAGACTTCTTACTATTTTTTCCTCTTCCCCTTAGTGAAAATTGGGAATTCAAATAGGTTGCAAGTCTTTCACAACTCTTGTTCTTGTGATCAATAGTCTCCTCATGTTCCTTTTAAGTATGAAGAAAAATCTAAGCCTAGATTTAACTCTTTAATCCTTTCACAAAATTAACAAGCATGAATTCTGTATTTGGCGTTACGAGTGTGACGATGAACAATTCCAACAGAATGATTGTGTGTTGTTTAGAGGGCTGTGGTGGAGAGATTGCGGAAGTTTCCAGACAATTCGTATTCAATTGTGTGTGATAACTTGAAGAAGGTGTATCCTGCACGAGATGGAAACCCACCCAAATATGCAGTGCGTGGATTCTCCTTAGCAATTCCAAGGGGGGAGTGCTTTGGAATTTTGGGACCAAATGGAGCTGGAAAGACTTCAAGTATCAACATGGTATTTTTGACAATTTGTTTTTCTTTAGTAGATATGCTTTCTTCTATCTTGAATGCATTTGCATTACATTGAAGTGGTCATGGCATTGAATTTCAAGGGATGACTGATTAGCAAATGGAGTTTTTGTTATAGATTCTAATCTAATCCATTTTACTCCTTTTTGGTTGGTAGATGATTGGTTTCCTAAAGCCAACCTCAGGAACGGCATTTATTCAAGGACTAAATATTCAAACCGAAATGGACCAAATTTATTCTTGCATGGGTGTTTGCCCTCAGCATGAGTATGTGGTTTTCCACCTTAACCTTATATTAATGTTGTTACTTTCTCAACTTCCCAAGTTCCTCAATTTGTGCCTTCAATTCTTGTAATGTCATCACATTTGCAGACATCCAAATGCAAATTGTTAAGTGTGGTCGATTTGTTAGCTTTGTCTTTTTCATGACAAGTCTTTGGAAAAGCCTAGTTTCTGGAAAGCCCAGAAGATTGCACCTCATGCGTTTGCTTATTTTCGTCTGTGTGCTAATGAGGAACAACTTTTGCTTTTCAGCCTAATTTGGGAGCAACTAACGGGTAGGGAACATCTCTTCTTCTATGGACGCTTGAAAAACTTGACAGGCGCTGCTCTAAAGAATGTGAGTGTTCTCTCTAACAACTATTCTTTTTACATACCTTACCCTAGCTTGTACTTGACCTTAGGTTGGTGATCCTTTGCTATATGTCACAAATAAAACCCAATTTAACATGGCATTCATCTCCCAGGTAGGATCATATTTGTGTAGTTTTTTACCATTTCTAAAGGTACACACAATGAAGACATGACGTTATAGAAGCCAGGTACTGCTATATTCACATCAGGAAGGAAAAAATTTGACTAAGTATAGGAGTTGGGTGGTTGTTATTTTTTTCAGGCAGTGGATGCTTCATTGAGAAGTGTGAATCTTTATGAAAATGGAGTGGGGGATAAACTAGCGGGTAAATACTCAGGAGGAATGAAACGCCGCTTAAGTGTGGCTATCTCTCTCATCGGCAATCCCCAGGTATGAACTAACCCATGCATTCTTGTTCAATTATACACTTTTTTCATAATTACCATGTCTCAAAAACTAAACATGACTTTAACAAACTGCTGTACTGGATAGCATACCCATGTTGACCTATGTGTGTATTCCATCCTGTGTGTGATCATATCCATATCAAACACAATGTTTTTGAATTGCCCCTATCATTGTTCAATTACTGTTTTTCCTTTTATCATACAATTTCAATACCTTTGCATTTCTGGTGATAAAATCTATTATGTATTTGTGGTGGTCCAGGTTGTGTATATGGATGAACCAAGCACAGGATTGGATCCAGCATCACGGTATAATTTATGGAACGTGGTGAAGCAATCAAAGGAAGGTCGTGCGATCATTCTTACTAGTATGTTCACTTCTCCTGACACTGTGAACCTCATTTTATAACCAAGAGAACTCATTTTCTTTTTTAGGGATCTCACACATCACCAATTGCGAGCATGGAGACCTGATCAATGTAGTGGGGATGTAAGTGGTCCTAACTTCTAGCAAGTTTTGAGATTCCAAACATACATTCGACATCTTACAGGAAAGATTATGAGCGATGGTTGACAAATATGATCAATTCACAGCAAAGTTCTCATACAATTTTATTGTGATGTGCCACCATTGAAGCTCATTCCATGGAGGAAGCAGAAGCTCTATGCGATCGACTTGGAATCTTTGTGAATGGACAACTTCAATGTATTGGCAATGCAAAAGAGGTGATTAGTTTCACCCTTTTTTCTGATAGGTAGTTGTATTGGATGTGTCTTCCAATCATCTTTATGTGCAATGGATAATCGGGCTAAACTCATGGACCTATCTGTTTTGCAGCTTACGGCACGGTATGGAGGATTATATGTGTTGACAGTGACAACACCACAATCAGAAGAAGATGACATTGTGAAGTTGGCACAAAGTTTGTCATCAAAGGCAAAGAAGGTATATGGGCTTTCAGGAACTCAAAAGTTTGAGCTACCAAAGGACGAAGTGAGCATAGCAGATGTGTTCATTGCTGTTGCAAATGCAAAGAGTCACCTCAACATTCAAGCTTGGGGTCTTGCTGACACCACCCTTGAAGATGTCTTTGTGAACATTGCAAAAGAAGCACAAGGAGCATCTCTTACACTTTCTTAATGTTGATAATTTGTGAACAATGATGAATCTTAGTTGCTTTGCCATTGTAGCAAACCCTTACCACGGCAGCATCATACTTATAACGTTGAACCATTGCCATTTTCTAGGCTTGGTTGTAGAAAGGGTTATGTGTATTGTCTGTACCTACATGGGTGTTAAAGAACCCTCATTTATAGTGGCATGTTTGTTAATTAGCTTGGAAAAATAGGAAAGAATCATATCATTTCATGTAGAAAATTCAATTTTATTTGGAATACATGCAAAAGTCTAGAGAAAGCCTTTTTTTACCCTGCACATTATTTTGGTGCATGTTGACACCTAGATAACCATACTAAAGAGGTACAATTGATAGTAATGCTTTTTCTTTTGTGGAGTTTAGAGACCACATCATTGCTTTTATCTTTTGAGGTGTCTGTGGAATGAGGTGAATTAAACTATTATGAGCTTCTTTTGCTTTAGTCCTTACACAGCTGATCTTGTTTACTTTGGGAACTCATTGCCAAAAATTTGCAGAGGGCTGCATGGTTGCTTTGCAACCTCAAGCCTATTATCATCAGAGTGATTGTTCATTTGTAATTTTTCCATCAATTCTCCAAAAGTTTTCATTTTTACATTCTTAATTATATCCCCCCCCCCCCCCCCCCCAAATGCAGTGCTCATTGATGTTTCTAAGCATGTCCTTTTGCCATCAGGTATTCTACAGTTCTCTTCCTAAAAGCTTTAGATACGTTTCAATAATTTTAAATGGCGTTTCACAATTCACAAACATCCCCAACATGATTCCTTGACATTCTCAATGTCTTCAAAGGCCCTCAATTGGTACCTACTACCCTCCATGAGTTCCCACTGGTGTTCACAATTAGGGCACTTGTACCAGGCCATCTAATATAAAATGTGTTCCATCTCAACACTTTGTATTGACACGAAATGCTTTACATCTTCATCATCATGATACAATTCTAGACATCTTTCCAGACACTTCAAAGACAAAGAAAGGAAACATGAGGGCTGAACCTAGTTATCTATTAGCAATGAATGCTTACATGCATGCAATTGCTGGCAGGGTCTGTGGGACTTGAATGCACCATGACTATTTGGATCATTTCAGTTTCAAGATGTCATGTGCATGAAAATTATCAAGAGCTTCCATCCATTAGAAGCCAAGAGTAAATGAGGGTGGCAGAGTTGAATGGGTTGGTGGATTGTGAAGCTAACTATAACATGTTTCCCATAAGAAAGAGAGAACAAGAGAAACACAAAAATCTGTTCTTACAACATATCTGAACTAAGAGGAAGTAATGTCTTGCAAAGTGTAAAGTTGCCAACCCATGGAGTTTAGGGGTAAATTCTATGCTCTTAACCTACTCTCTTATAAAGGCACTGAATCTAAAAATCACCAAGTTTTTCTAATGGTGAGAAAAGCTTACAAATAATGGGCTAGTATAATTCAGCATGAGATCTGAAAAAGTTAATCATACTATTATACAGATCCTCCTTTGCATGGACACTAAGCACAAAGTCTAAGTGTGCGTAATCAGGCAAGTAGACCATGGCTGCTGGTTTTGTGCGTAGTTTCTTGAGCATGTGCAAGACATCAGTTGGGTCTGACAATGCATCATTGCCTCCCCATGCAATCCACATGGGAAGTGTGGCAGGAATCAAAGAAAGGTCATATTCAGGTGGGTTCAGCCTAAGGTAATGTTGTAAGTTTCCAAGGTATCCATAATCATATTTACAAAATGTATCCCTTCGTATCATTTGGGCTAAATGAACTAAATTTTTGAGGGAGGTTGAATGAGGTTCAAATTCAAGATAGTGAGGAATCCGGGTGTTATTGAAACAACAATTTGGTCCAGTGAGAGCAGTCAAGAAATTACCACAATCAACATCTTCTTTCATACAAACCCAGTCAATGAGTTCAACTCCAAGTTCATTATGAAGGTTGAATTGACGCATACCCATTGTTTTAACCATCCAATCCACATAATGGTCAGCTGCATACTTGATGAAATCTGATGTAATATGGTCCAGATATGTGATGGGGCTCAATAGGGCTGCTGCTGCCACCATACTGTTCACTTTTGTTTGAGAAAAAGCTGCCATCCCCATAATAGTGCCCTGAAAACAAAATTAAATCACCCATTTCAGATGTAGTTTATCAGATAGCTAATTCTGCATTCAGCAATTGAGGTCATGATCAGCAGCTCAGGGCTCTGGAAAAAGAGTTTCTCTATATGGATGTTGCTAAAATCCAAAGCCTAGAAACATGTATTTGCCCTGCAAAATGTTTCAAAGATCAGAAAATCTCCTTACACAATTTACTCAATTTTCAGACATTTCTTGCAAGATTGAAAAAATATGAAAAAATTGAAGACTAATGTTAGTCAGTGGGTAAGATAAAGTTCCATGAGTTGATAACAAAAGCTGTAAGCCCTTCAGTGGAACTACTACATTGAATCATTCAGGGGCCCAAAGTGTGAATAAGGCTAATATTCAGCTTATGAGTTTACACACTCCTGCATGGTGTCCTGCAGAAATGAGGGTTTTCTGTCTTCACCTAAGACCCCAGTATGTTGAACACAATTTTTTCTTTGAATCGTTGAATCTGCCACTCCAGACCTTAATGTCATGGAATGACCTCTCCCTGGCCATTCCATAGTGGGTAAAAACTAAAAACCTCTTAGAAATTCAGTAGTGTATGTGGAGGGTGTGTTATAACACATAATATTTCCTCCACCCTGCGAGTGGGTGTTCTGATTTCACAACAGGCTTTACAAAAAAACATAAAGCCACTCACTCTGATTTTTGCATTGATTCTTGTACCATGTAAAGCCCATGGGTGAGGGTATTACTGAAATCAGGCTTGTGCTCAGCTCTTGCCTTGTGCACCCCTATTTTGGTAATGCCCACAACAGGCTTAACAAAAAACATAAAGCCCCTCACTCTGATTTTTGCATTGATTCTTATACCATATAAAGCCCATGGGTGAGGGTATTACTGAAATCAGGCTTTGTGCTCAGCTCTCGCCTTGTGCACCCTTATTTTGGTAATGCCCATGACGGGCTTTATTGAAAACATAAAGCACCCCACTCTGATTTTTTGAATCGATTTTTACTCTGCATGAAGCCCATGGGCAAGGGCATTACCAAAATCAGGCTTGTGCTTGGCTTTCACCTTGCATACCCTTATTGTGATAATGCCCTTGCCCTGAGGTCTTACCCTACACAAAATGACCTATCCTGAAGGTCGAAGGGTAAGCCTTACCCTAGAAAGAAAGGCAGGCAAAGAAAGGAAGAAAATTGGACCCAGTTTGATTTTACCTGTGAATGGGCGACATAGAAAACCTTGGATCCTGTAGTCTTGTAAACGAATTCAAGCATGGCAGGCAGATCATACATGGCAAGCTCATCCCAACTCCAATCCCAGTAATTCTTCTCCTTCTTTGTGTTCTTCTTCTGCTGTTCGTGTTTTGTGAGGGCAATATGGCCATGACTCCATCTGGTGCCGCGCACATTTGCAACCCAAACATCGAATCCTTCATCTGCAAGCATGAAGCCCAGGGACTGAGCTGGGAGATTGAGAAACCAAATGTCGCCACCCAGTACTACTCCATGTTGAAGTAGCACCGGAGCTTTGTGCTTGTTCATCAGAGGTTGGACTTTGTTTCCAAGTCCATGAGGAATGCGTTGTAGTCCGAGAAGGAATCCGTCCTCTGTTTGCACAGTGTATTCCATGCAAGGGTACCCACTTCCCTTGAGTACTTCCTCACACATGCCCTCGGCTTCTTTTGCTTTGCCTCTCGTTTGGACCTCAGATTCTTGCAAGCTATAGCAGATTGTCAGATGGACAGCCAAGGCTAGAAGCAGGACGAGGATCTGTATCGCTGCTTTCTCCATAGCTCCAGCAAACTAGGTGTATCAATGCCTGGAATTGCCTTGAAAACTCACTCGGGAGAAGAAAAAATCTGAGGAAAAAAAGGAGTGCAAATCGAGATGCTTTCACATGGCCACAACAGCTACAGAAACAGCTACAAAACCTTCAAGACATGAATTAGTCCAACAAATGGATCCCGCAAGCTCGCATCAGGAAACCAAAAAATTCCAAAGAATCTCAAGCTTGCAAAACACCTCCACATGGAAATCTGAACTCCGAAAAAGGGGACATCAGGTTGTCAGAAATGAAATCCAATGGTCTCAAAGAAATGGGGAAAAAAAAAGAGGGGCGCTCGAAGAAATGAACCCCCATCTCCACTTTTCCCCTATTGTAAAGCTGCAAAAGACTTCCCCACAGTTACCCAGTACCAGACATCTGTCCAATCCATTTGACTGTATATTAAAGAGGATATGGGAGCTAGCTTCTTTTGGGGCGTTTTGTTGTTCTTTTTGTATGTCTTTATTCTGCGTACCTATATCCGAGTGGATTCTACAGCTGCAATCTGGATATCTGAAGCCCGTCCCTATTTCTACAGTTGGGATGTGGCAAGGAAAATTGGTCACATGCATGACTACACGGTTGAAGATGACCTGTATATTAGATGGCAGATGGGATGTCTCTGACCCGATCTCCAGCTTGGTGATGTGGAGAACCCACAATGAACTACCTGAGGGCTGGTATTGAGGGCATTTTTTGGCACAGGAAGAATTATATTCAAACTTATCTGACCTCCTCTTGTGATTGTTCTAGGAGGAGATCTGACAACATAAGGTAAAACAAGGTGCCTGGAAGCCAGCATTTAGGAATGATCTAAGTCTGTGCATCTAATACTTTGTTTCTCAGACAACTAGATTAGCCATTTCTAGGGATTCATCACTGACTACAGAAGCATATCTTTCAAGTCACATAGAAAAAAAAACAATTCTTGAGCTTCTTGCCCAATTTTCACCATCTGCTTCCAAAGGTCCACCTGAGGCAGACTTAGGAAACAGCTGAGGCATGACAATCCTGCTGCAGTGTTTCTGGGGAGTACACACAGAGGATTAGCATGTTTTTCACCACCAATTTTCAGAAGGCACGTTGATGATCCATTGTGAGCTGAGGATAAGCATGCTCCTACAACAGATCAAGATGCAAGCTGCATGGAAGCAAATGAGATCACGCCAAATCAAAGAGATGAAATGACAGTCATGACAAATGACAACCCTCCAACCAATATCAGAAAACCCTAAACCCTTGAAACCTGAGGCTCAGGTACAACTGCTGCCTTTGTTTGCAAACTGAGGGTGTTGGGCTTAGATGGCTGCATTGGAACAAGTTTCCGCCACAACCAAATTTGGCCTTAAACTGCAATCAAGCGATATCTGCCTGCATGACCTCACTTGTTGACAAGATTGAGGCCTATCTGGAACCTAAGAACTCCATGATTCACGTACACCCCAAAGTCCTCACATAAAAGTGCAAGAACTGAATAAGTGGAGGTTGTGTAATGTTACAGCCTTTCACTATTTTTCTTCACAGTTCATTGTCCTACACACAGGAGTCATAGAGGAACTACGGGATAAGATCTTCTCGGATAATTAGAGTTATTTCCAACTTTCATTCATGGACTTTTTTTGCAATTCTATCAATTACCCTTGAACATAACTCATGACCAAAATCAACACATGGCCCTTTTTTCCTCTTTTCACCAACATCATAATTATGTTTTCTTGCAAGGCTTTTGACATGTGCTCCAACCTTCTCTTTTGGCAAACTTATATCAATAACATCAATAGGTTATTTCTTCCTCCTATCCTTCATAGGGATGGCTACATTAAATTTTTTAATAAGGGCTCTTACCATGGATGTTGTAGGAACTAGACGGGGGAATGAAGCATGTTATGTTACTCTTTTCAAGGCTTGATGCTCTTGTAGTACTTTTTTTGGGATAAAAGGCACCATGCTAAATGTGTTGGGTTCATTCTTGTCAACAACTTGACTATCTTTATGAAGATCAACTGTATAAACTTCAATTGTAGGTTGTGGTTCCTTTGTAATGCCATTGGCATTGTCACAACAAAAGTTTTACATATTCACCATGTTTGGGTGCCTTTTAATTATAATCACAAATCAAGGAGTTCATTTCATGAATGATGCCATCAAGTATTTGACAAATCATTTCTGTTGAAACACGTGAGTTTTACAACTTATTATCCTTAAAATAATGGGTAGGCTGAGTTTACTAATAAGGCATTTGGGACAATGTTGACCAAGTTAGTTAGTGAGAATAGAACAAATTTGGATTAACATCTATTTACAATGTTATTTTCATAAAAAATTGCACACTAAGTAGCAACATGGAATACACCATATCAATTAGTGTATGGATTATATCCATTGATGCCCATAGAATACATAGTGCCAATTATTGGTGGAAATGAGAGAGATGGTTTTCCAGTGAGAGTTTTAACTAGTAAAATTATTGAAAAATAGAAGTTGTAGGAAGTTCGAATGAAGGTTGCAGAAACTATAGGAATTCAACAATGGAATCGAACATTATGGAGTCAAAAAAATAAATCTAAAAAAACAGTTAAGTTTTGGTGATTATGTTCTATGGTTTCCAAAGGGCAATAAATCACACCTAGGGAAGTTTATAAGGAAATGGTTTGGACCGTACAGAGTACAATATGTGTTGCCAAATAACATTGTGTTATTAGTGACCATTGAGAAGTTTGAAACTAACCCTATTTTGGTCAATGTGAATAGGCTCAAACATTATAAGTACATGGAATCTGAAGTTTAAAAACAAGAATAACAAATGTTAATATATTGGGAAAAGAGTGTAGGCGGAGTTTAGGTGGAAAATTCTGATATGGAGGAGGAAGATGAAGACTATGAAATACAAAAACTACAAATGCAAAGTATTGAAGATGAAAAACAAATGGAAGATCCTATGGTCAACACAATATTGATTTTCGATCTACAAATGACTAACAAATCCGTGAGTAATAATTATAGAAGTGAGGGATTTAGGATGCAAATATTTGAAGATGATTTGTCAAAGGTATCCATTAAATCAATAGAAATTTTGCCTAGCCATTAGGGGTATTCGCACAACCATCAGATTTGTTGGCATAGTCAACAAAAAAATCAATATAGTCATCAAATGTATTGTCACAATTAGTAGATGAGTTGACATAATCAATAGATAAATGTGCATAATTAGCAGAAGGTGTACAGGGTGAACAAGGTGGAATTAGTACAAATAATGTAGGGGGATTAAGGATGTGGAATAATCAGAAGATGAAATCTACAACATTCATTCATAATGATGATGTAAAATGTTTCCACGTGGTTGTATAAAGGACACATAAACTTGTAATGATGGGCCATATTAATTTCAAGGATCATGCGTTAATTAAAAGATGACGAGCATGTAAAAAAAGAATGTAACAAGAAAGAAGTTTAAAGATGGAAAAAAAAGGTAACAATTGAAAATAGTTTGCGTTAATTGTTGGAAGTTATGTGCATTTTCAAAGTTCTGGAATTCATGACAATAGGAATGCGAATAGTGTGATTGAAAAACTACAGATAATAACAAAGGAGAAGGAAATACAAAGGACAATATTAAAATTCTAGGTTTTTCAAACACTTCAAGTTAACTAACTGGTCTTTTTTTACCAATGGACATGTCATTTTTATTAAAGGTTCAAGGCATGTATTTTTTGACCAACCAACTTTATCGAAATGACATATTTTACCAATACATCTAATCAAGTTGAATAACCCTAGTCAAAATGAGATGGGTTTAACTCAAATGAAACATTTGGTCAAATTGAATATAAAAAATTGACATCAATAAAATGACCAATGTTCTTTAGTCAAATGGAACATTTAAAATGCTTACTACATACTTACTTCCCACCTATAATCTTACAAACCTACCTACCTACCAACCCACCCACCTACCTAGGGATGGCTAAGGCATTTGGATACCTCCATGAAATCTTGGGTTCAAACTTGGGCAATTCATGTACATGAATTTGTATACAAGGTGGTGCATATGTGTACATATGGTGTAAGGAAGCACGTGGCACCATACAAATGTTGCCATGTGGCAATACATAATGTTACCATGTTGTAACATTCATACGGTGCCATGTGTTAACATCAAATGATGCCATGTCGTAAATGATTAATAAAAAATATTTTTTATTGGATATATTTTATTGGTAACATTTGACCACTGGTCAAAGGGTACTGGTCAAAAACTTTGATCAAAAGCACCACCTTACAGTTGGTAATAAAAACCATCCTAGTCATACTAGACTTGTTAAAATTAACTTGTCTTAGAAAACTAAAGGGGTTTTTTGATACATGTGACTTTGGGGTTTCTTTTGACTAAAAACCTTGGTTTGAAAAACCTAGAATTCTAGTAGTGGGAGTGAGCACGGACGAAGGCAAAAGGAGGAAGCGAAATTTTTGAAAATAACAAAAGGAACAAAACAGGGAGAGAAGGCGTGTTGAATATTTAGTTGTTGGTTGTAAGGTTGCCATTGCATTCATCATCATCTTTAGAATGTGCAGAAGGAAATATGTACAATGAGAATATGTAATTTGTGCAAATGATAATTCATGATATATATAGAACTAAAACATGTGCAATTGAGTTTTTACACATAAGCAAAAGAAGTTGGCATGCAAGAAAGCAGATGAGACTAAGAGCTACATCAATAGATCTAGTGTTCATTGAAGAATTGGAGGAAGATAAAGCTGTGTAACAACACTTTGTGGAAGCATAGATAGTGTAGAAGTTGTTGAGGTAGAAGTATAGCCATCCACATAGGTGCAAGTGGAAGTACAATAATCCACAAAGGTGCAGACGATGGAAAAAACACAACAAAGGGTGATGGAAATGGAGAGATGTGAATCGAAATTTGTAGCAAAAAGAAGACGTGCAATCCTAGATAGAGCTACACTTTTGGAGAAGGGTATTAAAATTCAAGATCTTGATTGATTCATGTGGATACAAACAAAACAAAATTGTGATAAACATGTTGAGTGGATGGAGAACTGAAAGGATATTACTAAGGAAGAAGATTAAGCTTCTAAAGTAGGGCTTGTTCCTTTGTTTCTAATGGATTGGCAAGCACCAACGCCCGATGTAATGTTGGAATTTATGAACACATTTTTTATCAAGGGTGTAGATATCTACTTTGGGCATAAGGATAAGGTGTATGTTATTTGTAAACAATTGATTGTACATGTCTTTGGAGTGTGTGTGAAAGGGTATGTAGAAGAATGAAAAGGGCAGGACAATAAATCACCAGTAGTTCAAGCATTATAAAATTGTAGACTTACACTTGTAATTTTTTTTGTAGATCAATGGAATGCAAAGAGTTTAGATACCATACTCTATCAGATATCCTACCATTATATCTATCCTTTATCAGAGGGAAAGGTACACATTTTAACAACAAGAATGTTATTACATTAATGATAGCTGAAAAATGGTAGAAAGTAGCTTGGGCGTAGATTATATTCAATAGTCTGTGTAGTGAGTTAAATTGGTGGTATAAACATGTTAAGGAGAATAAGGGGGATATAGAAATATACGTGTCAATTTGCTTTAATATTAGCAAAAAAATTACAATATCTATTTGTGCATCAAAAGGACAATCCACAAAAACCACCGGCCAAGGTTAAAAGAACTAGGGAGGAGATGTAGACAACACTGGAAAACATAAACAAAGTTTTAACAAACTCTCCAAGAAGTGATTTTAAGAAGAACAACAAAGTTGAGGATGGAGGGGCCTTAGGCTCAAAAGTGAAGAAGGAACAAGATAACACATATTTAAAGGCACATAAAATGATGAAGGGTAAAGTGGAACCATATGTAGTGCCAACAATGGTAAAGGCAATGCTAATAGTTGTACATGCAGCTAGACGAACTACAAAAGTACCACATATGAAAACTCCACAAGAAAGATAGTTAAGGGAGCAAAGGCAAGAAGTACCACAAATAACATTTCCACATGAAAGACAGTTGAAGGAGTAGAGTTAGGAAGTTAAAAAGAATATGACATAGGTTTCCAAAAGGTGAGGAACATCTACACTTTGATGGGGATGTGTATGAAGATTGGATGGAGACCATTTCAAGTCCACAACATTTTCAACATTTACAACAACATTTGTAACAACAACAATAGCAGACACAAGAAGGTCTACATGCTACTGAATGCAGATAGAAGGAATGGAACCACAATTTTTTTTTGAAGTGTTCAGAGCATTAAAACTAAAAGTACCAATTAGTAGATAAAATATGTAGAGGGATTTCTGTCATGGCCTAAGATATTTTAGGATACTTTTGGCAATATTATGGCCTAGGATATTTTGGGACTAGTATGGTTCAAGGTAATAAAAGGAGATGTTATAGAGAACAACTCTTCAGCAGATCAACACCAGTTGATGGATCAATAAAACTTGTCTTGTCTTGTAATTCTCCACTTGTTTGTAACCAGTTCATAATAGTTTGATCTGCTCCTTCTTCTTGTTTGTTTGTTTTGTTGTTTTAGTAAGTAGCTAGAAGTAACTTGAAGTGAAACTTGGAAAGGATATAAAAGATAGTAGATTGCTTCTATTTTCAAAGTTTCAAAAGCAAAAGATATGTTTTGTGAAAGTTATGAGCTTTCGAAAATTCTATATCAGATTTGATTTTTTGGTCATATCTCCTTTTATAACCCTGAACCATACTTGTCGCAAAATATCCTAAGCCATGATATTACCAAAAGTATCCTAAAATATCTTAGGCCATAATATTGCCAAAAGTATTCTAAAATATCCTAGGCCATGCACTGTTCCACAAGCACAAACTATTCTAACAAGCAGTGTTTTGACCTCCCACATAAAAGGAGCCAGTCCTGCTAGATGACTCCTAGCACAGAAAATACATAAAGCAAAAGAGTGCAAACGATACTAGTGTTGTTTCAGCAACCACAGACTATGTGCTAACAACAAGCTTCTGGCCTACCACATAAAAGGAAGCAGTCTTAGACTACATCTAGTACAGAAAACAGATAAAGCAAAAGAGTGCAAAAGAGAAGATCCCCAGTGACCATAGAGGTGTGAGAGAAGATCAGTATAACCTCAGCAGCATTACACTATGCCGTCAGGGATGCAGTTAGTTGTGAAGCTTCTTGGTCGTAATAGCTCATATCCATATTTTGGACAGGTTGCCAATCCAAAGCCTCATGTAGCACTTCATTACAAGCCTGGGGTCAGTGATCAACACAATGGCATAATGCATGCTAGGAGCTTTCCACCACTATGGACAACAACCAGGGAGATTGAGATGTGTGTGAAGTCAGGCTTTTTAGGAGATCCAGAACTTTTTACATGACAAACTAGGGAGGTCAAATGTCTGCAACAGACCAAAACAGAAACATGATCTGATATAGTTGAAAGCACTCTGTGTGGGTCCTAAAAGTTTGCCACAAGACTTGTAGTAACAACATAGAATCTGCAACTCTGCACTAGCCTGCAGTAGTTGCAAGTCCTGCTTGACAATGTCCAACTTACAACTAAATACTAAAAGATGTAGCTAGGTGCTCAGTCTAAGGACCTGCAAACAGGATGTCCACCAGCATTTGTCAGGGATTGATCCTTGTGATGAATTCCATTTCAAACTGCTAACATGTCACAAGCCCCAAGTTGGGGGACCCCCACACGTATCTTGGTGTATTAAAGGCACTTCACTGCAGACAAAATGACACAGGAAAACACTATGGTATCAGCAAAATAACAAGTACAACACTCAGATTGAGCATACTGCACAAAGGTCTACAGAAGTCATGTTAAAACTCCCAAATTGACCAGCAATATCATAATCTTGCAGCCACTGCAAAAGCTTCAAGTGATACCACTTCTATTTCCAAGATCACAAGATGCAGACATCTTTGTCTAAAGGACCTAATTGATTATACTCATGTGAAACCTCAGAACAGAAATTGCAGAAGATACTCTCCTGGAAAACTCCTGGAAAACTAGAAACCTGTAATGCCTAGGAATGTGATTGTGAGTGGAAACTGATGTCAACTGGTTTCCGGTCAATAGGTTCTAGGACAGTGTAGATTTGCACACTCAAACAATCTCCCATATTGAAAAGGCTTGATCAAACAAGAAATTGGAACAAGAGTAAATTTTTCCTATACCTCTGCTTCATCAACCCTTGTTGAGTCATCACCTTTTGGCTGGTCCTCACCTGGGAAACAAAACAAATACAAAAAATCAAAATGAATTTGCCTAAACATTCTCGGATTTGAATTCAAGCAAAGTACAGAGGAGAGAACATGAAGAACATGGAGAAAATCCCTACCACCCAAGTCAATTTCAATGCCAAGAATGCAAGTAGGTGTAGGGATCACTATGTCTTTAACTCCAGTCTTCCATTGGAGGTCAACATGCTAAAGGCAATAAGCAATGAGAAAACACCTAAACATATCAGAGTTTAGTGAACAATGTCAGGTGATCTCCACAAATACTAGGATACCTCTCTCAACATTTGGAATCTGCAATGCAATCTTACCTCCATCCTCTTGCAGGTCTGATGTCCAGAGAGTGAGATTATCT
The DNA here is from genome assembly GCA_963921925.1 of Sphagnum tenellum. Taxonomy (NCBI): domain Eukaryota; kingdom Viridiplantae; phylum Streptophyta; class Sphagnopsida; order Sphagnales; family Sphagnaceae; genus Sphagnum; species Sphagnum tenellum. Next base: position 16,679,808 of record OY998144.1, read on the forward strand.
CTAAGAAGCTGCATAATGAGAGTGCTGTCTTTGTATGACTCTTCACTCAAGGTGTCAAGCTCTGCAATTGCTTCATCAAATGCTTGTTTTGCCAAATGGCAAGCTCTGCAAATCCAGCAAGAAAGAGGTCATTTATCTTATTTCTGACAAGACTTGCCAAAGCAATACCAACAACACCAGATCACAAGACCACACATACAACCCTAAAATGGTTCAAAACTTTGATGCCAATAGCATGAAGTAATACCCACTCACCGCTCAGGTGAGTTGAAAATCTCATAGTAGAAGACTGAGAAATTCAATGCAAGACCCAGCCTAATTGGGTGTGTTGGTGCCAAATCTGTAATTGCCGTGTTTGAAGCAGCCTGCACAGAGTTTCAGTAAAAGAATAAGCCTATACATCATAGCCGCTTTGTAGCCAACATATGATAGCCTCAATGCTGAGAAAATTAAAAGAACCCTAGTCCAAAGAACAGGCCTCATATGTAAAACTAGGTGTGTAGCTACAAATGGCATGATAAGCATTGTAATGCAAGTCTCAACCCAGATAATAACATAGATATTTCCAGCCAAACAAACATCACCTAGAACCTTTTCTATCGGAAGTCTCCAAGTTGCCAATGAAATCAACATGCAACCACCTTTTGTCTCTTACATTCATATATTTCTCCCCAGAAGAAAATGAGATACATATGTAGACTGGAAATATAGGCATAAGAATTCCAGGTGTACCTCATATGCTTTCAGTGAATGATCAGCAGCTTCTTTTCTTTCATTTCCTGTTTTGAACTCTGCCAAGTACCGGTAATAGTCTCCCTTCCTGCACATCCAGATTTTTGGAAAGTCAGTCCCAACACACCAACAGAGGAATCGACATGCAGACAACCCAAAACACCCAGTACTCCCATGGCTGTCAAACTTTTAATGGCCGTGAACTATATTCAATAGATGAACTAACAGCAAGATCATCCACATACTCTCATGACAACAACTTTCTCCACAGATTGTGGAATTCTCAAGCTGGTGCAAGATTGTAAGAGACTGGACACAGAATCAAGACAACATGTGCACAACAAACTCCAATGATTCAAGAGGGCAAAGATACAGTACATCTTGTAATAAAAGACAGTAGATTCCCCTGTACTAGATGACGGAATCAAGTGCCCATCGATGATAGTGAGAATGTCACTGCAAATTTTAGCCAGCTCCTCCTCCACCTTATGCCGATAATCCTTGATACGCCTCACATTTTGCTCATTACCCTTGCTCTCCTCTTTCTGCTCTATGGAGGACATGATGCGCCATGAGGCTCTCCGAGCACCAATGACATTCTTGTATCCAACAGAGAGCAAGTTCCTCTCTTCCACTGTAAGCTCCACATCAAGCTTTGCAACTTTCTTCATGGCCTCAACCATTTCTGTTGAGCCAAGTAATTGCTGTTAGTTAACAAATTAGCAAGTTGCAGCTGGACAAAGACATGACCAGAACAATCTTAGATCTGAGGAAAGGCAATCCCCAGCCCTCGTAGGGTTTCTACAATTGCAGATGATACTTCAAAAATACGGCAAAAAAAAACACCAAACTATTGGTGCAAACAGGTGTCACAAGCCAACACGATGACCATGTGTGTCTAATAATGCTGGACATCAGTGGTAAATCAAGCGCTGCTATCTTCTGGTGATCTGCTTATGCATCAAGATTAAAGAATATACGCCATAGATCTGCCAGGGGGACATCTGCAAAATGCCTATACAGGAAATCAGGGAAAGATCTGGCAGTTGGGAAAGCTCAACGGCGGATCCAAAAGTCAGGCCGTACGGCACTGGAAGAAACAAACACTCTCGTTGAACCTGAGACTCTACATGCATGCAAGGAAAGAAGCGGGCGCGCCCTCCCAGAAAATGAAAAGCATCAAAAGAAACCCTTATAAATGAATTAAACCAGTTACAAGAGACCGAAGTGTGAAGCATCTAGAGTGTTTGCACTAATCACCAGAAATACTTGTAGAAACGACGCCATTCACACAACCACGAGCATTCCTCATGCTTCATGAAAGAAACCAAAGGAGTCACACCTAACATCACCAAAAACCCCAAACATGATAATGCAATCAAGAAGACCGGCATACAGGCAGGCAGTTATCACAAACAAAGCGACTGCTATTACAGATACAGATAAATACACAAACGCGCACATACACACACACACACACACACACACACGAGGGCGGCATGCGAAAAGCACCATCGTAGCGCTCGGCTTGTTCCGAAAGCTTGGCCAAGTAGACATAGCGCTCCCTCTCCTTCTCAGTTCCCATGCCGCTGGCTTTCTCGCTTGTTGATGAGCGTACCGTCGTGAGAAGACACACCCACACAGCAAGCAACGAGAACTTCGTATATGCTACGATGGACAAACAGCTGCGACAACGCAAAGATCGCGCACAGCAATCGCAGGAACGCCGACAGCAGTTCTGTGCGCGCTCTGTGCCTTTCTGACCTCAACCCTACCACCTTACCTCCTCATTACCGCCTTACCACTTTACCTCCTTACCGCCTTTGACACCTGTACGGCCCTGCCATGGACCCCACTAAGGTTCCTCTTCGTCGCCGAGTCCTCTGTCTCACCGACACGTGTCATTATCCGATTAGAGCTTGGGGTCTGGTTTTCCTACGAGGTAGATCACAAAGGAAGAAATCTTGAATCAATTGGAGACACATGCTGCCTTTTTGTGGGCGCGCGCCATTTTGCATTGGAACAAAATTGCAATACCCTCATGGAATACCCTAAAATTAGGGTTGTAGCAATAATTTATTGGAAACACACATTGCCAAAATTTTGGAAATTTTTCATTGGAAAGTCTCAAGTTTGAAGAAATTTGTATGATTCATATTGATTGATATTGACAAAAGATTTGGTAGGAGCCAACTTAAGCTCATAAGTGAGAAGACATCTGGATTGTAATAATGTATGTATAGTTGTTTTATACCTTCTTATATATTTTTACAAACTCCTACAACAAGTCTTCATAGCACTTTATTAACTTTGTATAATTGTTTAGGTGGAGTGCATAGGGGTAGTGGGATTTTGGCCAATGGCTTTCTTCAAATTGCTCTATCATGTTACAAGCCATTTGAACTTCAAATGTTAAAAGCTTGTTATAGTTTACACAAGGTGCCAAATCTACCCAAGCATGACGAAGAGTTAAAATTTCATTGTTTTGATAAAAGGTACAAAATTTTGGAAGATTTCTTTATGAAGTTGATGGTGGGAAATATTATTGTAAATTGACATGGGATGTGATTGAATTGTCTCCCATGTGTTTGCATCAAAGTCAGATTTCTTTCAAAGGTTAGGGGATGTGAATCCTTCAATCATCCTTGGATTCACAGCTACCATGGGGTTAATCACATCTTGCATTACCTCCATTGGCCTTTTGAGGTCATTGAATAAACCCAGAAAGGGGAAAGCAAAAATAACAATCTCAATGTAACAATGGTAATCAATGTCCTTGGTCTTTGAAAATCGCACATCACATTTCTTGAAGTTCATCTTACTTCTTTAGTTGTGGCATCTCATGTCCAACAATATCATGCATTGATTTACAATTTTCAACCTACACCAATAGTTTAAAATGAAAAAAACTAAAAATTAAACTTTCACTTGCACCATTTTGGCTCTCAATATTGGTGTCGACCTTTATGGAAATAATGTCATTTAATACAAATGCTAAAAAAAATTAAAATTGAACATTAAGTGATCACCAACACAAAAAGCTCAAATTAACTTCATATAAATATTACCAACTTTCAAACACTACAAAACAACACCTATAACCACATATTTCCTTAATTATGAATAGACATTCCAAACCCTTTTTTTTTTCATCCACTAACATTGACATGATATAATATTGTTTGTTTTCCAACCAAACATTTTTAGGTGCCAACCCAACACAATCCCATATCAGTTACTCAACAAACTATCTTAACCACTTTATTCCTTAATTTATCAAGAAGTCATCCATTTTCACATTAATGAATATACCAAATCAAAAAACCAATTGAAAGCAAATCCCCGGAGTCTTATTCACTATAAACAAGTGATCACTTCTTAGTTCAACAAAATAAAATCTATTAAAACCCACAAGTAAACAAAAGAACTCTAATTCGAATTCAAACCTTCAAAGTCATTTACAAATGCTTAATCATGAGTTTATGTGACATATTCAATTCTTTCTTTTATAAAATCGTTAATATTTCTTAAACATTAAATGTTGATGATTTTATGAACTTCCCATGATTTAAATTCTAAACAATGCCATTTACTTTGAAGATACATGTACCCAAAACATTTTACACCCCAATTTTCTCACAAAAGCCATAGCAATTTTTTAATTTGTCATCATCTTTCAACCATCCTCCTATTCTACCACCATTAACACCAACACATTCATTTATCTTCTCACCATCATTGACCTTCCACCAAGATGTTTAATAGCTCCCTAGTAATTATATGCAAAACAAAACACAATTACAACCAAATTTAAACATACATATCATCTCCAAGATCTTTGTATTATATAACACCACAAGCCATAACCATAATTTCAAAAACAACAAATTAACAACCCAACTCACATAACTCCCATTGCTTACCACAAAATTAGGAGCACACAATGCTTGAAGATTTTCAATTTCTCTAAGCAAAAAAACCATTCTCTATAAACTTCACATGTTCCACCATTCATGAATTACATTAACCTATAACATTGATGATTGGGTTATTTCCATGACCAACTTATTCAATTATAATAAACCAAGTTCATAGAAATCCCTTTGTGGTACGAAATTAGGTCGCCGTGAAAATCCAAACGATGGCTGATCTTGAGGATATCAACCGTCATCTACTTGCGGCGCCCCATTACTACTGCATGGAATTGCATGGATTGTTGGCTCTCTGTTGGTGTGTGCTGAGTGGTTCATGGGAATTGGCGGCTAGAAATAATGGGAAGGTATGGAGCCAAATTGATGAGGAGGAGTAAGCAATGGTCGCAGGTGGTTGGTGATGGATGGAACGGAGTAGGAAGATTTTCGAGAAGTTTCAAGAGGAAGCCAACGGAGGTTTTGGTGACGTGGAGAAAGATTAAGAGGATAATTTTGGGGCGATCGGATCAGAGAAGAACATAGTAGGAAGGAAGAGAAGAATGAGAGCATGGAGAGGCAGAGGTTAGAGATCTAGGAAGGACAGAGTGAAGAGATGTTCTGTTAGCTGCAAGAGAGCTTGGCGTAAGACTAGAACTTTCTATTGCGCCTAGTACGTGGCCAAGCGACTGTTGTAGAAGAATGAGAAAGAGAGAGAGAGAGAGAGAGAGAGAGAGAGAGAGAGAGAGCAGACAGCACTAGGAAGCTGGTGTTTTCTGAGCATCTGATGGAAGTCAAGCTTGTGCTTTCGAGCAATGTACATAGTTTGGAATGAAAAGAATTTCTTTGGCTGGAAATTGTGTGAGTGGGCGGGGCAGGAGATGCATCTTGTGAATTCTGTTCTGTCGTTGTGTGGAAGCAAAGCAAAGACATCTCTAGTCTTACAATGTGCATATGTGAGTGTCAGTAGGCAGTCATTGTGTTGAGGGATGATCAAAGGTCTGAACTGTAAGAAAGAAGATTGGGAAGACATGGACACCTAGGGTCGTGCACGCAGCCAGTGTGCAGTGTGATTTCGGACCCTCTTTTTTGGGTATCAGATCATGGTTCTGTGTTTGCAACCTTGGTAGAACCTGTGTAGATTTAGGTAGAATGATAGTTTGAGTTTGAAAATTCCATAATTATTCGTTATGGTAGGTAGATATCCATGGCTTTACAACAAAAGTACCTAAAGCCCAAGTGTAGGCTATTGTTGAAGCAATCAATCACATTTACTTTAAATCCTATTAAATTAGCATGTGTGATGAATTAGTCTAATGGCCATTGATTGTTGCAAATGCCTTGACACCAACTATTACATTTATTATGAACATGGAAGCTAAACATGAAATTTCCAACACTTTCGAGTTTGAAATTTTCCTTCTACACAAATATGTAGCTAGAGGTTATAAAGGTGATAAAACATTTTTTAGAGCTTTTGAGGTCTTTTGATACAAGTAGGTTCATAACATGATGGTATCATGTTGGATCCACAATCCAAGGTTTTTGTGCATTTTGGAAAACTTGGTGGGATGCGGGAATACAATCTAGTTGTCATTTAACTATGATGTCGAGTTTGTCATTCCTTTTTTGATGGTGTGTTTTGATTAGTTAAACCTTATTGGAGATGCATTTATTATAACAACAATTGATGTTGTGGGATTAGATTTTGAAGAATATTTGTTTAATGTAGGGGCTTCAATTGAGGAATCTTTTTTAGCACTAGTCATTTAAAAAAATATCTTTGTTTAGGAAGCTTTTTATACCCTCATTTGCATGTGCATATCCACTAGTTTGGTGGCACATTTGTGAGGGCCAATTTTTGAATGTGGGTTTCCTTGCAAAACAAATTCTTGGAATCCCAAGTTCATAAATAGAAATTGAGTAAGTGTTTAATCTTGTTGGGGTGTTGACAACTTTAACACATTTCTACTTGAAGGTGGAAAATATTGATCAAATCATTACTATGGTGAAGAATTGGCTTGATGACCTACTTACCAATTCTAAGCTAATTCAGACTTGAAGTAATTTACTTGAAAGTAATAGAACTTTTGGCATAGGAAAATCATGACTTGATTGTAGAACATACCTCTTTTGAATAATTGCAAGTTGATGATGATTAATTTTAAGGGGTTTGGATGGAATGTGGTTGACAAAGAACGTGTGTCAAAATAGGATAAAATTCTTCATAGAATTGGGGTTCAATTCCCCCACAAGTTATTTTGTTTTTTATTTTGTTCATCATAGTTTTGTTTTAGGAGGTTAAATTGTACTTTTATAAGTTTGTTTTGGTAAGTAATAGAATTGGAAATTTGGCATGCATATTATTTGTGCATGTCCATCATGTTTTGAAAATTGAAAACAAGCATATTCATAACCAATAAATTAGTTTTATAAAAAATGAATGTGGAACTAGCTGGTGTAATAAATTGATTTTTTTTGGAATATATATCTTTCCTTGTAAGAAAATGGAATATGTTTTTATTGATCCACATGATAGGTTTAAAAATCAATAACCAACCAACATTAATGTAAACCTACAATGCAAGAATGATTCAATTTTATTTTCATCATTGAAAATTCAATCATTATTACAAGTCATGGTCTTTTTAAGTTTTCCAAGTTGATTGTTTTGTTCACTTTGATTAATGGACATGTGCCTTTTGACTAAAGGCTTGTGGTTTGAATGACTCATGTATTTTTTGATTAGTGAATTTGATTGGAAGTTTTTGATTTGAACATCCATCAAGTTGAACAACTTAAGTCAAAATGGCCAAAGGGTTTTAATTAAGTGGGACATTTAATCAAGTTGGACAAAAAAAAAGACATGTTTGGTTTCAATGACTAGTGGTTTTTTAGTCAAATTAAACTTCCTATGCTAATTATTAGGCCAAACCAACTTACTATTACCTAGATTAGGTATGTAAGCTAGGTTTACCTACCTAGTTACTTGTCTAATTACTACTTAGGCTAAATAGGTACACTTAAATAAATAAGTAGTTTGGGCCTATTTACTTACCTATGCCTACGTACGTACCTACCTACCTACCTATTTCCTTAACTATTACATAGGTTAGATAAGTAGTTTAAGTCTACATACCTACCAATTTAATAATTATCTAATTTAAGTAGGTAAACTTAAGTAAGTAGGTAGCTTGGGCTTATTTATCTATATATGCCTACCTATTTATTTAATTCCTACTTGTACCTACCTTTTAACTCTTCTACTTATTATATTACAACCTACTCACCAACCCATTTATTAATCGTGTAATTTTTTTACTTACATAAATAATGATGTGAAATAAGAAAACTTAATAAAAATTGTCACCTTTTGAAAATGTCATCCATTGGTAAGGATTTGGTTTATCATTGTGCAAATGAAGAGTTTAATTTCTTATATTTTTAACCTATGTGCATGCTTACTTAAAAGATTAAGGTAGATAGGTTAGATTAAGATAACCCAATAGATTAGGTTAAGTTTATCACCTATCTATCTACATACCTTTTTAGGACTCACCTAAATTTATTTACTTGTATTATTAGTTCATATTGTATTGGTCACTCATAAATAACACTTCATAACATGGGGGCCATGCATATGATATGCTTTTTGTAATAGTAGAAAGTGCAAGTCCCAAGATGAAACTTGAAACATGAATTTCTTTTCTATGAATTTTTGTGCCATAGTGATCAGTTATGTACTTAACAATCCACATGCATCTACTTGCCCAGTAGGCACCAAATGGCTTACCCATTCACTTACCTGCATTGTAAACTTTTGCATTTTATACCCAACTAGTGTAGCCTGTGATGTTGGCCCAAGTGCGAACACATTGAAGGGTCAGCTGATATTTCCTTCCAAACCCAATTTCTCCAATTTGTTTGAATTTCCAGCAACCAAATTCACTCAAAAACCAATATCTTCCACACCTTAGCTGTGAAAATTGTGAAATAACTCCATTCAATCTGACTCGCCAAGTGCTTTCCCACAACACCAAGAGCACCCCAAAATTCCAATACAGTTTTCAGTTTTGATTTTATTTAGTTTTCATTGAGAAAATGGTTCAATAGTCAATAGCTTTCATGCTGTAACTCCAAATAGTCTCAAACCAACTCACGGCACCCCTATTCATCAAAAGCTTACTAAAAATACCAAGAGCACGGCTTGAAGCAACATGGTTTGGGCGATTTCAGCATGACAAATAAAACAAACTACCTTGCTTCATAGATAGATTACCTACAACTAGTGGTGCCCGTGACCTTCGGACACTGGGAAGTCCCTCGGTTTCTTTAAACCAAGAAGGAAACACAAAGGCGCAAAGCAGCCTTTTTTTTTTTCTTTTAAAAAAAAAAAAAATTTGTTTAAAAAATTCGTCGAAAAGTCCCTATGAAAACATACATGGTGAAGCGAGCTTTTATCTTTGTTATTTTTTATTTTTATGTGTTTTTTGTTTTTATTTTGTGTTTATTTTTCACTTTTATATTTTTGTTTATTTGGATGCAAGTTTGAAGTCTGGAGAAAGAAGACACACCTCATTCTTTTTCATGTAAGGTTTTTCTAAGTTTTATTTTTTTCTTATTTTTCCAAAAAAAAAGATAAAAAAAGAAGCAAATATGTAGCTTTAGATTTTTTTGCCGATTTTTTTTTTTGAATTTGATTTTTTTAATTAAGAGAAGGGGAGAAAAATCCAAAGAAACAAATTAAAAAAAAAAAAGATAAAAAAGAAGCAAATACGTAGCCTTAGATTTTGCTGCCGATTTCTTATTTTTTAAAAAATTTCGTTTCTTCATTTTTGTTAATTTAAGAAAGGGGGAGAAAAATCTGGAAAAACAAATCCAAAAAAAAAAGATTAAAAAAAAAGCAAATACGTCCAGACAGACGGACGAACGGACAGACGGACGGACAGACGGGCAGAGGCCGGTTCTGCCGGCGGAATAAAACGCGAAACTGTCCGACTGTCCGGGCCAGTTCTGCCGGCGAATTAAAACACGGAACTGTTGGGTCGGACGGACAGACAAGCGAATTTATATATAAGATGTGTCCTATTACATAGATAATCGACTAGTAGGGGAAGTGGAAGTAGGAGGTAGGACATCCATTCAAGGGTGCAAAGATTTGGATTTAGGGATCCCTAGTAGCTAGACCCCTAACTCTATACACAACTCACAAATCTCATGGGGGAAGGACCAAAAAATAACCAACCTTGCCCATAAATATAACACATATATATATGCAAGGAGTCTAATTAACCCCCAATTGACTTAAGATTGAAGCCTTATTGTCCTTCAAAGGGGCTTTTATGCTTTTGTAACTCATGGAAAAATGTTTACTAGACCTTATAAAACCTAAGGGCAAAATTTCAAACAATTTTTTGGTTTTGAAGGCTTTAAAAAAATGTTTCCTTCCAAATTTTAATAATTAAATTACATATTTTAATAGTTGGTGTGAATAGGGTCAACTTAAATTTTGCTCCACCTTGCAGATTCTCTTTTGTGATTAGTTTTTTTTGCAGGGCAATTCACTCCCAATTGTCTGAAACTTGAAGAATTATTGTCCTCAAAGGAGGGTCTAAACTCTAAACTTTCCAACCAATGAAAAAATGTCTATTAATTGTTCCAAAACCTAAAGGAAATATCCAATCATTTTTTGGTTCAAAAAGTATTTTGAAAAAAATTCCTTCAATATTTTAATAATTATAATGTAAATATTTACATGTTTCATATATGAAAGTTCGAATTTGGCCAAAAGATATAGGTTAAAATGTGGTGTGATTGGGAACACATGGGAAAACTTTGAAACATGGTGGGAACATCAATAATTTTTTTCCAAAGCCCTTCTCCCTCCTAAGGAAAAAAAGAAGAGCCTTTTTTAGTGCATATTGTTCAACCATCTAATTGGTTATGTGAAAATTCTGATTCTATAATTGTTTGACACCATTTTTGGCTTGAGCTAATCCCCCTTCCTAAGTTTGCATGGGTACCTATTGTATACACAAGCCAAATCCAATAATTGCACAAACATCAAACGATGTACCAAATTACCCCTTGAATTATTAACTATTTAATAAAGTAATTTGCAAAGATAAAGAAAACTCAAGGGTAGAATCCATGGTTTCCTAAAATTGAAGACCACAATCATTTAGGATGGGACTTTGCCAAAAGAATATAATCTAGAAAGAAATTCAAATTTCTTCCTTAGATGAAGATGAGATTTTGCCAAAACAATATAGTAGAAAAAAAATATAATAGAGGAAGGAACTCAAAAACAAATTTAGCCCAAGGTGATTTGAGTTCTTTTTGTCTCTTTTTTTTGGCCTAAATATGTGTGTTTACTTAAGGGATTATTTATGTTATGGATTACATGAAGTCTTCCTTAGTCTACTTAGGGAATTAGTTTTTTTTTAAAAAGTAAGGGGGATATTTGGGTTATTGAAGGGGTTACATAGGACCTATTGAAAGACTATTTAGTGAGACACCTTAAGCTCTACTTAGGTTATGGGATATTTAAGGATTATCTAAAAAATTATTTAAGATCTACCTAGGGAATCCAAGGCAACACTTAAAGACCTACCTAGGCAATGAAATACTTAAGGATTATTTTAAAGGTTAGATTAAGCCTATCTAAGGGGGTATATAAGGTTTATCAAATACCTACATTAAAGGTTACATAAGCATTACCTAGGGATTAGGTAAAAGATTCCTAAGATTGATTCATAGTTAAGATGTTACATAGGCCCTACATAAGGGGGTTACCTTGGGGTTACAAAGAACTAATTCATAGCTTCTATGTAATCCTTGTGTAGTTCTTTAAGTGGGCCTTTAAGTAGCCCTTAAGTATTCCTTCACTTAGGTAGCCCCCTATGTTAGTTTGGATAACTTTTATCTTACATAACCCATAACCTTGGTAGGCCCGTAGGTGGTTTTTAATAGTTCTAAATATCACCCCTAAGGTTATTTAGGTAGCCTCCCTAAATAACCTTTTAATGTCCCCTAACCTAGGAAATATTTTTATCCCCTAGGTAGGCTTTATATAGCACGTAAGTATTTCCTAACTTGGATTGATTGCCATGTAAGCCCTATGTAGTCCACCATGTCAGCTTTTCATCATCCCTATCTTACATAACTAGGTGGGTAGGTAGGCCTTGACTTAGTTAATCTTTTGGTTAAATAATCTTCTGATTCTAATTTTATAGCCTATGTAAACAATAGTGTAGCTAAAAAAGGAACTATGATGGTAAATTTTAGTAATTCATTTTTAGTTTTGATTCTCAATTTGATGGACTTTGCGATAACTCAAAAGGGAGGTTGAGTGAATATAATGAGGACTAAAATTAGGCCCAAAATAAGGATTACTTTAATGGTAAATTCAATGTATACATAAGCTATAACAATAGATGTCAACCTTCAAATGATGTCACAAAGTACCTTCCAAAATGAGTCATTAATTTGATATTCACGATTTTTAATTTTAATTTTAATTTTCAGGCCTAAATAAACTAAATAAAAAAATTCAATTTTTTTTTTTTTTTTTTTTGATATGTTTAGTAATTTATGTACACCTAATTTTGATTCCTTTTATGTCCATCATAACATGCAAACACCCAATATAAAAACAAGGCATATGTTGTTGACCTTCAAACAAGTCACAAATTACCTCCCAACAAACTCTATTCCTAATTGAATTCAAGATCTTTTGTTTTTCTACACTAACATTCATATTTCTAGTTTTAGTAAGCAAGGCTACCCCGATCTAAGTGTAACCAATGTTACACATATTACCATCATGAATAGTGCTAGAGATTGTTCCGTGTTGTGACTTGAGAAACAACGTGTAATTTGGGAACATGAATTCCTTTCCTATGTGTGATCCTCTTCATTTGAAGGAAATTCATGTACACATATAAAAAAAAAGACAGCATTTAGAAACAAATCTATAAACTTACTTTTATGGAACAACATTATGTAGCTAAACTTTGAGTACCCTTTGTCAAGGTGAAGAATACTTATGAAATTCTTTGTGATTGCCATTGTTGTAAATGGCAATTCTACTAAGACCTTCATTTAGATTCATATCTAAATTTTCATATTTTTCAATACATTTTGGAAAGTGTGGCAAAATGAACCTATGTAGTTCATATTCCAAATTAACAACAAAAGCCTCTAATTCCATCAATGTTGATTGTTTTTCTATAGTCATATGAAGAACTAGTTGAAATAAAATGAGTGTAGCAATGTCAAATTCAACATAAAAATTGAGTTAAACATCGATATTCATGAAGGAGCAACTACAAGTTGAAAACCAGTAAACACACACTACCCTTTAAACTCATTTGCCCATCTCTAATTGAAAATAGCCACTGGAGTGGAATCCTTGCATTTCTATAGGGCTATCACCTTCCTTGGCAATATTTTTCTTCTTTATGTTCTTAGACTAAAGTGGCTAGGTGTTTGCCTAACCATATTTTTTGGAAATTATTTTCTAGGCATATCCATTGTTTTGGGCTAGTCATAAATGTTTACCTCTAAAAGGTATTCTTTTCTCCTTTAATATGTCTCCATGGCATGTGTTGACTGAAATGCCATTCAAATCCATAACAACACTAAATTGAAAAGCTCCAAACTCTCACTCAATTCCTTGTCTTGATTTTCATATATGGATCTACAGTCACTGGGGGTGGGAGCTGATGAAGTCAATTGGCAGTCATGGCAGCTAATCACTGCTATTCATGGTGAAGATGATGGTCTGACACTCAGAAGGTTATGACTGCAGTTCTTCTGTTTTTGGTTGTTGGAACTGACACAAGGGTTTCCTTCAAAGTGTGTTATTGTGGAGTTTCCTCTGCAATCTCATAGATAATCTCTTCAATTAGTTGTCTTCTTAAGTTGAACAAACGAGAATGTGAAATTGCTTTTGCAGTTAATGACTGACATTGTAGTGTGTAACATTTGCAACAGACATTGTGTCTTGAAAAAAAGCATTTTGGGTTGGTTGGTCATGCATGGTTGTGATTCTCCTAACAGTTATCACTGTGCATGGTACACTAAGGTTTGTGTACCTACATCCCAGTCTCTAAAGATGCAGGTTTAAGCTAGCCTTTTTGTTTTTATTTAGTTTATCTTTTTCCTTTTGTGTTCTTCTTTCTTCTTGGGTTTTCAGGATCTTCTCCTTCTTTTTATTATTTTTTGAGGTAGCAGCATCATTGCTGAGTTTTTTAGTTATTGCTGGTCTCTTGTTAGAAATTTAGTTTGTTTCTTACTGTTTGACATTAAATTCTCCCTCCACTCGCTGCCAGAGGTCATGAAGTCAATGGGATGTTCTGGTAGCTGGTCAATACCATACTTGTATTGCTGTTCAAGGTCTCTGAACATGTGTACAATTGTTCCTGTTGTAAAAAACTGTGCCTCAGTGTTTTTCTTTTTCTTTTGTTTTCTCTATTCCTGTGGTTCGGTTTTTCCTCATTTTCATACTAGCTAGTAGGTTTCTGTTTTGGGGTTTCATCTCTCAGTGGGAGTAAAAGTCTATACTGCAGAGGTAGTCCACTGATCAAGCACTTTTGCGCTGAAGACGAATGGGACCAAGAGGTCTGTCCCTTGTTGAAACTTGGTTTTGTCGCCAAATTCTTGAAATGTACTCAGATAATGTGATCTTTTGGGTTGAAGTTTAAAGCCTACGTATAGAAAAGTTCTCAGTGATGATTATCTCCATTAGTTTAGGCATGTGTTATTGTGAAGTCTTGTCATGTTGGTAGAAGGCACCGGTGTTTATTCTACTGCTCTAGGGTTCTTGTGTCTGGTGGTTTGATTGTACTGGGCAGTGCTGGTGGTGGTCCAGTGATGGTATGCTCTGTGTAATTTTTTGGATGGTGGTTGGGTGAGTGTGGCAAGTGCATGATGCAGGATATGATCAGATGTTAAATGGAATAGTTTTTGTAGTGGCAACAAAAATCACATAATTGGGATAGAAAACATTGGGTGATGGCCATGGCCTCACAACAAATGGAGGTCTACACTGCAGATGGAAGTCAGAGCAGTGAACTAGTTCCCATTATGGTGCCATGCCCTCTAGCAGTGGATTCCAGGACTTCAATGGTGGAAGTAGTTGGGATTCTTCCAGCAATGGCCATGAATAGCTGGCACGGGAGGGACACAAAGAATGGCATTGATAGCAAGGGTGGGAGCAGCAATAACGCTGCTGGTGACTCATGGCAAGGTTGGGATGATGGGAAGCTTGATGACCATCACAAAAATCATTTTAGGTCATCTCATGTGAGCAAAGCTGATTCTGATGACTGGAATAACTTCTCATGGGATAGTGGTTTCAAGTGGAGAAAGTGGCATGGGATGTAACCCGTGGGCATATACTTGTAATGGGCACATTGCTCCTGTGGCAGCCAATCCCTGCAACCTCAATAGAATGGCTTTCCCCCAGGGTTATATCAAGATTACTGAATAGTTTTCTGTGAATACAAGTGAGTGCATTGTGGAGACTCCTGCAGCTTCTTTGTCCACTTTTCTCTGTTTAATTTTGCCTATTTCAGCCATTTCTTGTTTATTTCTCACACTTTGAAGTTTGCATATAAGCCCTCTTGATTTTTTCATATTTCTGGAGTTGTGTTTGGAACAGAGAACCTATTTAGATGAGAGCAGGAGGTGGAGAGAAGAGACATTCATCATTAATCTTTGAAGAAAGTATGGGAGTTTATGAGTGTTGCAGAACTGTTTCTAGCCGTACTTGAGTTAGTAAGCACTGCAGGAACTTTGATACTTGTATCGGGAACAATTGCCACACACAATCTGAATCTCATGGTGGCCTTTATTGGGTTCTTATTGGTTTTCAGCTAAATTGTTGATGCAGCTGAAGTATTTACACTTTAGGTTCAGCAGTCAAGAGGAGATTCAACCTCTGGTTGCCAACACTATATTCTAGACTTTGTTATACCCTCAGCAGAAATTGTGACGATGAAAATAAACCATGTCCTTGCATAGACTGAGAGTCTGGTTGAAGCTGGGATGTAGTTGCTTTAGCAGTTGAAGGCGAGAGAGTGCTGATGACAAAGATAGTGTCCTGAAGGCAAAATTAGTTGGATTGTACAAGTGTTGGGCGGTTCTTTGAATTTGTGATAACCTCTGGTTTCTGGGTTTTTCAAAACTCTTCAAAATCAGAGACCTCAGTTCTGGGTTTTTTCTTAGTTAAAAAATTCAGATAAAATGACCACTGGTCCTGGGTTCTTGAACATTTTCAAAGAACCAATGGGTATTAACGTATTTACCCTCATAAGCTCATTTGAGCTTGATAGAGTACAGACTGAGTATTTTCTTTAGCTAGATCTCTCTAGTGCTCACTCCGTAATAGCATGACGGGGTCTTCCCATTACTTCCAGAAATCAAACTAACTCAGGAATGCAGATTTTTGTTTGGTTTTTTTGCCGAAGGTTTTGAAAGGTTTTTACACATGGGCTGGAATTGGCACAATGGTTATCTTCAAAGTGTTTTTGTGGAGTCTGCTTGGCAATCTTGGAGGTAAGGTCACTTCACACCCCATACAGTTTGTTTAGAGTTTTAAATTAACTTAGAACTGGAGGTATTTTGATTCTGAAATACTTCCCCAAAACCAAAATTGGTGGGTATCAACAAAATCAAAGACCTGCCCAAGAGTGGACTTCATATCCATGTAAGACTTGGGATACAATTTGTTATTGTCATTGTTTTGATTACACCTTTCTATATTATAATGATATGTCTAATTAATGATTAGGCATTAATTAATTACTTTTCAAATTGCCAATTTTTTTGAAAAATATGTGCATGCCATTTTAAAAATCTGAATGAGGCTCTCAACTCAAGCACAAAGTGGCATTAAATTTTAGTACTATGCTGAATTATATAAATTATTATTATTGTTATTACTGAACATAATTCACAAAAATAATTTATTATCAGGCACCTTGCTAGCAAACCAGCCTAGCAAAAGTAATGAATGTCCACATTTTTCATGTTGAAATGATGTCTAATAGATGAAATACCATACATATGATTGATGTTTGGTCTGAATAAAATTGCACAAGGTCTAGTTGAAAAAAGAGAAAATTTTATTGATATTTGTTGAAATTGTTGAAAAAGCATTGGGTTTATTATTGCTAATTCACTACACAAGATGTATCTTGCACATATATTCTTCAACTGTTGAAAATTTGGAAATTTAAATCAAATTTTTCCAAACCTCAGTTTTAAAAAATAAATAAATATTCAGCAAAGAAGTGCTGACATCGGTCATAGGTATGATAGTCAATAATGAATCTTTTGAAAAAAATAAAATTGGGTTTCATTTTTGAAGTTTGCTGGTCTTGAAACACAAGCTGTTCATTGTGTAATGACTTTGCCTTTTACGGCGAGTTCAAACTTCAAACAATTGGAAACTTTTTTCATCTAGATGCATGCATTGCTACGGAAGGTGCAAAATATTAAAACTTTTCATAGTTTAAAAATCTGAGCTAAAAGCCACCCTTCAAACTTAAGAATTAAGTTCAACCCAATAAACACAAATCCATGTAAGATGTTAAATATTTTTTTGATGAACTTTGTTTGAATCATTTTCAAGCTTGTCTTTTTGCACCCTGCATGCTTTATTGCGCTGAATTACATTCTGTGGGTTTTCGTATTCTACATGTCCTACCAATTTTTTTATTTATTTAAGTTGTTATGGGTTTAGGGATGGTTTAGGGTTTTAAATAACAAGGTGGTGGTTAAGATAGGGTTAAACCCCAATATTAATAGTTGTTATTTTTGCCACCAATCCGGGCTGAAGAAGCAAAACCCTTGCAAAATCTAGTTCTTACCCATTCACTTAACTTTAATTCCCAACACTTTGCCTATTTATTTTATAAGAGCTTCCAAACCTTACTCTGCCCAAATCATCATTCTATTCATTGCTCTACCATCTCCATTCATGGCTGATTGCTTCCTGTTCTTGCTTTAACTAGTTGAGTTCATCCCAACTAGTTGAGCTAATCTTTTAACCAATTGAACTATTGAGTTGAACCACTACATATCAAAGTATCAACCAGCAACATAGATTCAAACATTGAAACACACTAATCTTTTAAAAAATTTAAGATATGAATAAGGTCAGAATACTCAAACCTTGTGGCAGAACTAGGCACCAAGGATAGAACATTTGATCCTCTGGCAACTTGGTTGGAGCCCATTACCCATGTGTGCTTCTTCTTCTTCAGGTTCAATGCACCATGTCTAGAGATTTCGATCATGGGTCCCCAATCCAACAGCTCCTCAAGGTGACTGTTGTGTGATTTCACACGTTTCTTGGTTTTGATTTGGTTCATCATGGAAAGATGGCAGTGTTCAAACCCTAATTAAAAGCTCTTTGTGAAAAGGATCTTGTAACCAGGTGGAGCACCCATGTCAGAAAAAGAAAAACTCATGGCACCCATGAAGTTCCCATATCCCACGAGTGTCTCTCATGTAGCCGAGCCACCATGCTTGGGCCAAAACCATAAAACCCTAAACCCTAAAACATGGGCTGCTTGGCTTGTTCAATTTACAGTCAGCAGGTGATTAGGGCTTGGATTGACTAGGGTTCTGTTCTACCAATGTTTCTTCTGCCTCTAGAGTCTGGTTATTTCAACAACTTCCAAGAATATTCAGTTTTCATGGAAGAATTAGTACAGAACTACTGGTGTACAAGATAGAGTTACCTTAGCCTAGGGTCAGATTTATCACTGAAAAAGCTTTTTTTTTTTTTTTTTTCCTTTGCAAAAAGTCACTTCTTTTTTGCATAATGAGATTATTTAATTTTTTATTTATGCAAAATTTGAATTTTCTTGAAAATTTTCATATGTCGGATACATGGTTTTTTCTTTTTTTCCAATTTTGTGATGTAGTTGAAGTGGCAATCATCCATAAGAGGCTTTAGCCAAATTTGGCTTTCACACTAGATATGAAAGTAGAAAAAAACCTAGAATCCTTCTATATGTTTGGTGACTTGGCAAAACTCATCATAAAATCTAGTGATTTGGAAATTTTTCTTTTCAAAATTTGTCAAATTTGGGCCATTTTTTCTATTAAAAATCCTTTGTATAGGTTGAAATCCTATCCTCCTATATTTTTGGCTACCTACTAGAACTTATCATAAAAGTTTGGCGATTTGAAAATTTTTTCCTTCAAAATCCAACAAATTTGGGCCATTGTTTTTCATTAAAAATCCTTTGTATAGGTCAAAATCATATTTTGCAAGTCACATTCATGTCTATTAGTTCATGCCTTTCTAGTTGAGGGATGTCCCATCTATTTCTCACTAAACACATATGTAATCAAACTTATTCATCAAACAAGAAGAATATACACATATCATAATGTTGATGCATGCAGAGGACCAAGGATGACATCAAAATAGTCCCAAAGGGAATCAATTTCACTCATAAGAAAGACAAAAGGTGTCAAATGGATTGCTTGGAGAGGGTGGTGATTTATACAAATGTCTATATTTTGTGTTCATAAGTTTTGTCATGAGAGTTGAAACAATCAACATTTTCATCACCTTCATGTGAACTAAAAAAAAATTCCATTTGTCATCTTCTGAATTATTTAGTGATGAAACTGACCATCATTAAGAATCACCTTGGTAACAAGCTATGGTCTATTCCTATTTCAAATAATTGCCCAACATTGGCCACTTCCATGAGTGTGATTTCAATTGTGTAAAGTAACAAGTGAATGTCCTAAAGTTACCCTACCTTCTTGTCAAATTTACTAGAATTAATCACAAAATTTGGAAAAAGAAAATTCTTAGAAATCTTGTGTGAATTTTGATGTATCCATATTGATGAATATTCTAAAAATTTCAAATTGGAGCAATGAAAATGTGAAAATTGATCCAGGTTGCCTAATGTGAACTGTGACCAACATTTCAAAGGAGTAGAAAAAAATCTTTGTAACTAAAAAGTAATGGAAACAATATTTAGTCCAAACTTAGGATTCTAAAATTCTTGAATGACAATTTCATAATATCTTTCGGAGCATTATAATGATCGAAAATTAACAAACAAGATAGATATATATATACAATTATAAGAACTCTATTGGCCATAGTAAATTGACTTGCACAATATATTTTGAATGAAATACGATTGTCTTATGGCAAAATCAATTGAGAACACCAATAAATGTGCACATGATCCCATCTTTGTAAAAGGCATTAAACATTAAAATGATTGACATTGATTTGTTGTTATAATGAATGACCCCTATGTTTTCATCTAAGTTGTCTTTAACCTTATGTTGACATATTTTCCATGTTTATGGGTGGGGATTGCCAAACAGTTAGCACATTTATGTTGAATGAGATAAACATTGCTAAAGGTCCAACTAAGGGTTATGGGTCACAATGTAGTATATTCCTTGCCCCGCCCCTTGAACTTCAAAACATCAATATGGTTTGTGTGACCCTATTCATCTCTACATAGTTCTTTTGCACATTTTATTTTGGAGAACACATGTCATGTTTTGCAAAAAAATAAAATAAAATCAAATGTCATGTTTTATTGCTAGTTGTCAAATTTGAACTTGGTATTATTCAAGACAATTAGTTATCATCCGCATAATTTTAGCCATTGTACTACCACATGGTGTTTATTTTGTTTCACTAAAAGCTTTGTCAACATCTATTCAACCCTAGGATACAAGCATGTGGGCATCATGTAGGGTATTATTTTAGTCTTGTGAAGTTCAATGGGGATGTTTATTGTGTCACATGTGGGCGAACCTCCTCTTACGACACATAATAGTGTTTATCTCCTTTAATTTGGAAGGTTAATCTACCCAATGAAATTGATTGGAACATTAATTTATTGTTTTGGGTATGTCTTATTTAGTTTGGATTGGATCGCATAGAACATGATATGCACATAACATGAATATGATGAACATATATAAGTGGGTCTACATTTAGCACAATCATTTGGCCACTTTCATGTCATTTGCGAGGCCACCCCATCACCAAAGTATCAAACATTCAAGTTCAAAAGTATCATAAAACGGGAATGAAGCTTGCCTTTGACTCTCAAAGAAGCATGAAGATGTGTTGTTATTTTTATTTTTTTTGGAAAAAAAATAAAATATTTAGGCTTTCTACTTTCAGCTTTGGAATGATTTTTTGAAAGAATTAGGGCTTTTTTGTTCCATTTTGTTGTTGATGGCTAGGTTGAACCATTACCTACATTAATACCTTCACCTTCTTGATTGAGTCCTCTTGTAAGTTACAGGATTTGGGGAATGTTAAATTTGGAGGCAAAAACATTGATATAGTTTAAAGGTGTCATAATTTTGATGTTTTAAAAACCTAAATGTTTTTTGGGTTTTGACTAGTGAATGATGGTTTTTGCTTTTTTCAATATTTGGTGTGAGGTTATACGTGAAATTAGAAAAAAATCTTACACATCAGCCATTCTTGACCATGTATTTATATTTTGACCTTAGTTTTCAGCTCACAACCAAGATTGGGGCATGAAAGAAAATGTGGGTTAGGGGATTGTCTTATGATTCAAACACACCCCCATAAATGTGCTTGGAGAGTGTAAGGAATGGATTTAAACAATTCCAACTAAAATCTTGGAATTTAGTCTTACATGTGTTCTAGATTTTTAGGATAAAAGTGTAACTAATAAATGTAGTCCATTTGGGCCCCCAATATACCATTAGGAAGATCTTGAAACATAGATGTTGAAAATGGGTTTGAATTGTCCATTTGGAATTGAAAGCTAGTAGGTATGGGTGTAGTCATCATAAAAGGAGCCAAAAACACTTGTTGACTGTAGTGAAGATCATATTTACATTATTTTCAAAAATAATAATTTATCATATTTAATGAAATAGTTGTCCAACTCTTGAAATTGTGTTTGTCTAATTTTGAAATTGGAATCCTATCAATTTGAATTCATTTCATTATGTTATTATTGTTCTAAATGTTATATACAAAACACTTATTAACATAGTGTTTTTCAACACCTTTAAACTTGAATGTGTTTTTAACGATTCACACATGCACCAAATGTTCTCAAATTTATTGTGGACTTTAACATATTTCATTAGAAAGGCCATGTGTGTTGATCCTTTTAGGTGCACATGTATTGAGTCATTTAAGGTGCATGTACACATATGTTGATTTTAATTTTAAATTAAAAAATTTAAGGATTTTTGGTTTTAATTAAATTATATATTGAAAAAAATAAAATAAAATTCTTTTCATCCTATCATATGAAAACATTGAGTTATTGACTTTTATTTGGGTTAGAAAATAAGGTGGTTCATGTTGAGATTTTGCACACATGCTTTGTTTTATGACCTCTACATGTGTTCATATTTTAATGGAATAAAACTTTAAAACAGGTAATTTTGGTATCCATAGCATTATGTCACATTGTGACCCAATGTAAAAACATCATCAAAATGGATGGGACTTTTTTCTTGCCACTTTTTGGGTCACCCTAATTCACATACACCCATAATGTAGGGTTCAGTGCAAAGTTTTTAAATTTTTATGCTAATATGGGTCATATTTGGTTTCAATATCAATATATAGTCAAAAAAATAATTATAAAATGAATTTATACACCCACACACACACACACATGTATAATTTTTATATTTAATGAACCAATAAATGAAAACCATGTGTACACATGTCGCAACTTTAACCTTGGGTTCACGATCAAGGCAAGGGCTTGCAAGGGTGAAGGCCAAGAAGGAAGCTCCGGAGTCAACATCTCATGTTCCCGGGTGTGTAGGAGACTGTGAAAGAATGAACCGTCACACTCCCAAGTGAGCTCCCATTTTGGGAGTTGGAGTTCTGAAGGACTCCCAAATTTTCAAAAAACGATTATAGGGGTCAAAACCCATTGAAATGTGAAATTGTTTATATCATTGAAAAGCTTTTGGAACGTAAATGTTTAAAATGGGCTCGCATGACCCATTTGGACACTTTAACACAAGTTATGTCCAAAAGAAGGGTCGAGAGTCAAAATTGGCAATTTGATTCTTAACCACTAAAAGTTGAGAATTGTCTCAATTTCCTTATGTGTAGGTGGCATGCAACATACCGTTGAAAAAATCTCAACAAGGGATACAACTTTGCTTTAGACCTCATCTCAATCGGAGGTCTGCACACAAAATTATGAGCCCCCAAAGTCGCGAGGGGTCCCAAGAATGAAGAAAAAAAAATGTTGATTATAATTGGTAATGTGAAGGAATGCAGAGCCCAAGTTTTAATAGGATTTTATGTTAGGTAATGCCTTTGGAATGAGGTGGGCATTTATTTCAGGAATGCCTCGCTTCAAGGGTGCTACTTTACACAAATTTTGACATGCCAATGTAGTAGGAGGCACATTATTCCTTCTCTCTCACCATTTTGATCAATGTCCCATTCATATCATTCATTTGCCCTCACCCTTTTGATATACCAATTATTTCGCTCAACCTCCATTAGAGTTTTTTTTTGTTTTTGAGTCAAGGCAACATGAGATAAAGGTGTAGCAACTTTAGCATTCCCAATCTTGCTATTTGTTGGAATACATGCATTGGAATGTGGGAGGGGTTCAAAACATGCAAGGTGCCTCAAAATTGTCTAAAAATGTTGCTTCAAAAAAATACTGTGTGTAGATGTCCACTAGATGTGCATCTTTGACCATTTGTTTCTCGCTCATCCCAAGTCCAAATGGAGCAATTTTTTTCTCACTAATCTCATATGGATGCCTTTTATCTACCTTAGAATTTTACTATCAATGAAGCATGATAGCTCAGTCAATTTTTTTTAATGTGAAAATTTGAAAGCCTGCCCTTAACTAGTAGACTCGCACTTCCTAACAGTGGGTATTTTCCATTTCACCACCAAATTCTAAATTTTTAATACAAAAAGTTTGAGCTTGAAGCCTAGGTAGTTGGATCTTTAAAATTCTGATATTTTACATGACTGTGGGGAGGTTAGGGGTTGTGACTCCCTTCTCCCACTTGGGAGTGTTTTGGTCAAGTGCCAATGAAGGGTTGAGTTACTCCATAGATGATAAGCATCTTCAGTAAAAAGCAAACTCAGTTGGAGTGTAGTCAATTTGGAACTGAGTTTGCGAGATGATATAAATGATCACTCAACAAATCCACATTTTCCCGTTTTGGTACTCGCCCTTGTGGGAGCCAGTTCACTCAAGAATATCCTGATAATAGGGGGGGCAGGATTGAATTTGACTGCATTCAGATGATTCAGATATTGTCCAGATTGTTAGCACTCAGAATTAATAGCCTAATGCAGCCCATCAAACCACACTTCCACTCTTGTAAGCTTATTGTAATTTGACCTTCATATTCAACCAAAAATATATCAAGAGAAAATGATCTTCTTCTAAGAGTGCATCCATCAGTTTTTCAATCGGGGAAGGGAATATGCCTGATTGGAATTTCCAATAGTTTCGTTTCATAATTTCCAGATTTTAAAAATGAAATGAGGATGTAGGTTGAAAGTTGAAACCCAAGCCACTTGGGCAAAAGCCTAGCCACACACATCTATGGTGTTTCATCATTAACAAACATCCTTTCAAGTCTATTGAAACTTTGTTGGATTAGTATTATGGTAACTCATATTGGGGCATTGGAACTAATCCACATACTGTGCATTATAGATTGTGTATGGGGAATGTATAAGTAGTGTTGAAGTATGATCGACCAAAATTTACTTGCATGTATTAAAAAAAATTCAACATACACATACAAGATATGTCATCTTGTGTTGATCCTCATTTTGTGTTTTACATTGCCAAAGAGCATCCTCACTCATATTGGGTATCTAGGCTTACATTGATATTTTTCACATTACTAGTTATCAACATATCCCAAGCTCTACCCATGAGCTTGCAAAAGGAATTTAAAAAGGTGGGAGATCACTAATAGCAAAGCAAGTGGATCAATCATGTAATCTAGTTAATCAACAATAGTGAGAACTTATGTTGTGAAAACCAATCAAACAATCAAACCAATCCATAGTAGGATTTAGATTGTTGAGTGACTTTTGTCAACCATTGCATCTTGTGCAAATATGTTATACCAAAACTTTTTTTTCAATCTAATCAACAAGCTAACACTACATCCAAAACATGCTTTTATAATTGTGTGTGAGGATGTTCTACAATGGCTATTAGTAAGTATTTGCCATACATAGAACTAGGTGAAGACTTACCATGGATTATGAACTGTATGGGCGCATACTTCACATATTTGCAGGGGTTCCAATTCAACATTATGAACCCATCTAGTGACTGGAGTAAGATCACCAAGTTAATGACTGGAATGCTTTTACAAGTGTAGGTGCAAAGAATTGGAGGAATCTTACACCTACATAGGCATAAGATCCTTCTCACTCTTCAGGAGTAGGCATTAAATCTCTACTGGAAAATACTCACGGTTATAAGATACCCTGCAAAATACATTAGGAATTTTCTAATGGCAACAGATTGGAGACCAAAGGAACCACTTTACAAAGTGTAATGCTACTGAGATGAGGTGCCAAGTGCCAACCCCGCAACTAACAAATTTGGGCCGATTCTTTTAGGAAGCCAGTGGCAGCCAATGCTCTACTGGACCTCTTTTGGGATTGGGCTTTATTACAAATAAAACAAATTTATGATCAGACTTTGACAAAACAATAGGATCTACAATCATATTAGCTACAACTTTGGATCAACGAGCACCTACATTGGTGCCATGGTAAATTTAAATCCCCACGTTTATTGGGGCTGCTTATTATCAACCAGTGTTTTTGGCCTGGGTGATTTTTAAACACATACAAAGGATCAGTCTCCCAGGAAGAAGAAGAGAGAGATGAAAGCTCGTCCAACTCCAAATTTAGCATTTCCTTGGTCAAATGTAAGCCTCCTAGATCATGCCTCAGCCAAGAAGGTGGAAGGAACCTCCCAGTGTAGTAGGTGCTGGTTTTTTCCATGGTCCTGTGCTACAGACAAGCTGTACTCAAAGTGGAAAAGAAAACAACAAAACCAGATGGTAGCTAGCTAAGTAACCCAGAATTCTCCCACAAAGGAAACTGAATGAAAAAACAAGCATTCTACTTTTAAGAAGTATCTTTCTACCTACAACAAACAAAGAGAGCATTAACTTTTCTATGTAAGTTGGGTTCGGCCTCTTTGGGGACGGATTCCCCGTGCCCTTTTTGCTCCTCCGCTCAAATGGGCAAAAAAACCCATGCGGTTAGACCGCACCAGCCGCCGAGCCCAACCTGCACTTGGAGAGCCCGAAGATTCTCGTCCATGCGCGCGGCTTCGAATGCAGCTTTAAGTACTCTCGTCTGTTGCAGTACTAGTCCTACTACGTACATCCCGCGAATTATAAGTGGCTGCTACCTTCTTCAAGTAGCTCCGTGACCTTTGCAGCTCAGTAAATTGCAATTATCAAAAAGCTTGCTTTGAAGCTCCTCTGAAGCAATTAGCTTTTGAAACAAATTTCGGAAGAGTCTCTAGTGATCTTGGGGAAAATTTCTTTGCCTTTTTCTTTTTTCTTTTCTTGTGGGGGCGGGATTTTGAGAATATATGTAAGTCACATAAGATATTCAAGATTTTGAGCAAAGTGATAAACTGATCAGACAATTAGAAAATAGTCCAAGTCGATGCAAGTTATACGTCTGGTACTGTGATCATCATCTGCTGCATTCAAGTCTTTGAGCTAGCAGTGTGGGAATTTCACATGACCCAAGGGAGCTGTTATAGAAAGGGGGGCCAGGGAGGGGAGGGGGGTATTAGCAGGTAGCTCGCGGCATTTGAAAGTCGTGTGCACCAGCTGCACTGATGCGACGTTGCAGAATCGGGTGCAGCATGACCACGAGGAGTACTTCCACAAGGGTGCAGATCATCACGCGTGCTCAAGTAGCGTCTGTACTTGGGATTCTGCTGATCGTGGCTACGTCTCAAGAAGGGCTGTTCCTAATTTTTTGTTCTGCTAGTTTTCAACAGAGCGACTGGCTGACGGCATGGCCAAACCATGGAGGTGGTCTCTTGAATCAGCGGTACGCCTACTTGGAGACCAAGATTAGCCCCAAAAGCGTTCGACAGCTTCAGTTGAAGTGGACTGTTCAGACCGGATCAGATGTAACAGCGACCCCTTGTGTAGTCGACAATGTCGTGTATGTTCCCAGCTGGAACGGGTTCGTGTACGCTGCATCTGCATCGACTGGCACCGTGTTGTGGCAAACGAACCTGACCAAAGTCGCAGGCAGCTTGCACAACATTCCAACAGTTGTATGCAGGACAACACCCACTGTTGCAGGCAACTACTTGTTGATCGGAATTTACACTGGCGGCTACGTGCTTGCGCTGGATCGGAGAACCGGAGCTTTTGTTTGGTCGACTCAATTGGACGCCAACCCTTACGCAGGAGTTATTATGTCTGGAACTGTTTACGGAGGGTAGGAACCAATACCCATCTTTTGCTTGTCCTATTTTGCTGCATTGCAAAATTCTTTTCTCAATTCTAGCTAGGGATTTTTTTTTGTAATAAAAATTGAACCATATTATTTTCATAAGTCCTTAGAGTTATTGTTTTTCCTTGGTTTTCGATTTTCTTTTCTCACAAGTGCATATTTTTTAAATCTCTACTCTAGCACTTACTAAAATGTTTGTGTGTCCGGCTCTGTTGTTGTTGCACAGTGCCTACTTTGTTGGAACTACTTCCACCGAGGAGACCCAGCTTGTGGGTTGCTGTAACTTTCAAGGAGCTTTCTTCAGAATTGATGTTGCCAAAGGGAAGATCATTTGGCGCACAGGAATGATACCACCCAACGGTGGTAATGCAGGAGCATACGCAGGAGCTGCAATTTGGGGTAGCAGTCCTTCCATCGATCCTGTTCGAAACCTTGTGTACATTGCCACAGGAAATCTCTACAGCACTCCGCCGTCCATTACAGCATGCCAACTGGGGCAACAAAACCTGAGCGTCCCGGACACGCCTGACCCATGCATTCTACCTGATGACCATTCCGAATCCGTGCTTGCTCTGGATCTAGATACCGGCTCCATCCAATGGGCTCAACATCTCGGAAGCTACGACACTTGGGTGTTGGCATGCGTTTTCAATGGAAACCCAAATTGTCCTCCAATTCCAGGCCCTGACGCCGACTTTGCGGAGGCACCCATGCTGATACCATCCGTGCAATTCAAGAATAGTTCTACTGGGAGACAATGGCGCCAGGATGTATTGGTTGTCGCGCAAAAAAGTGGGTTCGTCTACGGCCTGAATCCTCAAGACGGCTCTAGACTTTGGACTCAGGTAATGTACGGATCGAGTTCCAGCTTGCAGATGTGCAGTTGGGTTGTGAATTTCATGATGAGAATTCCGATTCGGGTTCAGATTGTGGGTGGATTTTTTTTTTCCCTCATCACATGCTGCTGCTGCAGGTAGCGGGACCAGGGGGATCAAGCGGAGGAGCGATGTGGGGATCGGCAACAGACGGGCAAGTGGTGTTCACCAACATCGTCAACAGCGGAAACCAGGTGTTCAGGCTTCTTCCGTCGAGACAAAGCACGACGGGAGGAGGCTGGGTGGCACTGGACGCAGGAAGCGGCGAGATCTTGTGGTCGACGCCGACGCCGGACTTATCAGGACCTGTAGGCCCGGTGACAGTAGCAAACGGAGTTTTGTTCACTACGTCGCATAGCACACACGGCAAGTACTACGCACTGGACAGCAAGAGCGGAGCAATCCTTTGGAACTTCACACCCAACGGAAGCGTCATGGGCGGCTTCTCCGTTGCTAACGGCTGCGCGTTTGTTGGCGAAGGCAACACATTGTTGGGCGGCGCAACACCAGGCAGAGCTTTCTATGGCTTCTGCTTGTGAATCGCCAATTTCATCGCCAATCTGTTTCCGCTTGTGGCCAGCAGCAACTGCCCAATATACTGTCAGCTACATACAGCTACTCAGTATACTGTCTATAAAAAATGTGAGCTCCATGAAGTAGCAACAAGCAAAATCATTCATTGTGGGAATATATTGTTACTCAGGTAGGACTAGCTAGTTCAGTATGTAGTTGAATTAGTAGTTCCACCAAATTAGGTGTACCACAGAGACCACCCCTGAGGTAGGAATTAGGAATCATGTCCAGTTTTAACACACAATCCACTGGCTTCATCCTATAGAGCCTACTAGCTCTAGTTTTAGGAATTTGTACAATGTAGAAAATGTAATAATATGTATGCTCTCTTAACAACAGTTTTGTAATGTAATGCTGTTCCATGACCAATATTGGGTTTTGTTGTCTTCTTCAGGTACCCTTTTTTTAGGTGTTACCAGGTGGTCATCTGTTGATTCCATTATTGGGTTATGCCAATTTCACTTGTTCTGGGAATCTATGGTGGCCATGGGGAACAACACTCTAGTTATGGGATCCAATGAATGGGGAACACTGGTTACAATCTGGACAGACTCTCATAGAACCTCTACCCTAGTATAGGAACAGCTTCAACACATGTCTGTTGAATAACCAACTTGGTCTTCATTTTACTCCACACTACCAGTGATGATCAACTGATCCATTGATGGAAAAGAATTGGTTTTTTGAAAATCAAGTTTCATTCCAATGAAAATATTTAATGGCGCTGTTTGCATCTTGATTTCAATTCAATTCAATTCAATTCAAGAAATGGATTAAAAATTTAATTAAATTCAAATTCGATTGAAAAGAAATAGGATGCCAAGTGATAGAGAAGGTATTGAAAATCTGCTCATGAATATGGTGTTGAAAGAAAATAAATTTTAAAAACGCATGCTAAAAAATCACCTGTCCATGCATTTGTACTTAAGAATGCATTAAATGGATTTGAGACTAGAATTTTGTAGGAAAAAATAAAACATTCCAAAACATTCTCTATTTTCCTTCACCAAATATTGTTCTTGGAAAGAAGTATTTTGTGAAAATTTCAACACTTCTACAAATAATATAATTGGAGTTGAAGTTACCAAGGTACTATAGTATATTAGCACATGATGGGTGTCTCACTCTACCAAGCTCAATGTGTTCCCAAGCAAAACCAGCCTGGGTCCCTAATACTTAAGTAACATATATGAATTGCCATTTTGGTTTTGTGGGGGAAGGGGTTCTCAGGATTCACAACTTACAACTTCAGGATCTGGATTTTAAGTTATCTTATTCATCTTTTGTGACTTGGGGTGATTGAAATTCCTTTGGGCTCAACACTTTGGAAAAGTGAAGGAAAGTTGCTATATCCGTCAAGTGAGAGAGGCATTGGAAGTATCTGGTGGTGTTGATGGCTGCTACATAATGCACACATCCTAAATGAAGGCAAGGAATCCCAAAAGGTTAGTCTTTTTCTTGATTCTAATTAGGACTGATTCTAAGGATGCAGGGGATGGCTTCTTGGAAGTAGTGAAGTTGGCATCTTTCTTGTTTGGATGACAATTTTGGTATTGTATTGATATCTAGTTTTTCCACTATCTTGATTCCAAATAATCAAAAGAGATAATTTCTTTTTCTTCTTGAGGAAATACATATTTTATGTGAATCTTCTTGTGTTAAGATGAAGATGTGACATTACATAGTAGTACAATCCAAAACATGTACAAGCGTGATGCTGTAACTTAGTGTGTAACTCGATGTAATTATTTAATTACTTAATCGTAAAAAGGGTAAGTTGAATGGTCATGGTGCATGTGCACCATGTGATGTCATTCCTTGTAATTAAAGGTGAAATCACATGGGGAATCATGTGATGTCATTCCTTGTAATTAAATGTGGAATCACATGGGGAACCATGTGATTTTGTTTCCTTTAAATTAATCAAAAATGGAATCTCATGGGAAACATGTGATTTTGTTTCCTTATGATAAATTATGTGAAGGATAACTTTTGGAAGTTTCTTGATTTGTTTCCTTTAGATTAATTAAATATGGAATCTCATGGGAAACATGTGATTTTGTTTCCTTATGATTAATTATGTGAAGGATAACTTTTGGAAGGTTCTAGACTTGTTTCCTTTGGGTTAGTATATAAAGAGGTGTTTTGTGACCTTAACACACACACACTTCCTCCTTTCGTAAAGAATGATGGTTTGGAATACCAAGTTGGGTATGAAAGTTTTTGGTTTTGGAAAGGCTTTTGGTTTTGATTGTTTTGAGTGTGATAGTGTGTAGTTCTTGGTTAAGGAATGTTGAGGCTCACCATCTACGCATAGACGAATATGTTGGTGTTGATTGTGTGTAGAAGGAGAGTGATAAGGCTGTATGCATAGACAAAAGGATAGATGTGTAACCCATAACATAGATCTCCATAGCTATGTAACAAAACTACATAGTTTCAATCCCATACCCGTTGTTGTCTTACAATGCCACGACCATATTTGTGCACTTTTTTTGTATGTACATTCATTATTTGGGCAAACTTTATCACAAAAATGCACTTTTGTGAAGGCTCATCCTTGTTCTTGTGCAAAATCAAATTTATGATGTGTCAAATGTGAATATGAAAATTAACACGATGTGAAATGAGTAGTGTTCTTCTAGCAATGGGAATAATCAACACAAGATCACAATGAGGCATTGTGGTTCAATAAACATGTTTATTAAATAAAGGGATGTAAGCATGACAAACTAGACACAAATATTAGTGTTGTATTTTAAAATAAGGGACTTTGGAAGAATTTATCTATGAAGGAACATAATTTGTTTGTTTTGTTTTTAAAATAAAAATCTCCCATGTCGCAACACCTTTTGTCACACTCTTGGTTTAGTTGAAAAGACTTGCATGAGTATGGGTGCACTACATTAGTTTCATAATATTTCAACCTAGGTAAAGTGGAAAAGTTATTGAATGTTCAACAATTTTTTCACTGAAATTCATTTAAATTAAAAATAAAGTTTGCAAGGGAATTTGGGCACATTATTGGTATTGTTGGAAATATTTTTAATGAGTAGGATTTAATGAAGGCAATTTGGAAATTTTTAGACCTAAGGTGTGGGAGATATTAAATTTTAGGTAATTAATTGAAAATTCAATTCCATTACAAAAGTGGATTTGGAAGGAAAAACAATTGGGTCAAAATCACATGTTGCATTAATATAAATGAAATTCAATTCATCTTTTGAAAAGAAAAACTAAAGCCTAGGAATAAATCTTCTGCTGCTGCCACTGTTGTTGCGATAACATGGTAATGATTGCGATCAAGCTTGCATATAATTATGGATTGTGAAAAAAATCTTTACTTTGAAGGTGTTTTAAATGATGCCACGTGGCGCTCTGAAAATTTAGATTGTGTTTTGAGCCCTCAGGCCTACCTCCAGTAAATAATAATTTAAATTTATTGGGTAGAAGTTTTGGGCTAGTGTTGCTATAACAGAATGTTCTATGGTTTTCCTTCTGCAGTAGGCCTTGGCTTTGACCTTGTAGTTTTAAGTTTTCAACATAGAACATATCTTATATATAAAGGCACTTTGTGCGTGCGTGCGTCCGTCCGTCCGACGCGACGGTTCCACGGTTTAATTGATGCGGTGGAATCGGCCCGGACAGTCGGATTCCGAGAACGGGATTCCATCGTCCGGCCCGGACGTCACTGATCCCAGACCCGAACAGCGCTGCTGCTTGTGCTTGCACTCCCGGGTTTTGGCTGTTCAGGGCCGCGATGGCTATCGCTTGGCCATCGCCCACGTTGAGCTCGAAGTGCAGAAGACCTCTGGGGAACACAAACACATCGCCCGTGTTTACGGTTGTGGCAAACAGCTGGTTGTTGGTGCTCATGAACCCCACCAACAAAGAACCCTCCACCACGAACAAGATCTCCGTGGCCCGAGGGTGCGTGTGGGGTGGGACAAGGCCTCCGTGAGCGAAGTCGAGACGCGCCATGGAGATGCCTAGAGTGTTGAGGCCGGGAAACTGAGCCGCGAATGCTGGAGTGACAAAACGTCCGGCTGCGTTTTTGGTGTTACCGGGGAGTGGCCAAGCCATGGAACACGAAGTCATTTGCCGTCACAGCTGCGGCGCTCTTACAAACAAAACCGTTGACGAGGGTGGTGCTGGCCAAGTCTCCTACACAGAAGTCTTGTTCTGGATCAGCATCTGAGGCTATGACCATCATGATTGAGAGAGCTAATTGCAGCACGAGAAGTGCTACTGTAACATGATGCAGGTAAGCGGAGAACCTCCCCGCCATGATGTGGAAAAGCAGTCCTGCATGGAATTCCGTTACTACTTGTCGGAATCTGGTCGAAGACAGTAGAGGTGTTAGATGGGTCGAAAGAAATGTATGACCAAGGACCCTGATGTTGAGCTCGCAATGGAAGAAGTGGTGTAAGCAGCAGAAGATGGTTGTAGTGGATTATGCAGAGATGAAAGAGTGCGCTAGTGCGTTTGTAGCCGTGTTGAGAGATGAAAGTCGGATGGGGGAGCGCGTCGGAAATTGCATCATTTCCAGTAATATGCCAGTCAGAAGTCGTCGGAAGATTTGCTGTTGAATAGATTCAAAATAAAAACCATCAATCGCAGCTGACGGCAATGATGGCAATTGGCATGATTCCAAGTTCAAACTCAATATTCATGGGCCCACTATCTTCAATTCTTCCACTTTGCCGAAATCCTGCCGAAATTTGCCACAGAATGGAATATACAAGATACCTTCAGAAAAACCAAAGATACCTCAACAAAACGATCCCACAGGAAAAATGGGGAGAAAACAGGGTAGAAAGTTCTAGGTTTGAAAATGAGACCCAGTCCCAGTCCAGTTCCAACTAACCCAGACTTGAACTAGTATTAACCTCTGGTTCACCCCTATTCTAGTCACTCTATTTCCAAAAACATGTACCTAACTCAATTCAAGTTCCATACATAAATATAACATGGAACTTGGTCCTGGGTCCAGTTTTTAAGAGAATAAAATCACATCAGCTTCCAATTGGGGTTCCTATTACCCTGAATCAGAACCAATGGTTCTTGCTAGTGTTGAATGGGTATCCAGTTTGGCCAATTAGAACCAACAGCTCCAGTTTTGATTAATAAGAACCACACAAAAACTGTGTCTGGTTTTTAACCTGGTTCTAAATTGGAACCAGATAAAATCTAGAACTAGAACTGGGTTCCCACTACCATTTATGTTTGGAACTGGAATCAAAACCCAAAGTTTTTTATTTTTTAAAAAAAAATCAGGTGCTAATTGCAGCGTAATTAGCAATTAACTGGCAGTTATAGTCCAAGTTACCTAGAACTGGGTCTAATTTTCAAAACCAAAACTGATTCTTTTTTCAAAAAACGAACCCATAATCGGATTCCAAGTTCCATTTTGTGTGGAACATGAATTGTGTGCTCTTTTCTATTTAGAACTGGAATTGGAGGTTCTACATAAAAGTCAAGAACCGCCTCACCAAAGCTATTTTTTTCCCCCAGGAAATCACCGAAAGGCAACACTTTTCTTTTGGCACAAATTCCTCTTTTCTCAAGAAAAAAGTCGCCAAATCTCACCCTTTTCCATCTGCTTGGGGAGGGTGTCATCACAGGTCTGTATACTAACTTAATATTTTAATGGTGTCATGCAAAAGTGTCATCAATCAAGAAAGAATCTGCTTAGGGTGCTCATTTGTTGCTACACTACAAAATTTGAAAAAACAACTAGTGCTCCTTACCCAGCACTAGTTTCATTCTCCACAACTATGTTTTTTGTCTTTTGCATAAAGCCCAACACAAATGTAGTGTTTTCCTTTTGGCAAAATTTTGCCAAAAATCAACCAAAAGAAATCTCAGCCAACTCCCCATAAATTTTTTTCAATGTTATTTTCGTCAAAGTGAAAATTTTAAAACCCTAATGCTGCCACCTTGTTCGTTCAAACATCTCTGCAAAAATAGGTAAACCCTAGGAGGCCACGTTTAGCTGAAAATTAAGGTTTGTTGTATTTAGGGTTTTTTTTTAAAAAAAAAAGGTTTTTCAGTTCTAGGTGCTTTTTCTTTGATTTGAATTTTTTATCAAGTGAAAGCACACCAATTCTTCTCCAAAACCTCCCCAAAATCGTAGTCACGTGAATAATATTCTTTTTACAATTAATGTTTTTGTAATGTGTCAACATCATATCTTGAATCTATTTTTAAAAAGCATATTTGATTAACTTTAAACTTAAACAAGCTGATTCCTTAAAAAAATTCAACATACATTGAAAAACTTATCATATATTAGAATAGATTTCTGACAAAATAATATTTGTCACAAAGCTTGAAAATTAACATATATATTTCAAAACTAAGATAATAAAATTTTTGGCTGCATGTTTTTTAGTGAATGATATTGATATACATAAATATAATCTAGGATTCTAAATAAGAATTATGGTTGAAAATTCATTCAAAAAATGTGTTTTTTTTCAGTTTTTGAACAATGAATGCATAATATTCTTTTCGTTTTTACAAAAAAATGACTACCATATGAAAAAGGAGACGATTTTGTAAGTGGGCAATACATCATTTTTTCAATTTTCTTCTCTTTATTAATGTGGAATGAATCACAAACATGAGGACCTATGGATGTTGAAAATTACAAATTATATATCATATGTACATTGATTTTGTCCAATCCTCTTCATCAAATAATTTGATAAAGATTACATTTAATTTATAATGAACTTTGAATTCCATAACGTTGTGATGCACATTTTAAAGTTTTTTTTCTTATATTTAAAATTGCTAAAAAATGTCATCAATGTATGACATTTATTGTAATATGATATTTGTTATACATCATAGTTTGTGAATAAAAATGATTTGCTTGTAATGTGTTTTCATCTTGTCAACTAAACTTTTGTTTTTATTTGCTTTTTATGTGAATGTGTAGAATTTGGGACAACATGGTTGGTGGCAAAAGGTGTTGTTTACAGCAAGCTTTAGAAGGAAGTTCAAAAAGAACTATAGTTGCAACTTAACAGCATGTTGTTTCATTGGATGAAATTTGAATTGATGCACAAATATGTTCTAGAAGGGATGATTAAATGCAAGGAGTTGAATATCTTAGCTTTAATGATTTATTTTATTTAACATTATATATTTTCATTATGAATTTGAATGCACTTCTCACCAAATCAATGAATCCAACTCAATTGAAACAAATGATGATTTAAATGTATGAAAAAGAAATGATAATATAATGTTCATTTTAACTTATGATTACATTTAATAGACTTCTTTCTAAAGCATCATTTGTTTTAGGATTTTTCTTCACTTTTAAGAAAAATGTTTATATGCCAAATGTAAACATTTGGGTTGAATATTTCAACATGATACTTGAGTTATTTCCTTTTATAAATTGTGATCAATAGGAAAGAAACTCAAACTTCCAATTCATAAATAGTCAAGGTTTTTTTTTTTTGTTTTTTTTTTCTACAATATTTAAAAGCAATGAAGGCAAATAAAGTTTTAGGGTTTATGTAATATCCACATTTAAAATAATGTGAAATGTAGACTAATTATTCTTTTCCTTTCAATTTTAGTTGTTAACTTAGGGTGGGCAATTGAAGGAGCAAATGAAACCCCTCAAATACTTGAAATAATCTAAAAGGATTTAGATTGGGCTAAAGTGGTGTTCAAATGGGTGTATAAAATTAGCAATATTCCATTGCATATGTTGCAAAATGGTTGTTCACCCAACGCTGTTTCAAAAAGGTGCATAACTTCATGGTAGAAATAACCAAATCCAATAGTTTTTCAATTCATGAAAGGGGCCCATTGCCAACCAAGACCACATTTGAATGAATGTACACATTTTAAATGATTTGCGTGCAATCCAACAACAAAATGACCAAAAGGTGGTTGTTTAAGTTTAAGTAAAGACCCATGTGGAGTGGGATCACTTTCAATGGCTTGCAAAAAGGAAAGTTAAGGTGTCAAAGCCCATTCTAGTATGGTTAAAATCTAATCAACTTAAAATTTTGTAAGTCTTGTGCATTTTAGGCCATTGGCATCATCCCACATGATATTTACACATGCATAAAGAAAGATGAAGACTTGCATACCCTCATTCACACCATTTGATGCATTCATGCAAAGAAGGTGAAAATGGTATGGGATGGCATGTATTGGGAATATGACTCCAACAAAACAACTTGAAAAATGAGGAATCAACATGGTGATCAATTTGCATGAACTCAAAATGATTCATGGATGGTATGTTTTAATATTCAACATTCTTTTGGTTTTAAGTTTTCCAAAATTCACATTCTAACTATGGGTTGTTGTTGTAATGTAAACTTCATGAGAATAGTAAAGATTGTTTGTGATGATTGTGGTTTGTCTCCAATTCAGAAATTGCCACATCTATACCTATCACATGCTAATAATGTAACAAAAGCAACAACCTATCACCAAGTGAACCATAATTCTAAAAAAATGTTTTCCCTCAATTGTGATTACGGTATGGGTAGGATTATATGTAGTGGACATTTTTTACACAATTTACATACTTGGCAATTTCCATCCACCTATAATGCACATAGAAGTTAGGGTTTGCATTTGGGGACATGATCTCCTATGACACCTAAATATATGTTTTAAAAAATTGATTTTTCATAAACCTTTTTGTCATTGGCTCAAAATCATTTTCTATTCTTAAATTTATAAGTTAAAAATTTTAGGCAATACTTATCTAATGTTTTGTAGAATTCTCATGATGTAAGGGAAAATTTGCAATACTTGCATATGGGCATTCAATACACACCAAGCTCTTGAAATCATGTGCATTTCTCACATATGGGTCAGAAAATAGAGATTGACATTTTAACAAAAATATGCAATAGTTTAAAATATGTCACAAAATAGGTGTTGTCTTACCATCCTTTCCAAACTTAATTTGATCTCAAATGCAAATATTTCACTTTAGGATTATATCTTTTATTAATTAAATGTGAATTAAAAACTAGTTTTTTTCAAAGGCACCCTTGAGTGAGTAATGCATAAAAGAAAGCCATTACTTTAATGCAATACCCACATGTGAAACACCAAAAACCAAAACCAATTTTTTTCTGGAGAAGGGGTATTGGATAGATGTTTTTTGAAAGAAGGGGCACTTGGAGGGCCACAATGTCAAGACCAAGGAGACGTTTTGTATTAAAATTTGTCAAGGCAGGACCAAGAGAGAGGTCCAGAAGTCCCCAAAACTCCCTATTACTGTAGTACAGGGGCAGCTTCAGCATATATCTGCCCAGTAATTAACTAATTTTGAAGATTCCATTTCGAAAATAGAATATTCTCGAACATTTCAAAATATTCTTCAGTACCAAAAACTTGTTCCTTATATAAAGTTAAATTTGAAATTTTAGCATTTCTGAAAATAGTATTTGTGCAGAAGCCGCCAAGGTAATACTACTACTTGTTCCAATTCCAATTCTATGAGAAAAATACCATTTGGACAACGCTTCAGAGAACGTAACAATTGGATGAATTGAAGTCAAATACATGGAGTAGTAAGTAGGAAGCAACACCAGTTGCCATCGCAGCTCTCAGCTACCATGGTCTATGCTTTTGACTTTTCGGCCTGCTTTACATAGGGTCCAACGTCCAAATTTGTAGAAACCAATTTGGACTCATTTGAAGCAAATTGAATCCTTGAGTTGGATCTTGCCTTGGACCTTAGCTTGCATCTTGGTTCTTCAAATCATGGCCTTCCCCAAAAAAGACAAAACAATGTTTCTACACTATTTACATCCACACATAAAATTAAATTCTAATTATTTTATATTCATGATTAAGTTCTTTTACACAACAAGGAATAAATTAAGACGATTTTACATTTACACAAATTTATTCAAACATAGATTAACCTCATACACTGACATGGATAAGGTTTAAACCACACACCACACAGGCTAGTCCAAACAACCATTTTCAACTTAAAAAAACAAATAATGAACCCCACCAGGTTGAAAGCACTGGTATATGTCTTGAAGTGGTATGCACAATTCTTAAAAAAATTGCCAAAAACAAAATAAGTAGGTCCTAGAATGTCGTAAACAAAGGGTCCTAGGTTCTAGCATGTCCTAGCAAAACAATTGAAACGCTTACAAATTGCCAAGTTTCTCCTTTGGAGGACACCCTCCTCCCCCACCATTTCAAAAGTACACAACCTTCCCATGAATCAATTAGTCAACAAATTGTGGCAATAAGACTTAGGAGTTTGGAGTTCTCTCAAATGAAAAGCGCAAGGGATCAATTTGTGTTCTCTTGACATGTCCTTTGGGAAGCTAATATATTTTGTGCAAAATTCTTACAGGAATAGAGCAATGCAGTTTTCAAAAAAGTGATAATATTTTGCAGAGCTGTGATTGGCAATTTACTTGAAGCCCAAGAAACAAGGAATATTGACTTTAATAAATCAAGTGGACAGAGCTAAAATAAAATTCAAAAAAATGGATAAGCCTGGCAAAGGTATTTATTATGTAGGGTCCCAAAATTTTCCAAGTTAATACGAGTACTTGGGTATATAGGCTTTGCAAAATTATCAACCAAGAGTTAAGGATAAAGATAAATGACTGACCAATGTTAAAAGAACATATTATCAGGGACATGGGTAAAAATAGGTAAATATAAGGTTGATTGTAATAATTGAAACATCTTATAAATGTTTTAATAAAGATGAAACTAGTCAACAACCTTCACAATACATTCAAAACATTCTTATAATGACAAATTTGGCAATAAAATTTAAAGAATTTACAAAAAGCCCAATAAAAATCGATGGCTAGAACCATCACACAAAAGACAAAAAGGAAGGCCAAAGAAAGGCCAACAAATGCACAACCCGAAAGAACCAAAGAAGGGAGAGAGCTAGCCCCTCTTATGGTAAGAAGCTATCTCACCCACAGCCTCTTTAATGTTGCTTGCATGTAAATCATGAAATCTAGAAATAATAGAAGGTTTAAGGAAAAAAATCAAGAGATGATGATGAGCCAATATGGACCACAACCCCTTCTCAAAATAAAATAAAACAGTTTTTCCTATTTGAAAGAATCAAACTTAGAACAGAACACTACTTAAAAACTTTTTTTGCCCTTTTGGCCCAACATCACTTAGTGAAGTTATGTTTTTACTGAAAGCCACCAAAAAATGTGCCACATAAAAGACCAATCCTCCTAGATTTCTCAAGAATTTCCACAACAAATCATATGAAAGTAAACCAAAAATTTCAAAGATCACCAGAACATAATTGGCAAATACATTTTGCAAGTCATAATAAAAAAACAAAATAAGAGTAGTCCAAGTAGAACATTGTGAGCTTGTGCAAGCAACCCAAGAATTCAAGGCAATGTGGCCTCACCACAAAACAGTAATTACAATGAGAACACATGAGGCAACATGGAGTCAGCGCATGCCAATATTTCTTAATAAAGTTCAAGGGTTCCTCAAAAACAAAAGTGAATTGTTCAATGTATTGCATGCACCCATTTACAAAGTCACTAATTCAAGTATTCTCAAAATCTTTATAAAATTGCAAAATTGTTAATTGTACTATGCGCATTTGCAAATTGAATAAAATGAATTTCCAACACACCCAAGAAACTCTAGCTAGCATCACTGGTGTGGTTCCTTTTGGCCAAGAACTTATCCAAATGTTGTATACATCACTATCCTTTTCCTCCTTACCTTTGCATTTGTTAGGGGGTGGTGACATCCCCATGTACAGGAAGGTACAATAATGATGCATTAGGTGGTGATGCAGCCAATGAGCTCACACTTGAGAAAAAACCCAGGAAATGACAACAAGCCAAGAACCTCCCAGCTCGCCATCATATACTACACGTAAGATAAAAAACAAAAAGATGACGATGAGCTAGGGAGGCTAGCCGTCATTTGCTACACCTAAAAAAAACAAAGAAATGACGATGAACTAGGGAGGTTCACCATCATCTTTTACACCTGAGAAAAAAAACAAAGAAATGACAACAAACCAGGGAGGCTCGCCATCATTTCTTACACTTAAGGAAAAAAAAAACATGGTGGAGAGTTTTTGGCTTGTCATCATCTTCTACATTTGAGGAGGGGAAAAAAACAAAAAGATGATAGTGAGCCAGGGAGGCTCGCCATCATCTACTACATCTGAGGAAAAAAAAAACAGATGAGGATGAGCCTCTTGGCTTGTCATCATCTTCTGCACCTAAGAAAAAAAATTAAAAATAATGATGAGCCATGAGGCTTGTCATCATCTTCTCCACTTGAGGAAAAAACCAAAAGACTTATTCTTTCCCTGCATTTTTAAGTTATTTGCCATAAATGCACTAGTTATCTTTTGGAGGAACGTTTTCTACAACACCATTTTGACAACGTCTTCTATAGCACCCCTTCAACACTACTTCTATAGCATCATCTTCTGCGTCATTGTTTCAGTGTCGCCTTTGCAACATTGTTTTCTACAGCAACACTTCAACATTGCTTCTATAGCATTATCTTTTACAACATCGCTTCTGCCCTTGAGTGGCAACGACGTTTAGGGTTTTTGGTGGGGCAAAGGTAGGTAGTTGGGGTCTTAAATGCTTGGGCAGTCAAATAGATCTTTTTATGGGTAGCCTTGAAGTAAATGAAAAATAAATAAAAATTGACCCAACCTCAATGTCTACAATAGATCCAATTATTGGGATGAACTTGAGTTCATCCTAAATGAAATTGGTGCAATCATGGGGGCTGGGTCACTTTAGCCATACATATAAGTTCCAAAACAATTCAAAGAGCTGGGTGGTAGAACCTACTCTAAGTAAGCAATTATTTACTAGTGCTTTCATAAGAATTGTCAGTCTTTTTGAAAACCCCAAACTTTAGGTTCTTTTCATTTTGAAAATAGTAAGGAGATTCTAAATTGGAACCAAAGGCCTTTTTATTTACAAAACTTTGAACACCTAATAAAATTAAGAAATGGGCAAATATTAACTGACTTGGTTTTTAGCCAATTCTGAGGCAAAGAACCAATAGGCTATAACCTTGGGTGTAACCCAAATTAATATTCGAATTTTTGGGATATAGAAATTAAGATACCCAGTTCATTAAAAATTAGGGTGAATGTTTGGTTTTTAGATAGGTTATGTAAATAAATTAAGGCACAATTCTTAAAGGTCTGGGAATAAAAAGTCTAGAGTTATTTAAGGTTTAGGGTTTAAGGGGTGGGGTTTAAGTTTAGGGTTACGAGTCAGGAGACATTGTTTCTCTCACATGGGAATTGGGACTATATGTTGCTTGTTGTTGGAATTGTCCTTGCAATTCAAGTTTTTTTCTTTTTTTTTGTTTTCGTTGGTGCTTAATGTTTAATGTCTTGTTGTTATTATTTAGTGCACATCACAATTTTGCCCATGTCATACATTGTTCATTGTGTTTTTATTATTATGTAATGTTGTGTTGTTGATGTTTGGTGTTCATTGTGTTGTTACTAGTACCTAAGGTTCATGATGTTGTTGTTATTGTCAAACACCCATTGTGTTTTTACTTTTGTTTCATGTTCATCATGTTGTTGCCATGTGTTGTTGTTGCTACCTTGTGTTCATTGCATTGTTTTGTTGCTTATTGTTCATTATCTTATTATTGTTACATGACACTCATTGTGTTGTTGTTAGATGAATTTAAAAAACTAGCTTAATATAATTGACTATTCTAAATGAATTAAAAATTGGTTGGGCATGGAAAAAAAACTTAAAAAATTGAATAGAGTATGAATTTTTTTTTAAAAAAATTGAAAATCAATTTGATTTTTAAAATTTAAAAAATCAAAACTAAATCCAACAATTAAGAATAAAACTTAATAACAATTCAACATTGTTTTTAACTATGGCACCATAGTAGATGTTGGTTCACCCAAGGTCTCTTTCCACCAAAAATAAAATCTCCAACTTAACTATGGGGGACCAAACATCAAATAACATTACCTTATGGGGCATTTTTTATTGTTAAATGTAAAGATCTTGGAACTATTAATTTTCTTTTTTCAAATATCAACATGCATTCTTCTTGTTGAAAAATCACAATTAAACCCAGCTCCTTGAGAAGGAGGAAAAAGACTAATTAAGTTTTTTAGAGCAAGGGGTATTATACAAATGTCTTTTTAAAAGGGCATATCATGGCCCACAACATCAAGAGTAGTGTTGGGCAATTCTTTAAGGCAATGTTGGTTCATTACTAGTTATTAGACCATTTATATGGGTATATAACCAATGGTTCCCATATTTTGAAAGCAGCAAAAAGTTTAAAAATCAAAGAACCTAAAAAGAACC
Organism: Sphagnum tenellum; assembly: GCA_963921925.1. Taxonomy (NCBI): domain Eukaryota; kingdom Viridiplantae; phylum Streptophyta; class Sphagnopsida; order Sphagnales; family Sphagnaceae; genus Sphagnum; species Sphagnum tenellum. The sequence goes on from OY998144.1 coordinate 16,722,772, forward strand.
AAGAAAGGACCATTGGTATTTTCATCAAAACCATAGATTGTTTGAGAGTTTTGAAATACCCAGAACCATATGGTTCTTTCATTTGAGTTTTTGGAAGACCCCAAACTAGTAGTTCTTTGGAAAATCAAAGAACCGCACAACACTGTTCAAGACCAACAAAAAGTTTTAGACTTTTTTTAACACCAAGGAAGTGTGATCAGTAATCAAGGGATGAAACCCTAATGGATAATGTATAGTGCCATCATCTATCAAAAGTTGAAGACGACAAAATTTCAGTAGTTGATGGTGACTGATGGTGAATCTTGTGAGTTTCAATTTTTGTATTGTCTTATTTTTTTATAGGTTATGAGCTTGTGGAAGTCTTTATGACCAGAAATGTTTAATCTAGTTTTGGCTCTCCTTATGGGTTAGCTTTGTATAGTGTGGCGCTACTGGGACAATTTCCTTGTTGGACATCAATCAAGTTTGGATGGGAGTTGAAGCTAAAAAGGTCGTATAGCTTCTACTACAATAGCTAACTTTTTAATGGTTTTTGGTTTTGTCTTTTGGCTTTGAATTTTGGTTTTTAGAAATGCTCTTGTTGACACTAGAAGGAAGAATCAATGAAGGTGGCGACTTTGTTTTTTCTAAAAGAAAATTTACTTCCATTGCACTATGGACCTTTTAAAAAGTTGAAGTCTCACAATAGGAGTAGGAGTAAGAGTCTATGATCGGGGGATGATGCAAATCACTAGGGATCTTGAATGACAAAATTTGGCAAATAGAAGTCTGGGGCATTATGTGGGTATGAGGGAAATTTTTTGATTGGCATAAGACCTCTGGATGCATTTTGTGTATTTGTTTTTTTATGGTTTTTCATTTAGGACTTCAGGGATGATGGGTTGCACATGATAAGTCATTAAAGGCAAACATATCTTTAGTATGAATCATTGTTACATTTTCACTTCCAACTTTTGCCTCAATTTTCTAAGTCTTTCTAGTCACTATTTGTTTCAAGGTTTTTATGTTCTGTTGGGTTGTTCAAGGTTGCAGTCATAATTAGGGTATCCAAAAAGGAACCAATATTCTATGCCTTTAAAGTCCTTTTTTACAAAGGAAATGATTTAAACCAATTTTGATTATGCAACGCATGTAACTTTAATTAGATGTATTTGAAAACATTTCAATATTTTTTCAAATTACATCCAACATTATTATACATCTAGATGTTTCATATTTGCTTGAAAACACATTAAATAATGTTCATTTACTAGTCCTCAAACTTGTAGCCTAAAAATATTGCATGGTGATAGGGCTACATGTTGCCATTAGAAAATTTGGACAATGTACATGGCATTAATTTCATGCCACTTAATATCTAACAACAGTTTGTGTACATGGTCTAAATTTGGTGCAATTTGGCATAAGCATATTAGTTCTTTTGATTCCTATATCATGTTACAATTGTTATGACCAAGGACTAAATTGAGTTTTTAAGAATTTTAAAAACATTAAATTGGGCACCAAATTCTAAGTTTTAACTATCATTTTGTTCATTACAATTCATAAAACTCATTGGGAACCTTGAATTTAAAGTTTAATAGGAAAATAATAATAATGCATATTTGAATTTTGTGAATTACAGTCCTTGACATGTGACTAGTTCTTTTGGGGTACCCAGATTGTGATTAGGACCTCAAGTTTATGAGGATGGGTGTTCTATTATACCAAACATTGTTAGTGGAAGTTCATGAAAGTAAGATCGAAATGATTTGATTCCCATAGGCTCATAAAATTTAGATTTTTGTTCTCATTAGAATAGTTTGAAGTTGGACCGTGTATTTATTATTTCATCAAATTGGAAATTTTTGTTGATTATTCAAACTACTTGTGTCATCTTCATGGTTATGAATTTATTGATGTGAGGGAAAGATTCTTGTGACCCTATTTTTGGTGTTAGAGTAATTCGATTGAGTGGGTGATGTTGTAGCAATACCAAGCTATGGCACTACTAGAAATTTTGGATTTTGCAACTGTTGTTTGCAACTAAATTTCAGTTGCATGTGACACATGCAACTGTAAATTTGTGTAGTTGCATAAGACAAGTTGCACATGACATTCAATTGCATGCGACACTACATATGTAACATGTATATATGGTGTTAATATTCATGCTCATCCATACATACTAATCCAAATGTAGTTGCACCTTATGTGCAACTCTCCTTGCAACTATAATGTAACTAATAAAAATATGACATGTGTTTAAAAATTAGACAACTAGCTTGTGGACACGTGTTACTATTTAATTTTTTTTTGTTTTCAAAATTAAAAATTCATTGAATTAATCTCAATCATTAAATTTTTTGCCACTAAGATGATGACACCTGGCACACCATGGAACGTTCATTGACCATTTGACACATGTCCTTTTTACACACCAATTATATGATGACACGTGGCAATTAAGGCCTACCTATTTTTAAATTCTAAAATATTAATTAATGAAACTTAAATCATTCAATTTATGGTTAATAAGATGTTGACACATGTTGCCTAGGTAGGTAGTTATTTAACCTTATTAGGTAAGTGGGTTTATTTAAGCATGTAAGTAGGTTGAACATGGGTAGGTTTAAGCTATATAGGTAAGATTAGAATAATCCAATTTAATTTTTAATATTTACCATTTCATGAAGGTCAACCTTTACTTATTTACTCATCCACAATGGCACTTGGTATATGGTTACTACAATGTCATTTCTCCTACTTATATACTAAGCCGAATAGAATTCGAAGCCAAAAGATATGGGATAAAAAATTCCATTGCAAATATCATGAACCAACATAGTTGCACAATAGATGCAACTAATGTATTAGAATATAGCAACTAGGAGAGGGCTTTGTTGCTTCTTGTGTCCAAACAAAACTTGAAGCCCTCTTTTTAGCGCATCTAACACACTAACAATCGTCAAAAACAAATAACAAATGAGAAAGTTATGGGCCCCCAAAGTAAAGGGGGTCAAAAACTCAGAAAAAAACCAATTGAACATTACAAAAGCCTATTCTTAAACACCCACAAAGTTCCTTTTAAATTATTATTTTTTATTAAAGTTCAACCTGATTTGTAGAACTTTAGATGGCACTCATATAGCATTTTAAATCGTTTAAAATGAATAAGAAATAGGAAAGTTATGAGGTTTTAAAGTAGGAGGGGTCCAAAGAAAAGAAAAGAAAAAGTTTTCTTATTTTTCTGTTCTATAGAGTTTCATTGTGTTCTGCCAAAGATATTTGTTCTCACCAAGTTCCTGCTTGTTTTTTTGATGTTGTTCACACTTTTTTCCAAAGGTTTTCATGGGTTCCAAAATTGTTTCCAAAGCATCGAATAGTATGATCCAAATAACTAGTTGTCACTAGGATATCCAACATTCAAGTTTATTTTTGGTGATAGGGTTATTTGATGGACCCATTGCTAAAAAATGTGATCAAACTTTGATCCCATCCAAGGTCATAATTAGCAAGACTTTTGAGAAGCTCTGATGAGTGGCTTCTATGAAACCTAAAATTTCAGGATCTCATACAAACAAAAGTGGTATCCACCAAAGCCTCTACAATTTGGAAGCCTGAAAGTTTATGGGTTAGGTTTAGGACTTTTCTTTCAAAACCATCCTTTGCTTGTTAAGTGCCTGGTGTATGCTCCACTTGGGAAAGGTAATTATTTTGAAACTGGGTAAAGTGTATGCCCAAACAATATGTGGCATAGATACATTTCCATATAGAGCTTGAATATTATTTATTATGTACAATTGTTTTTGCAATGCATGTGATTATGATGGATTTGTTGAAATTATTTCCACCCATTTCACTATTCACTAATAATCTTGAACAAGGTTCTTCATATAGGCTTTTGGAAGGCCTTAGATTTTACTACAACTCATCATTATAAGATGCTTTGAATTTATTGTTCATGTTTGCAAATACCACTTGCAAAATTATTTTCTTTCAATTGATGGGCATGTGAAAAATGCTTAAAATTATATTTTTATTAAAAAATCATAAGGAAAGCAATAAATTGAACTATTATTTTATTTTGGAAATAAGTTACATTACTTATAAAGTTTCAAAAATAAAATTTGATGATGTTTCAAAAGTCTTTTTGCATGTTCAAAATAGTTATGGACCAAAAACAAAAATTCTAACATTTGTCTTCATTATCAAATGTGCATCAAACATTCTCAAAATTTAAAAGGATCTTAATACTGAAAATTGAAAAAGAAAAAATGTTAAAATTGATGAAATTTGTTCAAAACACATTTGAACACATTTAGTTCAAACTAGCATTGTGAATGTTACATGTAGTCAACAAGGTTAAAACTAGGGGTTTTGGTCCAAGTTCTTGTGACCCACATCCAATTTCACACTATTTTGTTGGAGCCAACACAAAGATTGAACTATGGACTAATCTTTCACTAGATCTGGAATTGCATTGAAAAACATTCTTAAGAGTGGGATCAAGATTTTTACGTAGGAAAGTTAAATTTTCTTTAAAAGTTGAGAAGTAGGCTAAATTTTATAGCTAAACATTCATATTAATTAGGTGTGAAACTTTGTACATACATAAAACATTGTGTAAATTTGTTGTGCAACTTTGTACTCGTACAATTTTTAGCATTGAGGGAGTGTCTTGTATATATCGAATTAAATCCAATTTTTGAACCAAGCCCAAAGGTTCTTGAATTTGAGAAAATGTGATACAACTAAAACCAAAGGGTTTAAAATTGACAAGATCTAGCTCAAACTTGAGCTTTAAAGAACTTTCAAATAAATTTTATAGTGTCAAAATTGGTAGGAAAGATGTTTTTCAAAAGGAAGAATCGCAAAACACTAGTTCAAAAATGTTTGACCTTTTGGAAATGTGTCTGTAACTAATTTTTTTATTCATTTTTATATGGTTCAAAGTATGAGTGCATAATTTTAATCATATCAAACAAAGATTTAATAAGAATATATATTTATGTCTTGCACCAAGTTGTATGATGGGTATGAAAAATGAAAATTTTAGAAAACTAGACCAACATATGAACCCTATGTGTTATATCTAATCCTTGGAAACAAATTTGACCTTGTGCCCCTAGCTCCTTGTAGTGCGTCCATAATGTGCCATGCACATGTACATAATACGATTTTTTTTTTTACCACCTTATATTCATCACTAAAGTTTTTAAAAATATTTTGTGATGTAGTTGAGGTGACTATCATCCATAAGCCAATTTAGCCAAATTTGGTTAATAAAATTATGAATTTTTTTAAATTAACATCCTTATCTTTTTCAGCTACCAATTCAAGGGCAAAGTAAAAATCTAGCAATTTGTAAAGATTTTTTAGAATTTATTGTCAAATTTTTGCAAGAATGCACAATTTCATACATATAAAAACATTTGCTCACCACTTGCATTTTTCTTACTTAGTTGGACCCCCAACTTAAGGTAATTGTCATGCCATTCTTCCAAGACTATTTTCCTACATTTTTGTAACGTTTTAAGACAAAGTCTCTTGGCTTCCCAAAATACCTTTCAAGAGAACACAATTCCATGTTTTAGAATAATACAGTAGTCTATTTTTCTTTATATTATTTAGTTCATGTGTGTCACCATAGGTGTCTTTTCTTTTTAAAAATAAATTAGATGAGTCATATTGATTGGCCCATCATCAATTTTTTAAAACTATGGGTGGTTACAAATAGAAACATCACTTTGCCCCCTCACTCCCCAAAATAAAGTTGTTTCATCTACCCTTTTGTTATATCGATGCAAGTTGAAATGTGCTCAAACAATATGGGACAAATAGAGCTGTTAAAAGAAAACAAGGATTCAAGGAGAAGTAAGAAAACACAAGCTTACATATGATTCAATTAACTCAATGAACTACATTGACTTCACTAAGTCATAGAGAGTTGGCTAGTTTCACAAGTCAATTACCATTCACCTTGGAGAGGTTGTTGTCTACTTCACCTTCTAGAAACGGAAGGAACCAAAAATATCCCCTCCAGGCTCCCACCCCCAAAATAAAAATAGGGTCTGGCTAACGCAACACACTTCGATGATAGAAAAACACACCTTCTAAACCAAATCTGTCGCTCGCCGACTTCATTACTGCAACACTTTTCCTCCTTAAATTCTCTTTCTCCCCAAGGGTCTGTGTTGTTCATCGTTCCCAATTCCAAGCAACCTCTGCCCTCTGGAGCAAAACAAGCAACTTACAGTACTCACTTGTGAATCTTTCACCCCCGCCACCGGCGTCCTCCCCCGTCAAACACACACAACTCTCTTACGCCGAGCTTCGTCACAGCTGTAGAGGGTGCCAAACTGGGCCCGGTCGGCCTTCTGTGACAGACCCGGCCCGGCACCTCCCACGACAGGCCCGGTCGGTGGAAATCCGGGAGTCCGGGAGTGCCGGGCGCCCGATCGGCCTTCTGTGATGGACCCGAGCTCCGTCACAGACGGACTTCACCCTCGATTGAAACTGTTGTGGAGGGGATGCCTACCGAGTAACAGCTTGGAGGTTCAACATTAGGTTAAGAGGTGTGTTTTTCTATCATCAAGGTGTGTTGCGTTAGCCAGACCCTAAAAATGTTATCCTTTATGACTCTCTGTTCAGCAGTCTCATGCAGAGTCTCAACTCTTAGAAATTTATACTTTTCTCACTGTTTGTAAACATTTTTGACCTGGGCTAATTGCAAGGGCAAGGTGTAGGGGTGTATATTCCCAAATATCCCCTCAGCTTTTCACTCAAGACAACCCCCAATTTCTGAGTTTTATTGACACAATTTATCAGGACTACCTCACCCTAAGGTCAGTTTCATCATTAAATAATCCTCAAAATAGTGAAATGAAATTTTGGGAAAATATGAAGTTAACATGTTGAAAATCATCATAATTATCATAGGCTACACTCTGAATAATTTCACTACCCATATCACATTATTATAGTAGATAATGGAAAAAGATAGAAATTTAAAATTAGAAAGCGAATTCATTTTTTGAAAAAACAAATATTAGTTTTGTCATGTGAAAACTGACCCTAGGCTAAGGTACCTGGCTTATTAGTATGTCGTTTACTTTTGATGGGTGGTGGAAGTGGGTATCCTCCAATTGATAATCTTGCCCCTCTTGTAGGTTTTCTACAAATTGTGACACATTTAGTAAGGGTTATGAATAATCATAGCAAGAAATCTCTGCTTCAACTTCTTGGCGTTGATAATTTGCTTTTCAGAGTTGAAAATGGTTGTGGACAACGTAGGAAGACATCTGCTATGGACTCTCAAACATTGATTACTGGACATTTACTGAAATGTTTAAATTCAACTTCATGATTTCTCTTTTTTCTTTTTTAAAATATAGGGGTGAATGTAGAGGAGGTCAGTTATATGTGGCAAATTATTTCTTATTATACTGAAATGTTTTGGGGAAAAACTTGGGGAAACCCTGTTTTTAGAATTCTCTTCAGGTTGATTCTGTGTTCTTTTTCTCAATTTTGTGGTGTAGCAGAGGTGGTGATCATCCATAAGTCAATTTAGCTAATTATTTTTGCTACAAATAAAATATGATTTTTTATTTGGGAACATCCTTACATACTTTTGGCTACCTACTCCAGCCATGTGTAGAAATCCGGCAATTTTTCTAGAAATTTCTAGTTTTGTGGATTTTTTCCAAAACATTATTGAATTTGTGACAACTTTTTTTTTAAAATTAAATAAAACGGCTCGGGTTGATTATTGGCTTTCAGAGTTGAAAATGGTTGTTTGCACTCTCAAAGGAATATCCTAATATCCTAACGGGAATATCCTAATTTCAGAATTTTCCAACTTTCAGACTTTCCGGTTCTTCTTGATAATTTGTTTAATTTTTGATATGGAGGTGCATGTACATTAAAAGACATGCCAGAGAAAGATGCGAAGGCAGGAGTAAGCGAGCGTTCCGTAAGCCGAAAAACTCGCTATTCCCCATTGTTCCAATTGCGATTCTGTGGAAAAACCACAGTTTTCAGAATCCTTGAGAGAGCATGAAAATTGGAGGAAATGAAGTGGCCACTTGCCATCATAGCCGTCATCCGGAATTGACGCTTTTCAACTCTAGGGTCAGTTCAACAGCACAGAGAAGAGATTTCCTCCACGGCGTTGACTACTTCTGAATGGAAATACTGCAGTTTCCAACGCCCTCCTGCATGATTCATCCCACTTCATCTCAACACGGCTATAAATGCACCAGCGTACTCTTTCATCACCGCACAATCCACTACTACCTTCTGTTGCTTACACCACTTCTTCCATTGCGAGCTCAACATCAGTGTCCTTCGTCATATATTTCTTTTGACCCATATAACACCTTTACTGTACTCTACCGACTTTCGACAAGTAGTAATAGAGTTCCGTGCAGGACTGTTTTTCCACATAATGGCGAGAAGGATCTCAGCCTACTTGCATCATGTTACAGTAGCACTTCTCGTGCTGCAATTAGCTCTCTCACCCATGATGGCCATAGCATCAGATGCTGACCCAGAACAAGACTTCTGTGTAGCATGACTTGGCCAGCACCACCCTCGTCAACGGCTTGGTTTGTAAGAGCGCGGCAGCAGTGACGGCAAATGACTTCCTTTTCCATGGCTTGGCCACCTCCGGAGACACCAATAATGCAGCCGGAAGTGCCGTCACTCCAGCATTTGCGGCTCAGTTTCCCGGCCTCAACACTCTCGGCATCTCCATGGCACGCCTCGACTTCGCTCAAGGAGGCCTCGTCCCACCCCACACGCACCCCCGGGCTACTGAGATCTTGTTCGTGCTGGAGGGCTCATTGTTGGTGGGGTTCGTGAGCACCGACAACAAGCTGTTTGCCGTAACTGTGAACGCGGGTGATGTGTTTGTGTTCCCCAGAGGTCTTCTGCACTTCGAGCTCAACGTCGGCAAAGGCAAAGCCACCGCCATTGCCGCGTTAAACAGCCAGAACCCGGGAGTGCAGGCTCAAGCTGCAGCGCTGTTCGGGTCTGGGATCAGCGACGTTGTGTTGGAGAAAGCGTTCGGATTGAGCGAGAAAGCAGTGGACCATATCAAGTCCAAATTTGCTGCATAAAAAGTTGGATTTGAATTCTCTAGTTATAGTTGATCAGGTGTGAATGGTAATTTGGTTGCCTATCTAAGTAGATAATGAATTCATCTAGGCCATAACATATTGACATCACGCATAGTTGTTGTGTAGATTTGGAAATTGTATTTTTTGGGAAGAGCCCTATCTATGTATAAACCATCTACTTACTTGGTAACTTAGTAGTTACCTATTTTCCTACCTATCTACCTAAATATTTGAGATATATTTCTTAGAGAATTCATTAGAATTTGTAATTTGTGTGCATATTTTGGAAATCGTTAACCTTTTATTAATAAATGTTTAACATTTGTTCCAACATCTATTTGTGAGGTTTATTTTTTGTGCACAACTTTTGTTCAACATGTTGTTAATAGTTATTCAAAATTTGTTACAACTTCTTTGTGTGAAGTCTATAGTTTAGACTCTAGACTTTGATGAACATCCACACCATGAGCAAATGTTGTTGTGCATTTACAATTCAAATAGGCTTTTTGAACTTTCTTTTGGAATTTTAGTGCTTTTGATTAATGTTTATCAAGTTTATTCAATCATGCTGACACATTTGCAAGTTCCAACTAATTTTAAATTGAAGTATTTTTTCAGTGTTCAAGTCTTGGGAGAAATTTTAATAGTTCATGAACCTCATTATTGTGATGCATTTGACTCTAGTAGCATGGGTGTAAAAAGAAGTTGCATGACTTGTTTTAAATTGCAGATTCTTAGTCCACCTTTGATTTTGGATGTAGACCTTGAAGGTTTTGAACCCCTTGAATTTTTGTTATTGCAAAGGATGGGCATGCACCTAATTTTTAAAAAATAAAATTACTAAGATTTATAATGTGAATTAGAAGTTTCAAACTTTCAAAAGGTTTGGGCTTTAAAAATGTCATGCACAAAACTCATATTGAATTATGCTAGTTTGGTAAGTTTTGTCAAATGTTAAACTTGTACTAGAATTGAAAAGAAGGAAAATGTTCAAGTGGTTAAACAGGATTTTATATAGAAGCATGCAAGGAAGAGGAAAAGCCCTAATAATAAATGGTATATGGATCCAAAATGTAGGCATGCAAAATTGAAATTGCATACATTCAACTATCTACAATAACTATCCTTCAATAAATTGATCTTTATCAAGCATTGGGAAAAAAATGAAAACTTGTCTAATTTGCCATTATTTTCAACTTGCGAAGTAAAATTAAGCCCATGATAGCCCATGAAGATTTCTTGTTTTTGTTTCAATTCTTGAAACTTTGATCTCTCTCCAAAGAAATGGTCTAACAGGGTTGGTTGGGAAATGGCAAAATACATTGAAAATGGGGTGAGAAAAGCCACTAAAATTACTATCCAAAATGCCACATTTATATTTTTAACTTATGATGAAGTCACTTCCATGGCTAATGCAAATTGAGCAAGTGTGCATGGTTATTTTATGCAAGATTGGTGTCATATACTTTTGTTGTTGAATGCATAACATATGGTTTCTAGACTGGAGTTAATAGTTTAACTTTGTTGATTATGAACTTTTTGATGACATAAAAGGGTTTTAAAGAAGAAGAGTTTGTTTCAAAGCCCATATGTTCTGGTGTTGATGGGGTGAATACCTTTGGAGTTATAGTTTAGATCCAATGTCAATATGTTCCCTTCATCATGGGTGTGCATTATATGGTTCACCAAACAGATTTGGTGATAGAAACCTTTTAAAACGTTTTTTTAGTGTTTCACATTGAAGGTCTTTTGCAAATTTGTATTTTTTTCAACCACAACCTTAAGAAACATCTAGAATTTACAAAATTCAAGGCAAAGATCATCGAAACCAATGGAAACAAAATCTTGGAAAAACATAAAATAGGTGGACAACCATGATCAATTGTGTCAAACGTGTATTATCATAATATCACATTTAAAAAATGAAAATGGCATTGGATGCACCCATCATAACCCTTACTTAGTTTAATTTATGTTTGTTAATTAATGTTGAAACTTTGTTGGGGTTGAATGCCATTATGCCACTTTTGGAAGTTATTCATTCTTTGATTAAATTTGCTTCATTGCATGATGTGTTTGTTTGTGATTTTACAATAGATCTATCAAAATTTATGAAGGAAAGGTGTATTGCATGTACTATGATAACTAGTGTTGTTTCCAAGGTGATGTGTTTATTAAGTTTTTGGCCTTGATCAATTTTGTTCATGAAAGCATTTATCTTTGTTACATTACAAATTTGAATACTAAAATCAATCACCTAGCATTTGAATTTGTTGGGTATCACATTTGGGCCACATTTATAAATCAAATGGTGGTTGTAATCATGGAAACACGTACCATAACAAATGTAACCAACGCTTGATGTTCCATGTTACTGAAAATGTAATTTAATTTCATGTTGAAATTGTAGAATTTATTTAAATGATGACATTCATAATATATATGGGAAATTATGAATAAAATTGAAATTAATCAAATGAATAAAATTATGAAAAAACACTAATAAAGCAGTGTAATCAATGTTTTTAAACAATAAAAAAACATGTTTAATAACTTGAATTTTTTTTCTAAATGACAAATTTTAACAAATTTCTAATGCAAGGCTTATCAAAATACTATTTAAAAAAAATATCATGATTCTAAAATATTTTTCAAAAAACATTTCAAGAATATTTTTTAAAAATTATTCCCTAAAAGTAAAACAAAAGCAATAAAAAAACAAGCAAATATCTCCGGCATGGGTGACAAAGCTATTTGCAGCAAGAGAAATGCCATCGTGATACACCACACATTGATCAGTACATTCCGTGCCATCATCACGTTGAAGAAGCTGGCTGCAATTGGCGGCAGCTAGTGCAGTTGGTATCTGAAAGCAGGTATTGATCAAAAACCCGAACTAGTAGTAGCCTAGATACACTGAGAGCTGCTGATTAGATCACTGGAGGTTTCTAATTAAACTGCAGAAAGTATAAGAAGTGCGATAGAATACAATGAAGAAATGGAAATCACAATTTCTAATCTTATATATAAAGTCACTTCGTGCGTCCGTCTGTGTGTGCGTCTGTCGAACGTGACCGTTCCGCGTTTTAATCCGCTGGCGGAACCAGCCCGGACAGTCGGATTTCGGCCCAGACAGTCGAATTCCGAAACAGGATTCCGAAAACGGGGACGGATTCCGAGAACAGGATTCCGAAAACGGGGACAGATTCCGAGAACGGGATTCCAAAAATGGGGACGGATTCCGAGAACGGGATTCCGAAAACGGGGAAGCCCGGACAGTCGGATTCCGAGAACGGGATTCCGAAAACGTCGAATTCCGGCCCGGACAGTCGGATTCCGACGACAGTTCCGCGTTTTAATGGACCGGCGGAACTCGCCCCAGAAAACGGGACATGGAAAACGAACTGCCAGCGACGGAAAACGGTATTCCGAAAACGAAAAATGGGATTCCGATCCCGCGTTTTAATTCGCCGGCAAAACTGCCAATGAGAAACGGGTATGTGCTAGAAATCGTCCACCAACTCTGGCTTCTTCATTAACCCCCACCTCATCATTATTTAATTGAACTCATTTCTCATCCCCCTAATTTAGTTGACACTTTAAGGCCTAATGATGATGAGGAATAAATCATCCATCCACTGTGGCTTGTCACTAATCACCCCCCCCCTTCATTAGTAATTTGATCGTCCCGTCATTAATTAATTAGCTTAACTGCTAATCACTGCTGGTGTATAATTAATTGGCTAGCTATATGCCCCTGGCAGCTTCTATGGTAAAGTACTCCATGACTTCACAGTGGCCTTCGGCCAGAGGCACCCACTAGTTTATAAAAATGCGTGAATCGGTGATCAGCGTAATTCCTGCAAAGAAAAGATCAACATAACAACGAAAGTGGCCGCCGCATGTGTACGTGTACAACTTACTTACTTACTTACTTACTTACAATTTAGCGTCATTAAGTGGGCCAGACAACACCCGGGCCAGAGCCCAATTGACGTTAAGTCTAATAAAGCAATTCAGATCTAACCGTCTGACATTGTACTAAGAATCTAGCAAGGATGCCTTGCTGCTGACAATTCAGTAACTCAGCCAAAGGTGTGATGGCAGTTAGTGGCAATGAACCTCTAAACCTCTCTCAAACACTTAGATAGGCAAGGCAAACCAATAAGAAGTGGTCCTCATCCTAAACCGCACCCAAGTTGCACAATTTGCAGTAACGCTGTTGCACCGGCACCTTCACTGGCTTGACTTGCCTTCCTAGCTTAATCTGCAACTTGTGATTCGCACAACGAAAACGTGCCAAGCTTCTCCTAAGTTGTGCATTATCAACCTTGGAGAGGTATTCTTTGTAGCCATAATGTGTTGAGCTATTCAACCCCAGATAGGCTCTCACCCTGTTGGAGTTAGCTGCAGCCATTTGATGGTGTGCAATGTATTGCCTTTCAGCCAACTGTTTGAAGTGAGCACATGGTGGCAGCTAATCGCTATTGATGCACAAATTGTATGTTGATAGTCGTTCATCTACTTGTGCTAGCCAGCAAGCAGGCAATCGGTTCTTTCTACCCATAGCACTCTGGTTCCCAAGTAAGATTTTTCGCCTAGCTACAAGCAACTGCAGCTGTACATCATAAGCAAGCCTGAGCATGTGATCTGAGTCAACCTCAGAACTGACACGTGAGAGAAAGCGCATGGTCTGTTGCCACCAAAATATGTCTAAGGGAAACCTGCCAAACTCTGCTAGCACGACGTAACTGGATGTTGTGTTGTTAACCCCCAGCAATGATTTCAGAAAAGTTCGATGAACCACCTCTAACTGTTCGCGTGCCATGTGGTCTGACCATACTTCACACCCATAGCTAAGCACTGGTTTGACTAATGCATCAAACAGCTGGCATTGCAGTGCTGGGTCAAAGATGCGCAGCTCTGCGCATCTACATCGTAATGCAAAAACTGCCTTTTTCCCTGACATTACTAATCGTTGTATTGCAGCTTGCATACCTTTTGTGCCATGCAGCTCTACACCTAGATACTTGAAAGAGTTTAGTTGTTCTATAGCTTCGCCCTCATACTGAAAAGCTTGACACACAGATTGGCGTGCTTCAAACACAACAACCTTGGTTTTCTTGACATTCACAGTCAACTGACGGTCACAACAAAAAGCTTGCAAGACATCCAGTTGCTTCTGCAATCCAGCAGGAGTGTGTGACATGAAGGCTAAGTCGTCTGCATACAAAAGCAAGCGAACAGCTAGTTGTCCCAACATTGGTGGTGCATCACCCTCCAAAGCATTCAGTTGTTTCTCTAGGCCATCTATAAAGAGGCCAAACAAGAGTGGGCTGAGGGAGCATCCTTGCTTCACTCCGATGCGGCAAAAGAAAATGGGCGTGAGCCCCTCCTTTGGATGGTGCAAGCAGGCCTGGTCTTGACGGTACATGGAACGCAAGCACTCTAGTATCCGCCCACTGATGCCAAGTCCCTCTAACACCTGCCACAACAGGTCCCTTGGTACTGTATCAAAGGCTTTTTTGAAGTCCACAAAACAAGTGTATAGCTTCTTTTTCTGAAATCTGGCTTGTTCGGTCAAAGTGCGAAAAATAAACAAGTTATCTATTGTCCTAAAGTCCTTTTTGAAACCAGCCTGTCCCTTTGCACGTAAATCATTGGTCTCCACCCATTGACTAATGCGGGACTCAAGAATCATTGCAAACACCTTAGCTAAGACTGGTCCTACTGTGATCCCCTTGTAATTGTCTAACTGAGTACAATCACCCCCTTTGTACAGTGCATGTATGATCCCAACAGAGAGTGATTCACAATAACCTTCACGCAAAATTTTGTTAAAAGCAATCAATAATGGTTGTTGTATGGCAATAGCCGCATCCGAAAGGAACTCTGGTTTGATGCCATCAATGACTGCAGCTTTGTGTCGTTTTAGCTTTTTGAACGCTTGCTGTACTTCAACTAATGTGATGTCAACATTCAACTGTTCGCAATCAATACCATTGGGTGGAAAGGAGGCCACTTGGGCTTGAGCAGCGGCACATATCATAGCTCCTGCTGTGACTGATGCAGCTGGAGGCTGTAGTTGTTGCTGGAAGCCATCCCTGAGCGCTTTGCTGGTGATGCAATTGACACCCTCAGTGCGCTTGCGGTACCGCTTCCAAAATGCTGCAGGGTCCGCCTTTGCTAAACCACATAGTTGTTTAGCCTTGAGCAAATCATAAGCACGTTTCTTCCTTTTGTACAACTGTTTCATTTGCTTAAGTCTGATCTGCCTATCTGGGTGTGCATGTGACAATTTAGCAAACTGGCTTTTGGTCTGCCGACATTCTATGTCAAACCAGGGTTTGTGGCTATGCTTTACTGCTTATCCTAAGGCCACTTGTCTAGTTCCAAACACTTCTTCTGCACATTGTGTGATGCACTGTTGTAACAAATTGACTGTTGTTTGTACGTCAAATGCATCAAGTACATCTGGGGTTGCCCAGACACCGATGTTATGCTGTACACTCCTACTAAACTCTGCTGCTTTGGCAGTGTCATATTTGAAACATGGTAGGTGTTTGATTGCCTTTTGTTGAACACGAGGGGTTTGCCACTGTTGTGTGATTGTGAGTACCAATGGTCTATGATCAGAGTGCGCATCTTTGTGGCCTGAGTACTTTTCATCGCGATTAACCTCTAAGCGTTGGACACCTTCTAATTGGTCAGCTGTCGTAAGAAAATAGTCCACAGTGCTAAAACCTTTATTGGATAGGCATGTGTACTCCCCTGATATGTCTCCTGGTGTGCGGCCATTGAGGATGAATAGCCCAGTGGTTCTGCACAGATCTAGGAACTCACGATGCCAGCCAGCCTTAACAGTGTCGCGATTTTGGCGTTCCAGCATATTGTTGGGCAGGGTGTCCTCAATGGCCTGTGGCACCAGCAGCACATCTGCTAGTTGACTGTAGTCAATGAAATCAATGTTTGTGCCTGTCCTTGCATTGAAATCCCCAGCAAAAAACACACCGCCTAAGTTCATGGCTTCTCCAATCTCTTGGCATATGTGTTCAAACAAGCTGCTGTTCGCATGTGGTGAGCCTTGTGGAGCAGCATGTACTATGCACAAGAACAAAGGCTTTTGGAAAGCATTGCCCAAGCGTAGCCAAATCCTAGTCCCATCCTTTGCAATCTTCCAAACAATAGTATTATTTGCCCATGTTTCCTTGACAAATACGGCAATGCCTCCACTGTGTTTTCCAACAACACCCTGTGGAGTCATAGGCCTGGCAACATTAAAACAACTGAAACCCGGTAAGACCGGAAATCTATCTCCCGGAAAGTGATGTGTTTCTGTTAAGGCAACAACGTCAACATGTTGAAATAGGTCAAGCAGATGTTCATGTGTTTCTAGCTTTGTGATAGCGGCCCCATGGATGTTCCACAGGCACACGCACAAATCTCTCTGGCCCCCGTCCCCCTATGCAATAGGAGAGTTTACGACTTTGTGGTTGATGTAGAGATCGGCCCCACGCCAGTATACCTGTTCGCCAGCCTCTTTGGCCTCCTTGAAAGTGGCCCAAGCGGTTCGCTTTTGGGCCTGCTGAGCGGGAGTCAAGTCCTCATCGAGCCCAATCTGAGTGCCTTGCAGGCCTTTGCGAGCGCGCAGCACCGTGAGCTTGTCATGTACCAATGCTAACATGATGATGATTGCCGGTGCCTTGTTAGTGGCCCTATCCAATTGCCCTGATGGCATCTGCCGGTGCACCTTCTGCACCTACACACGGTCAGCAACCTTCAACCTGTCAAGCAACTCCGTCTGCACCAACTCCATAAGTTGTTTTGAGGTTTCCCCCTTGCTCATGGTCAACCCGATGACCCGGATGTTTGCCTCCCTGGCCTTGACCAAGTCAGCATCCGTTGCCCGGTCCACCTTGTTGGCAACCTTGTCAACCTTCCTGCCCACGACCTCCTTCCACTTCTCCCCACTGTCCTGCATGGTATCAAAGCTCTTAGCCATCACATCTACTTTATTTTGCAGCATTTCGACTTGGCCAGTAACGGTCACAATCTTAGCTTCCATTGCTGGAGCTAGAATGTTTTCCGCAACTTGCTCCATAGTGACCTCAATAACATTGCGCACATCCTGTTTTGTCACCACATCGGCCCTAGGGACCATGAGATGGTTGACAATGGCTGCTGCAGCGGCTGCCTTGCCAGACTTGGCAGGCTTGAGGTTGTAGCGTGTACACAGCGCCTGGAGTTCAGCCGTTTGCATCTCCATGATCGTCAACGAGTCCTTGTTCCATTCCCATGTTTTAGCGTCAAAAACCATGGCATTCGTCATTAACCAAAACCCAAAACCCTAACTTTACTAACCCAAACCCTAAACCCTGACACTCCCACAACTCCAGTTCCTCATATCAACATCCGATGAGGCACTTGCAATACAACGAGACTACTACTCTGAATGGGGTTGGGGGGAATGTTCAAAGTCTCCGACATGCGCGGGCAGACGACATCCTCTAGTCAACATCATCTAGTCAACAATGTGTCGTGCTTTTCGGCGAATATTGGATGATATACTAATCATTCTACTTCGCGATTAAAGTAAAATGTCAAGGCACACGCCGTTGAACAATTTGGCAATATCCTAAGTATTAGTAGCTCTCAATCTGCTTTGGCCGTTATGTTTGCCTTCACGTTTCCATATTTTAGGTCCCAAAAACACGTCTTGGATACACTCGGGATTCACATCATTATAGCATACCTATGACTCATGTTCAGCAAATCTTGTGCCCGAAAAATAAATTAAAAAATTTGAAGGAAAACAAAGCGTTGCCCTCAACCTCAATCTGAATATTTCAGAACTTCAACAATGGTCTCTATAAGTATACTAAGTATAAATAATTTGAGCTTTGTGTTGCTGCACACTACCAGTGATGATCAACTATATTAATTTTTTCTTATGTTTTCATATAAATATGTCAATGTCAAATTTAATTTGAATTAATATACATTTCGTGGACATGAAAAGACACATGTTCATTTGCTTTTTCTTATCCATGTCGGTAGATAGGAAAAAGAAGTGAGATAATTATAAAATGGAAGTAATTAATTATTAAGAAAAGTGAAAAATAGTTATTATAAAAGTTAATAAGAAAATGAAATAATTATGAAATAATTAAGCTTGAAAATGAGATAGTTATTTTGAAATTGTCTTTGGAATGGGTCAAGGACAACCATATGAGCAGAATGGTCATGTCAAAGCAACACACGCAACAATTTGCAAAGGACCCATATAAATCAACTCATAGTTCCTAGGTCATTCGAAATGAATAAAAGAAAAAACACCTGACAAGGGACCAATAGGATAATATAGAAAGGACCGAAGTCTGAACAAAAGATCACACCCAAAAGCACCGATCACACAACGAGGGAGCCTAAGAAAAGAAATCATGAAACCTAGGACCTAAACCCATCACCAGTAGCACAAAGCAAATTGTGCAAGGAGATTGGATGAGAAAACCTGAAAGGATATCACGCCTAGAAGAGGGGTCTCTCTTGCTAAGTCCACTAGGAAGTTTGAATGTTATCTTTGTGTTTTGACTAGTTTTGATTTTCTAGAATTTTGATAAATTGTTCTTAGTTTTTTCTTTTCTTTTTTCTGACTGACCCTCCTAAGAATCAATTTCAACACAAGTCTTCCATAAGCTTTTATGTTGCTCTACAGTCAGTTTTGTCATCAAATAATCCCCAAAAATAGTGAAATAAATTTTTAATGAAAATATGAACTTAACATGTTGAAAATCGTTAGAATTACTATAGGTTGCACTCTGAATAATTTCACCTAATCATATGATAATATCATAGGAGATAATGGAAATAATAATAATTTCCAAAAAAAATAATTTTTGAAAAATACATAATTATTTGATTTGTCAATGTTGGAACCAACAACAACTACAGTAATCCTTGGAACTAGTGCTGTCATGTGATGGGCTATATCAGCATCATTGTAAATAGAGACTCTTCACTTGGAACTTCTGTTTGTTGTGTGCAAAATTTCATCAAAATGTGAAAAAATAACAATGAAAAGGGAAATTTTCTATGGCAATGTTCTCTTTTTTCTTTTAATTGCCAAATCTTGAAAAGTTAAATCATGAGAATTGTTCACCACATTTGGAGTCTAATTTTAGTTTTGGTAAAGTTTTTTTAACTAGTTTTTTTTTTACTATGTAGATAGGTTTTAAAAACATGTTGCCATTTCATGTTGAATGCCTCTTGGGATGCTAGCCAATGACACAACATCAGAAAATTGAAACAAGGATGTCTTGACTGTGGCCGTGCCATTTAAAAAGTATTTTAAGGCAAACGAGGAATTATGCAGACTCAAATATTATGTACATACTAAATTTTTGGATTACAATTGAACAATAAAAAAAGAACTCATGTAAAGGCCACAAAAATAAGGAATGATTTTTTTTTGTTTTTTAGCTCGTTTTTTATTGTTATTTGAAGGGCTGGTCAAATAGTATGCATTTGGATCCATTCACAGTTGGGGTACCAAAAATAAGAAAAAGGACTTTTTTTAGGGGTACTTTCTAAAAGTAACATTTACATGAAACAAATTTTAATGAGAAAATTTGAATAGTCCAATATCAGATAATTCATGTGTTAATGGTGATTTTTCACATGTGTACATAATTATGCATGAATATTTTGGTTTACAAACATAAACATAGAAAATGCAAAAATGGGCTTCAAAAATCAACTAAACATAATTGTTTCACATTATTATTTCCTACACATGTGTCATGCATCTAAAGCTAGAAATTTTCAGACCTAATGGATATTTTAAAAAACCAAATTACTTAATAAATGAATCATTTCCCTTGTAGCCCTTCCATCAAAATTTCAAAACTTTGAAATTTTCAAATGATTTTCATGAAATTGACATAATAAACCTGTAGCTACATAAAAGGAAACATGTTTTTCTTATATAAATTTTTTGAAATCAATTGCATAATTTTATGCATCCCTTCACATTCCTTTAACAAAAAAATTGTAATATGGACATAAATCAATGAAAGGACTCAAAAGGAATTTTATACAACATCCATTAATTGTGTGGATTTTTTTATAGTTTTTCTTTCAATTCTCTAATTGTAGGAACACAAAAATACACCATAGTTGTAATACGCTAAACATTACAAAAATATAAATTTGCCCCTTAAAGTCCTTTTTTAAGTATACACTCCTTTTCGGGACCCCAACCGTGAATGAGCCCATTTATAGTAGCTATTGATTTAAAGATTGAACCCTTGGATAATATGATGTCCATCAAGGATTATCACATTCTTAAATTTGATGTATAACTTTTTAAGAACATTATTTCTTGAACCCTATCATCCTATAAATTTAAAATAAGAATCTTGCATTTTATTTTACAAATAATCAAAAGCCCTTGTTACATAACTACAAAAATACAAAAAACATAAAAATAAAAATAATTTTAAATAAAACTTTTTTTAATTATTCCTAAAAATTTTCTTTAAATGATTAATAACATTTGGTACCACTCAATCATACTTACTCCCCCTTTTCATGAACAAGCCACTTAATTATTATTTTTAAATTCTGTATAAGATCTTGTCAAATTCACATAATTCACTTTAAACTATGTTTTAACTCAAAATAATTTATAAAATTATTCATATGAGTCCAAATTTATGCCCCTAATCAAAGATCTTTCAAGTACGGCCCATAAGTTGAATTATGTATTTTCATATTTACCCATCCTTCTAACCCTAGGCCACAATATCATTTATTTATAATTTTTACTATTAATAACCATCTAGGTGTTACAAAACCCTTCCATTATCACAACACCACTTGGGATTTTGTATAACAAAATAAATTATTGGGTACAAAATGTGGAATGGTAAGATATTCATTTACAATACAAAGTGCAATAATTGGGTTCTTTCTACACATAGAGAGTGATGAAGTGTGCAATGTCATGGAGTAAATTTGAATTCGTGAATTCAAATTATATTTGTTGGTTGAGATCACACATTTTGACATACTTAATGCCTTTTACAATAAAACCTAAAATGTCGCGACCCTAGCCTTGGGCTCGTGACCAAGGCAAAGGTTTGTAAGAGTGTGAGCCAAAAGGAGTGTGAGAGAGTGTGAAAATGAAGACTCACACTCCCAAGTGAGCTCCCATTTTGGGAGTTGGAGTCCCGGTGGACTCCCAAACCTTCAAAGAATGATTGTAAAGGTCAAAACACTTTGCATTGAAAAGTTCTTTATATCATCCAAAAGATATTGAAGTCTAAATGTCTAAAATGGGCTCGCATGACCCATTTGGACATGTGCAACATAAGTTATGGCAAAAAGAAAGGTCGAGAGTCAAAACTGGCAATTTGACTCCCGACCACAAAAAGTCGGGAATCAACCCAATTTCCATGCGTGCAGGTGGCGTGTGACATGTCGTTGGAAAGCTCACGACAAGAACTACAACTTTGCTTTAGACCTCATCCCCATCAGAAGTCCGAGCACGAAGTTATAGCCCCACAAAGTTGCAAGAATTCCAACCTTGGCAGTTTAGGGACTCCCCTTTGGGAGTCTCGAGACAAAAAGTCATTTGGATGTGGGCCTCACAGAGAGGTGTAGAGTATAATATATGGGGGAAGGTGGTGGCTTCCCCCAAGTTTGGGCCATGAGTTTTATGAGTCTGAAATCGCCCGTGGCTTGTTTTTAATGTTACAACATTGTATTAACCACCTTGTGGTGGGTTGGATGCAGATTCGTGTGAGTACATAAATTGTTTGTCACTTTTCCTAATCCGATCCTGGAGTTCCATCATGCCCTTCTACCCCTTAAAGTGTTGAGAGCCAAGGAACGTGCTTCAAGCTCCTAACCTTTCTGATGTTTTCTACCTTAGACTCATCTTTGAGTCTAGCAAAGAGCTTGGGAGCGCATCATAAAAGCCCATGACCATTGAAATGGAATTGGAAGAAAAGAGATGTGGGGGAACAAGCTCATTTACACATGAAGGTTGAAGGCCTAAAAGGCTAATGGATTTGAGGTGAACTTGGCACAAACCCAATTAGACCATGAGCCTAAAATCCACGAATGGTCTAAAATGTTTTTTTTTCTTTGTTTCTTTATGAAACTCATCAATAGTTCACGCCCCCACCAATAGCCTAGGCCAAAATGGGAAAGAACATAAATAGGCAAAAATGATCTTGCAACCAAAAAGATGAGGTAGCATGCGCCAAAGGGCGCAAGTTTTTTTTTTTTTCACGTGCTAGATTTTTGTCGTTCCAATGAAATTTCCACTGTGTTCCCACTAGATTTTTAACATACTCGCCTACATGTTCCTAATAGCTCTTCAATTTATCCCATATTATTTGTCCTAAGTTCTACTCTTGAAACCTACAATTTGACCTCCATTAAATGATAAAGTGAGTGGACTAAAATAATATCAATTAATAAAGGATATCATGAAACCGAAGTTCCTTTGATAAATGATACTTATCAAGTGAAAGAGGTTAATGTATTGGAATTAAGATTTCAAACAAAAAATATATTAATGTGTGATAAAATTATGCCATCTACTTTTGTGTTGGATGGTGATGTGAATCAAAAAATTGTGAATTTTAATTATTTGTACCAATATTTTAGGCATACCACAATATTTAACCTAGCTCTCACCATCAGTGTTCTTCAAGAAATTCCACCAAGTGCTTATCATTCACAAGAAGATGTAAAAAAGATGAGATCCCTCTTTTAATGTAACGATTTGTTGGAGCTATTTTTAAAATTTGATGATCTGAAATTTTTTTCTCTCACAAGATCAATGGATTTTTTAAGGATTTTGTGATGTGACAAAAGTGACAATTATTCACAAAATAATTTAGCCAAATTTGGCTACATGCTAGATACGAAAGTAGAAATATCTCATAATCTTTCTATATTATTGGTTACCTATTGGAACTTATCACAAAAATCTGGTGAATTAACATTTTTTTCCCTCAAAATCTTTAAGCCTCGTTAGAGATGCTTGTATTAACAATGTTGTCAAGGTCGAGGTTCAAGTTTGTGAAAATATAGTTGACCAAGAGTTCGAAACCACAATACACTCTTCGAAGAGTGCAATCCCACTTCAATTAGGTCAATACTCAACCCTATTGAAGAAGCCCAAGAATCTCATCAAAAATTCACAAATGAAGATTTAGTTGAAATGGTTGCAACAACCAGTGAGGAAAAGGAGGAGGTAGATGACAATCAGGATGAGAAAGTTGTTGCTACAACAACCATGACTGAAAAGTTAAAGGCCCTTTCCTTAATTGAACTAATGTTGGATGTGTCCATGCCATCACATCGGGGATGCACATAAAATGCTCCAAGAACTTCAACATAATTTTCAAGATCAGCCAATAAAAACAAAGTTCTTTGGATAATTGACTCATCACAAATGTTTAGACCTTTCTAAACAATTTTTTCTTTTTGAAAAATTATGAGATATTAAAACTCAAAGGATATCATTAAGATAATAGAATCAACATTTGTAACCAAGGTTTTTATCAAATTATAAAGATTATCAATTTTGAGAGGATTTTCTAATGGGGTCAGACTGTATATATCCAGCCCAAAAAAGGAGATTACAGCATATCTATTTTGGTACCTGTCCAAAGCTTGAAAAAAAATCTGTGATGGGCAATCCAAGATGCCCATCACAAAAACTAAAACTAACAAATAAAAAAACTAAAAAGAACTAACAATTAATTAATATGAGTCGCTATAAGACATCACGTGAAAAAGGTACCGTAGCAAAGTCTTCCATCGCTTTACACTGCACTTCACAACCAGAGCCCACATATAAATGATTTCTGAAGTTCCGTAGGATAGTCTTTGAATGTTTCTTGAAGACTCTAAGCATTTCAATGCTCAGGGTCCCTCATTAAAATACAAAGCAGACCTTAATACAATATTTTCATATTCTGAAAAGTGGGTTTGTTTCAAACATGTGATATTAGGTGCTAGATACCAAATTCCAGCAAGAAATATTTTAAATCTCAAGTGCTCTTAAACGTGCAATAGTAGGGTCAGTTATCCTATCCTTTGTTTTGCATACCGTAGCCTAGTGTCGGTTTCCACATTGACAAAATGAATAATGTTTTTTTTTTCAAAAAATGAATTTGTTTGTAAATTTTGAAATTATAATGTTGTGATATTATATATGTTTGTTTTTAAGAATGTTCAATAGATATTTGGTTTTATTTCTATTTTATTTTATTGTTATTATTATTGCCTCCTTGTACAAAGGGTTTTGATTACTACAAGATAAAACCAAATATTTCTTTTTCAGATTTTTTTGATGATAGGGTTGAAATTGTTTTTAAGAAAATTCATCCAATGTATTTTTCAAAAACACCATAGTTTTTTAATGTACATAAAAATATCCAAGAATTCATTTTTTTCATCAATAGCCATTGCAAATATATATTATTTCACAAGCTCTACAAGTAACAATCAATTTTTATTTTTTCTAAAATAATTTCATTCCTTATTTGTGTGATCATTGGATGAGTACTTTTCCTAACATTCAATCATACACATTGTAACATTGTGAATTCTCATAACAAAACTTTTGGTCAAATGTTTTTAAAAAATGAATTTTGCCATGCTCTTATGACTCATTCATTAAGATTCAAACCATCACAATCATCAAGCAAATTCAATGAAACTTTGAAACCAATTCACAATTGCATGTTATAGATTCACACACACGAAAATGTTGTGCCAAAAGCAAAAACAAGAAGCTCACCACTAAGTCAAGTTGCAACAAGGTCACAACATGTTCAATTTCTACCCCAAATAGGTCCTTCAAGCTACGATATAGCTATATTCAAGGTATCATCATGGTTTGAACATAAATTGTGGCCCCATGCCCCCCTATCTATGTAACGACACATCTAAGACTAAAAAGCAACCATTTGATAGAAGTTTTGATGCAACATGAATTGAAATGAATGTGGCCATGCCCTTATTAATCAATCAAAAAGGTTAATACCATCACAATCATTAGGCAAAATCAATGAAACGTTGAAACCATTTGACACTTGCATCTTGCAAATTCAAACACACCAAAATGTTTCACCTAAAGCAAATGCAAGAAGCTCATCACTAAATCAAATTACAACAAGGTCACAAGTTCAATTTATGCCCCCAAAGAGGTCCTTCAACTACATTACAATTATATTCCATGTCTTTCCATGATCAAAACATAAAATGTGACCCCAATGGCCCTTGCCTATGTGAAGACACATTTAAAATCATATCACAAATGTTTGATAAAAAAATTTATGCAACATTAATTGAAATGAATATGGTCATGCCTTGATGAATCAATCACAAATGTTCCAATCATCACAATCATTCAGCAAATTTAATGAAACCATTTCAAATCATGTTATGAATTCATACACACATTGATTCATTTTCAAAACTAAAAACAACTACACCATGAAATCAAGTAACAACAACCACAATGCTTTCAAATTTTTCCATAAATAAATCATTCAAGAGCAATATACCTGTATCCAAAGTTTCATCATGGTCAAAACATAAAATTTGGCCCTTGACCCCTATTTATGTAAAAACACATTTGCAATTGAAAAAAAACTTTATTCTGCAACAAAAAAACATACAACATTAATTTAAATGAATAAATATCCATGACCTTAATGAATGTCACTCACAAAGTTTCAAACCATCTTTCTCATTAGTGAAAGACAAATCCAAGAACCTCCATATATTAACACATATACATGTGTGATATATTTTCAAAACCACAAACAAGTTCACAAAACAAGTCATTATGTGAGTAGGCTTATCATAATCTTGCATGTCACCATAGTTGCATATGTGATTATTTTATGATGAATTCAAACTTTAGTTGTATATATGCAATTATAATTTGTGACTACCACAAGTTTATTTAAAAATATTGATAAAATGTGAACATATGTCATCCATTATTGGGGCATCCATTCATAAAACTTCAGAACTAAGTTACTTTTCAACTACATTTGCAACTCTACGCAAATGACTAGATGAGACTTGGCATCCAAATTGTTATTTCGATTCAAAGTCTACAAGTTTATTGGTTAATAAGTAGGGTAAATATATAATATTACCTAGTTGGTAGGGTAGGTAGTTTAAGTAGGTATGCTAGGTATTTTATTGCTTTCACCATGATAAAACTTTGGACATTAAACATCATACTTATGTAGCTAAGTATGTTAGGCTAAGTAGGCAAGTTAGGCTAGGAGATAGGTGAATCAAGTAAGTTAGGTTAAGGTTAAACAAAGGTAGGATAGACATTTATTATATACAGTTATTATTTTATGTTAAGTAGATAGGTAGGTATGTACCTAACCTAGTAGGCTATGTAAACTTAATAAGTTAGGCTAGGTAGTTAGGACACTTGGCATGATGTGACTATCCATAATGTAATCACAAATGTACTTAAGTTTCATGTACGCTACATGGGGTCCATGTCATATTCATCCATGACAATGGATGAAAAGAAATTATAATTGCAAACTTTGCAATTGCTAGTGCAACTTTCATGCTATGTGTCGTCTTTTGTGATTAATTGTTTAATGGCACTTTGTTCTAAACAACTAAAGCATTTGGTAGTTATAAATGTTTATTACAATTAAAATCCAATCATTAATTGACTCATTAATTTTCAAATTGAATCATTAATTTTTCAAATTTCTTTAATAAACCTTCTTCACACACGCGAATTTCATTACATTTTTTTTCTTTTGGGCAAAACCTTTGCAAAATTTGCTTGGATCCACTTGAATTGGCAAGCCATTGGTAAGAAATGGACTTGTGCAACAATTTTTTTAAAAAATTTACTTAAATATCATGTCAACTAGGGGACAAAATAGATATTTAGTGGGTTTTCGCATTCCTCAAAATCTTGGCCCCCTTTGTTTCCATAAGCTTTGCTAGTTTCGTAAATTGCAAATGTTTTTTAGGGCTTTTGAAAAAATAATTGTATGTGATTTTTAAAAAAACCTTCAATTATGTTCATCATTTGCAAATGTGATAGAATTTGAACCACAATGTGGTTCTATGAGCCATACAATGCACCCCATGGAATGTGGAACCCAACCATCAACAATTTGTTTTATAACACCTAACCTGGTGCCTTGAAAACTAGATACCCCATCCGCACCAAAGGTCATGAGCCATTTACTAATCAAATCTTTTGTGAGACCTCTTTCATGCATTAGGGGTTGCATCAGGATTCCAATTAGATTATCAACAGTTGATCCCACCACCACACATTCAAGGGAAAGGAACATTGGTATTCTCAAACAATTATAAACTACATATATGCATGAATTGACAACTAGTTTTGGTTGTCATCACAAATAAGTGACAAGTAATTAATTATTCCAACAACAAATTTTGTGGCCTCCAAATTAATGCCATTCATGTGTTGAGCCATAACCCAAACCTACTATGTCTATCCAATGTTTTTTGGGGTTCTTTTCAAGATTCAAAAATCAAATAAGTCCTTATGAATCATATTCAAGCATAGGCCTACCATGCTTTAATTTTTTGAAAAATGTGGCAAATTGATCCATTTTTTTGCGTTTCTCACTAGTTAGCCCATTAGTCACTTGTTGCAAAACAAATTCCCTACCTTTGGAAACACAAGCAACTTCATTTTTGCTATGCTTACAATCCTTACTAATATACAAATCGCCTATTTTCACCCCATTCATAGGTTTATTAACTTTCTTTTTATCGACATGTTTCTGGAGTGAATCCCTTTTGGGCTTGCTAATAATATATCTTTATACTCAAAAAGAAAATTTTGCACTTCACTATATGCACACAATTGTTAGACCCCACTTGCAATCCAACCCAAAGTAATTTGGCTACCCATGAACCCTGAAATTTCCTTTTTGATTCATAAGCATGTGTTTTATTAACCTCCAATGGTGACATTGAACTTTTATCCACATCCTCCTGCAACTCTAGAAAATCAATGCTAAGAGCAATGTAGGAGAATCTAATACACTTAAACATATCATAGGAATGTTAGTAGTAGGTTGCTTGGTACCTTTCAAGGCATCAAATTCACAAAAAAATTGATGTTAGTTCTTACTACTAGAAGCCACATCACATGTAACAAGAAAGGTGTTATTGCAAAGGTTACAGGAGCTATAGAAGTATTTAAATATGAAGTTTGGGGGCAATTTTAGGGGCAAAATCAACTTAAAATAAAGTTGATTTAAGCTCTTCACAAGCATAAATGTCCACAACAAACCCATGAAAGCAAAGTGAAACCCCATAGAATTATGACTAACAAGTTGATGACACAAAATGATTTGTAGATGGCGAAAGGGCAAAACAAGCTCAAAAAACTTTGAAATATGTTCAAGCTTCATAAATAAAAAATGTTCAAGTACACAACAAAATGTAAACTAAGACTAATGCATTATGCATTATGTATAGTCATGAATGCAACTTACACCATATGGAAAGGTTGGAAATTTGGAATTGTAATGGATTATTGTAATATATATACTTGAACAAAATGTTGCACAATGATTACAGCCATAATGATGTCAACAAAACTTAGGAATAAGGATTCCAATTTGATTCCAAGTTCCAAAGAAAATTACAAATGCATTTCAATCCGCTCATGACTTAGTGTACTTCACACCCACAAATTTGATCGCTCTAGAATCCAAGACATAGATATTGATGCTTGAAATAGATTGTCCCATTTAATGTTCAACAACCAACTAGTTGGTCCTTTTTGGGACCTAGAGTGGAGGTAGGCCCAACGTCGTCTTTTATTGACCATGTCGGTATCTCTCTCACGTAGAGTAGCACTGCTCCTGCAACACTAACCTAAACGTTGTCAACTTGGGTCACTAAAGAGAGTTGACACAGATAGAGTGGATGTGGATGATGATATTACACTCTTCCTCTGCAATATTACCAAGTTCATTAGCTATTAAGAAGAGGTGAGGACTTCGAAAATTTCACATAGCCCGTTATTTCCAACAACTACAAACACACTGAATGATTGCTAGTCACAGTATGAGACTTGGAAAAAAGAACAGTATTAAATTGGAACAGTTGGACTATTTACAGGATCTTAACAGACTGTAATTCTCTAACATTGTAGACCAAGCTGCCCAGAAAACTAAATACTACTTAACCTACGTCATGGGGGGGGAGGGGATAAACAAGCTAGTAGCAGCTGTAAAATCACTAGCATACATAAGTCTTCCTCAGCACCTGGACGCTTCCTGCAACTAATGTCCACAGACATGTCTCTAAAGGATTCAATGATACAAATGAGACTGGAGGGGATTTTCTCAAGAGCCCTATGAATTATATGGTCCATCAAGCTTGGACTTTTTGTGCAACTCTAGCTCACCCTTTTTTTTTCCCCAAAATAAATATTGCTGTTAGTGAGAAGTGGCATGTAGGTTGCAATAGCATGTCAATGTGTCTTTTAATAGTACCCAACATATTTATTAAAAAACAATTTCCCCAATAACAGGGCAAGACTAGCCTCAATGCCTTGATTGTTTTTATAAAAAAATTGTGGACTCTGAAGTGCATATATTTAACTTGCAAAATCATAAATTTGGACTTGAGACCCCCAACCCAATAAATCTTAAAACTCGGGATACTTGTAATGTTTAGAAATGATAAAAATCAAGTTGGATTTTTTTTTTGGCCATTTTACCAGTTTAGCTACGGCTTTACCCAAGGCCTGTTTGTTTTCCCTTTCCCTAGGTTTGAATAAAGAGCTTCATTTTACAAAGTTTATTGAAAATTCTAACGTGTAAGCTTGAATTTGGTGTAAGATTACATTTGCTATAATCTATCTGGAGCATCAATACCCACAATCAGATTTGGATGAGTCCTATCCAGGAAAAACATTTGGACAAAAATGTATATATATATATGAGAGTGTTGTTGTTCCAATAAAAAACAATGCCTACTTATGAAACTTTTCATTGTTGTTGGCACGCTCTGCACACGTTAGCAATATATGCATATATTTGTATTCTGGAGATCCCCATAAGGTGGGGTATTCATTAAATAATCGTGGCCACAATATTAGCTTTGGAAAGTGCACTAGAGTGCTCACCATTCTTGACCCACCTGGACCAATCGAATTATTTAACCAAGCAACAATAAGTATGAGGTTTTGTTGTGCCTTTCACTAGCCTCAACCAAATGTACAAAAAAGCTAGACTAAAACCATTTTGCTGCACCAACTTGGCATGGTTTGATTTTTCTCATCTATTTTAATTTGCAGGCCATCATATTAAGCACTAGTGAAGTTGCTCTTACCACCTTTTCATTAAAAATTTCCAGGAAGGTCAGATCAATCCAATAAACTTTGTTTCATTAAGTGCAAGGATTTTTGTATTGATTATAATTTATCTTAACTAATTCTTCAATTACTACAGTTGAAACTATAATGATCAATTCCTGGTAGCTATTTTAGTTATAATATGTCCTTGAATCAATATCTCTTTCAATATCTATAGATGACATAGATTGTGCGTCTAAGTGGATGATTTTTACCATGGCAACCCAAAACAATTAGGAGATTTGTCAAAGAAGATATCTAAAGACTAGACTTCAAGATCCCTACATTCTGTTAAAGCTAGGTTATTTCAGCATAATCAACGTAACAATTGCTTGTTGAAGCAATTCGACAGTATCACAAGAAAGAGGAAGAATAAAGCTTGTTTTAATTCTCTAAAATCACTCCCTGTAACACTCTCAAACATTTATTGTAGAACAAACAACACAAGTCATCTGTCATAACCTTGTTTCATAGTATGGGAAGGTTGGAAGGTTGAAAATGCATATAGAAACGTTGAGGTTTGTGCACCCCTCGGTAAAATTAGAGAAGTAAAATCAAAAGCTCAAAATTCTAGGTAAAAGCTCCTTGCAATTTGTATGATGTTTTGTATAGGCCATATGGTTAAGGCATGCAACATTTAAGTGTTGGTTCACTATGGCAACCCTTCAAAATAATTTAAGGTACTAGTTCAACTCAACTTAGGATTTGAACCTAGAAAAATATGCCCAATTTGTGCATTGAGTGGAAAGGAGATTGGTAAAACCAATCAAAAGAATTGCACATAGTGCATATTACATTACAATGATACATGTGCTACTATTTCAATTTACAACAATGTTCACATTTTCTAAAACCATGGCAACATAGGTTGTATGTATAAAGGTTGAAGATTGTTAACAATTTTCAAAAAATAACTTGTGACTCTAGATAGCATTACATACACTAATCCTTGTGCAAAAAATTCACGAATATGTATCATCACTTTGGATGATATCGTTGCACCTTGGGATTTGTGCCATATAACTGCATAACCTAACATTAAAGGAAATGATGTTTTGTAAAAATGTCCTTGAAAACCATATTTGTTTTGAATTGATTTTTTATGAACTATTTGCACATATCCTGGTGGATTGAGTGCAACGGAAATGCTACAAACATTATCTTCCAAATCAAACTCCAACTTTGTTACGATTCCAGTGGTTCCATTTGCAGCACCAACTTTTAAATCAATATTTTCAGTCAACATAACCAATGCTCCTAATGCAACATGTTGCATGTGATTGAATCTTTTATTGTTCACACAAGATTGAATGTGTTCAACATTCCTTGCATTTGTCTCCATTTGAATAGCATAAATTTGGTCAGCTGGAAATTTCTTATGAAATATCAAATTGTTGTAATTAGTCCTTTTGATGTGTGCAAAGTATTGTTGTTTTGTCATCAATGTATTGTTCTACTAGATTTTTATCAATGTAATAATTGTTTAAAACTAATGAAATTTTTTCTCCCATTGATGCTCGACAACGAATTATGTTAAAAAAAGAACAATATTTTGGATCTTCCACATGTCTTATTGAAGTTTCCAAATTATGATATGTTGCAGAATTCCAATCAATTGCATTATATACATAATGCTTTTGGCAATAATTTTCTATGTGTGACAGGCGGCAATGACATATTGTTGGAAGTTGTGCATGATCGCCCACCAAATTACTAACTTAGAATGATATAGTTCATTTGTATCATTCTCAATTGCCGTAATATAATTTCAATGCTTTGCAACAATGTACTTGTCATCATTGACATTTCATCAATAATGATGATGTCAGCTTATTTGAAAATTTGAAATTCAACACTTAATTCTTGTAATGGTCGGACATATCCTTTGCATTATATATGAAATGTGTTGTGGACAATTGAAGCTTTTGAACTAAGCCTTGATGCTACACATCCTATTGTTGCAGTAAATATAACCTTCTTTTTCAATAACATGTAGTATTTGATCAAATATCGAATGAAAAATGTCTTTCCATTACCAGGAGTTCTTGAGATAAAATATGTTCACAAATAATGAATATGCATAACCAAAAGATTAATTGATTATAAAATTTAATAAATATGCATTTTTTTTTTAGAATTTTTCTTTTATAATATAAATATAAAATTTAATTACCATAATATTATTTTCATACATCCAATAGAAATATTCATAATTTTTAGATGGTAATTATTTTAATATTTGAAATGAAAGAAAATGAAATAACTCATGTACCTGAAATGACATGCAAACCATTTGTTTTAGAACAAATGATGTTGAATATATGCATTTGTTCATGTGATAAAATTTTATTTTCCAAAGAATCATTGACATCATGTATCCAATAATTTGGATCAACTAAACCAATTTGTGATCCAACACATATAATATCAATATTGATATTGATTGGTAAATTTTGTGAATTCTCAAAAGGATGTTTCTCCAAAAGTTTGTTGTATATCTGATTTTGCTTATCATCATCATATAAGTTTCTTTTCCCATATTCAAATATGAGGTCTTGCAAACAATCAAAAGTTTTCACA
The DNA here is from genome assembly GCA_963921925.1 of Sphagnum tenellum. Taxonomy (NCBI): domain Eukaryota; kingdom Viridiplantae; phylum Streptophyta; class Sphagnopsida; order Sphagnales; family Sphagnaceae; genus Sphagnum; species Sphagnum tenellum. The sequence continues at coordinate 16,755,883 of OY998144.1, forward strand.
ATACCACGAACAAAACATTCATGATAATATGATCCTGCTAAATTTGTGGGAGATATCAATTCACGTTCTTTAAAAAAAGCAACATTGTTTAACAATATGTTGAAAATAAATGGTTCAACATGTTTGCCAAGATTGAAGTCTGTGAATTGCACTAAGTGTTCACTTTTATATAAGAAAAACCGTAATTTGTCTTTACCCAAACATGTTTTTTTTTTCAATTCTTGTTGTTGTGGAGAAAACTGTTTCCAATACTTTGTAAATGTGTATTGGGCCATGTTAGAAGGTCGCGCACAATATATATCAATGGGATGAAATCCAAGTATCCTAGATTTAATCACCATTTTTGTACGCAAGTTAGGCGGTTTTGAATCAACATACTTTACACCAAAACTTTTTGATATGATTGGGATTTGTAAACATGAGAAGGTTGCTTTAGTTGGAGATACAAGTTTGGTTGTTATGGTTGTCGATATCAATTGAAGTTGCAAAGGGGATGTATCAATCAATCCTAAACGTCTTACATTAACATCATCCAATTTAATAGTGCCTTGTGGTTCACATTTCAAAGCATATTTCAAAAGATAATATGACCACTATGAAGATGTGATTTGTTGAATGTTCATGTGTGCACCCCACAATATCAATGTAGTACAATGATAAGGCACCACATTTCGATCTTCATATCGTGGACGATAGTATTGCCACCTAATTTACAAATAGTTCAAACAAGTTAAAAACAATTTGAATATTATTATTGTCATGGAATTGATATCATATTAAAATTCATGTTTTAAAAACGCACAAAAGATTTTTTGAACTTGAATAATCAAGTGTTCAAAATAAAAAGAAATTTTCAAAGATAAGATTAGGGTCTCTTTTAATAATAATCGACTAATTAACTCAAAAATCACACACTTGATTTGAATTTTTTTAACCCACCTTTGCGTGATTAGATGTTGAGCCACATGTTGTTCAAAAAATATAGTAGTGGGAAATCCGTATTTGCAAGTTCCAATGTGCTTATTTGTTTTGCATCATCGACCACATTGGTGTATTTGTTTTCATTCCACTAGCTTGAATAATATCAAATCATGTTCATTGTCTGGTAATACGAATTTTCCATACTGTTCATCAATAGTCATAGGTACCATTGCAACTATTTCATTCGTGATGCGATCAACATCAACGTCATTTATCCATAATATGATGTGTGCATGTACAGAACCTAGGTGAAAGTACAATGTGAATTTAGATAGTTTGGAATTATTGTTAGCATTAATAGAATGTACCGTAAAATGAACACATATTTAATAAAAACTAAAAAGTATAATTATTTCTTTGAAAATAATGATTATATTATTCGACTTTTGGTTGATATTAATATACTAATGTTTTCCAACAAATTATGGAATATTAAACTTGTTATAAATTTGAAGCAATATGTAAGTGTGTTTTGATGGTAAGATTTGACAAGGTTTCAAGCTCTATGTTGTTAGATTTAAGTGTCTAATAAATGATTATATTAAAATATATTTGTTTAGTATTTTGTTCATATTGAATAATTATGTTTTCACCCACCTCAATGTTGCAACTTGAATCGTGTTACATGATGTTCAACAATGCCAAGAATGCTTTCATCGCCAAGAACATAGGTTGACATGAAAGCTTATAACCTTGCGCAAAATAATGCAACACATTCAACTGGGTAATCCTTCCAAGAAAATATCTTATTGAAAAACATAGCAAGATTTTCAATGTCTTTAATTTCTTTCCATCTCAAATTTGATGTTTCATCACAAGTCAAAGTGAGGAAAAAATGAGGCATTCCAAAGTTCTCCACCATCACCAATAACTCTTTGAATTGGGTATGGTGCCATTGTGGCATTAATGGAATAGAGGGTGGTAACTTGAACTTCATAATATTCCTAAGAACATCAATTTCTGACCATTGAGGATGTTGGCGTTTTAATTTGTACATCTCTCTCCAAACATAAATGTTTTGTGGCATTCAATAGTTGAATTGCTTGTTACAATTGGTACATCAAGAGTAAGTATGGTGGATATAATGTACAAATAAAAAATAACGTAGATCATCTTTGTTTCAAATAAGGCAATAAACCACCAATTCCATCATATGCCCCACATCCATGTGGAAATAGGAATGGGAATAATGCCTTTTCAAGTGACATGTTCAATGTTGGATTGGTGCACATGTCATCTTCTCGAACTAATAACCTTTCAGTCTTGAAAGGGTTATCATTGTTACGCATAGTTAATTCTCCAATTTCAAAGGGATCATCAAAATTGTGAGGAATTCCAGGACGCATGTCAAAAAGCAATGACAAATTTTGAATGAAAGGTTCCACATCCATACTTGAAAAAGGCCTTTCACCAATACTAGTTTTTGTAAATATTTCTTTTACAATTGAAGAACATAAAACACATAATCCATGAATTGGATTTGGTTTCTCAATATTGGTGATGTATTTTTGTATAAGTGGATTTGAAGACAAATTTTGGTGTAAAAGATCTTTAAGAGCCAAATTAACATCTTTTGATGTACTAATTGGTTGAAACTTGGAATCCCAATAAAGTAAGGATTGTCAAGTAACCCAGATGGTTGTATTTAGCCATGCATAAGTCCATAATTTCGTTATTCAATTTTCATTGATATATCAATAAGTGAAAGAAGTTGAAGATCCAATGGATTATTAACAAGGATTTGTTTCATATAATCCATGTTTTGAATACAACATATTTTATCCATTCTGGTTGTTCATATAATTTAAAACATGCATTGCATACATACACATGCAAATCATCACTAGTGGTTATGTATGTAAACATAATAATGTTTGAATAACCATACGGTGTTGCACCAACAACAATTCCAAATGTATTTAGAACAACATTAAAATGTGTTCCTTGAAGGTGTAATTTTGTGAATGCACAAAATCCACATCTCCTATTTTTGATGAATGAAGATGCACACTTACTTTAATTTGAACGCAATGCTGCAATTTTAATCCATGACCTACCAAAAGGTTTGAAAACCTTTTGTCGTTTACTTATATAGTTTTCTTGTTGACGTTTTCGTTTCTCTTTTCATTTCATTGTTGATTTATGAAAATGATTTGGATCACGTTATATATGATAATACCACCAACTACACAATCCAAATGAATCACAAGTTAGATTATAGTCCTAAAATTATTTAAAGTAAATAATAAATTAATGCAAAAGTAAACATATTTTGCAATTGTGGATACTTATATTTTATGAATAAATATAATCCATAATGACAAAATATCCAAATTCCATACAAGTGGTTTCTTAATGATATGTATAGTTATGGGCTATATAATTATTTGGAAAATATTTGAATTAATCCGTATTAAATAAGATTAATAATTGTTTGTTGAATTAAAAACTATTTATTACAAAAATTCATTTAAAAAGTTTTTATGAAATTTTACATATAACATTCATTATAAATCATTTGATTTTTACTAGTATCAATTGCCACACATGCTTTAATTCCAATTATAATTATTATCCATAACACCTTTTTCCAAAAAAAATTAAATTTCATCAAAGCCAAAATGTATGTTTTGCATGTAATCATTCAATATGATTTTTTCATCTTTTTTTGGTGTGATATATAATCCTTTGAAAGTTATAAATATTGTTTGAAATCAATTCCAATTTTTTTACTTCACATTTGGAAGTATTTAAAAATAATTAAAAAAAACTAATTCAATTGTTTTATATTATTTTATTGAAATATGCGTATATCATGATTAGGAAACTAAACTACAACATTGACACTATTTTATTAATTATCAATTCTTATTTAACATGCGAAATTATTTCTAAATTACATTCAAATATTTTATTTTACTATTGATGTTGATGTTCGACTTGCATATTCAATTTTGTAAGATTATTTTGATTTTATAAAAAAATTTAATGTTGTAAGATTTTTAAAATCTTATTCATCAAACCCTAAATGCATATTTTACATGTATTCATTCAATATAATTATTTAATGTTTTAGTGATATGATATTTAATGTTTTGATAATTATAGATTTTTGTTTGGTCATTAGTAACAAAAAACAAATTTCACATTTGTAAATGTTTAAAATTCATGTCTGTAGTAAAACAATCATTCCATTATTTTATAATGTTATGCAAATTATGCATATTTCAAGAATATTAAGTCAACAAAGCACATTACATCATTCTATCAACTATCACTTGATTTTTTTTAAGTGAGAAATCATTTGAAATTTACATAACCTTTTATTGTGGTCTTTAATTTTCATCATTTTTGATAAAGATAAATTCAATTATCATCTTTTATAAATTTCATGTGTGACACTTAAAAATATTCACATTGAATGGAAAACAAATTGATAATATAAATCATATAAATTGCACATAGTGCATATTAATTCCAATGTTATATTTAGAAATTTCAAATTTACACATTTAATTTGAAGATATATATAAACCCTATGACGTTTTAACGATTGATTTTATGTTCAATGTTTAAACACATGTGCAACACTTTGACAATATATGTAAACCCTAAATAATAACTTGTGTTATTTAGAAAATGAAAATGCCATAAATAATACAATATGAATTCCAAGTATACATGTGAAATTTTTGTTCATGTAATTGAATAAATTATCATCTTTTATAAACTTCATTAGCAAGGTTAACAAATATTAAAATTTACTTTGAGTTTATTACATTAAAACTATATCATATTGATTTGTTTTCATAAATTATTTTTGTAGTAACTAAAAAAATTCTAATATTGTCATTTAATAACATGTATGCCATTTGACAATTTTTGATTGTTATGTATTGTTCTAATTAATATGCATGCATTTTGATATTTTTGAATATTTTGAATTGAATAAGAATTTTTTTAATTATTAAATGTCAAGATGCACACATTTATGCCCAATTATAAATATGTAATTGAAACTTTGATGTAATTTATATTATATTTTTTGAATAATGATGTCATAGACTTAACCTTAAAGAATGATTTATAATATTTGTGCATATTTATATAAAACAATATGATACTACATGTATTTGGTATATTTGCATGAATATATATATTTAAATTGTCAAAAGAATAAAATTCAACTTGGGATTTGAACCCATAAAAAATGCACCCAATTTGGACATCAAGTTGAAAGGAGATTGGTAATACCAATCATGTGAATTACACATAATGCATATTAGTTTCAATATTACACTATAGTATTTTCAAACTTGCACTTTTAATTTGAAGATATATATATCAATTGATTTTGTCATTATTTATTGTGATGCATACTTTTTCTTTTTTTATTGATTTTATGTTCAAACTTCAAACACATGTGCAACAATTTGAGAATATATGCAAACCTTTAGAATTAATTTGTTTTATATTGATAATGATGATGCCATAAATTGTACAATGCAAATTCGAAGTGCATAAATGAAATTTTTATTTATGGAATTCAATAAAAGATGGTACAATTCAAACTTGCACATTTGATTTGATTTTGTCATTTTCTATTTTGATATTTATATTTCTATTTCTATTGATTTTATTTTCAAAGTTCAAACAAATGTGCAACAATTTGAAATTTTTGTATCTAAACCCAAAATAAAAACTTGTGTTATATTGAAAATGATGATGGGGCCATAAATTGTACGATCGATTTCCAAGTACATATGGAAATTTTTTGTTTACGCAATTCAATAAAAAAACATTATAATTCATATTTAACTTAAATTTATATATATATAAACATTATGATGTTTTATCACTTGATTTTGTCATAATTTTTTAAAATGTTTATATTTATATATTTATTGATTTTATGTTCAAAGTTCAAACACGTACTACAATTTGAAAATATATGTAAACTCCAAAAAATAACTTTAAAATAGATTATAATTCATCAAACCAAAAGGTTATAGTTTAGATTATACAAATTTGAAGGATTGAAATACTCACTTCCCAATTGTTGTCAACTTCAAAGGTTGTGCTCATTTAAGTTGATCATTGTTATACACCATTTTGTATTCACACTAGGAACATGTACTTTTCATATTTAGGTCAAACAACAAGTTAGGAAGACACTAGAATCTTCAAATACAATGTTGAATAATATAAAACCCAACTTAACAAGATAGATGCAAGTATAATAACTACTTTCCATGAGTATTTAATACATTCCTAATTTGAACTTAGTCCTTTGAAAATAAAGATCCACCAAACTATGCAATGATGTAAAAATTAGAAATTTAATTCCCTCATCAGGAAATATAAATATATACAAATGCATAAACTTATTATGTCATTTAGGCTTCAACTTGAAATTAACCATATAAAGGGGGATAATGTGAGTGTTCATATGAAGACTCCATATAATCAATCACTTGTGATCAAACAAGTCATCTACGATTACTAACATTTTTTGCAAATTTCAAATCATGCTTTTATTCTCATGGATGTCTTGAATGTCAATTACGACCAAGATGACATTCATCTCAATAAGCAGGATGCATACAGTCTCATATGTCAAGAAATATAGACTACCTACAAGGGAACTTTGAGTCCATACCACAACCCAACAAAAAAACAATACAACAAAAAGGCATCAAATACAACAAAAAAAAATGAACAAGAAAATGGTTTACCCTTGAACAGCCAAATCACCCAACATTCCACATCTTGAAAGAACAATTGGGTGTTAGATTGAGACTCCATCTTTTGAGCCACTGCCCTTATCCCACCAAATCAATTTGAATCTGGCCACCTTTTCATAACTTCATCTAGAAGAAAGTCCCTACGAAACAACCACCCTAGATTCATTATTTCCAAAACTGATGTAACAAAGTTTTATTGTTTTCTTGGAAAACTAACCTCCGAAGTCATGGTTTCCAAACGTACAACTCCAAGTTCATCCTTGCTACCCCTATACCAGTCAAAAGTATTTCTGATGTGTAAAATGGCCAACTCAAGGAAAATGGTCTCAATCAAAACAACAAACAACAACAAATAGATGTGGAATCTATTTGCAATTGGCTACTGGAACATTTTTATCTTCAAACAAGCGAAATGCTGAAAGCATTGCATAGTGAATGAAGAGAATGAGAGAGATAGAGACAGATTGACCTGTACTCAGTGCTGTGACTAGATCTGGCCATGATGTTGATGGGATTCATCAGTGAAAAATCTATCTTGAGAGAGAGTTGTCTTTCAATCTTCTACTGTGTGAAGAGCTTGTCCACATCTATCACCCAATCCTTCAATTTCACCAACACTTGAACTCTAAATCTTGCATTATACCACTAGAACTTTGGTAACCACAAATGGGGTATCTTGTGCCTTGACACATGTATAGCTGGGTGGTACAAGCAAGCACATAAGGATCAATGCCTTTGGTCGTGCAACAAAATGGTGCATGCCAAGTTTTTCTATGACTTTGTGTGGAATACATCACAGCATCTTCAAGGCCTGCACATCAAGTAACATCTCAAAACAAGTCATGTTCTGCTGTGTCTTTGAGGTATTTTTGACAGCAATACAAGTAAGTCATGCAAGGACTCTGGCCAAACTTACAGTATCAAACTGTAACCAATCTCACAAGATCATTACAGCTATGAACATTAACATCTATAATCACCAAGTGTTGGGTTTAAAACAAAAACTATTATAACAGGGTCATAAAATAGATCCACTATTCAAGCAGCTTGATGCCAATAACATTTCTGCAGTTAGAATTTTAAAAATCCACTCTTTGGACTCCATGCAACAGAATAATCCACAACACAAAAAATGACCAAATTTTCTCAAACAAACGTATTCCACACCCCACAGCACTATCACCAATGGCGAAAATACAAAACCGAGGCATGGAAAAGATACCAAGTCATTAAAACTGGAAAAAAGATGAGCAAGAAGAAACAACTGATGGAGCCTGCAACTTACTGTGTCCTAGTTGGAAGGAAGGCCAAAGTGGAGCCCCACCAATTCTGCTAGCGGTGGATCTCCCACCTTAGGATCTTCCTCCATGCCTCCCAACATCCTAGCCCCTAAGATACAACTATATCACGGACCCCTTTCTACTACAAAGCACTATAAAAACACAAGAACTGACATTCTCCTTTGGATTTGTCGCCCACCATCGCTCCGTTACGTCCTCTTGCTGTCCTTCAACTCTGCTTGTGGGCTCTCACTATGTGCGTGGGAGAAAGAGAAACGGAAAGCGGGAGTACTACTTGGTTAGTGGCGTTCTTGGTCGTTGGCAAAGAGAAAGGTGGGGTGCAAATTATGAGTACTCTACTACGTACGATAATTGATTAACTAGACATTTTCGCCCATTTACTGCCCTTTGTAATTGTCCTTTGAACATCTCTCTCCCCCTCCCACTCTACCATCTTTGTGCACTATGCATCTTTGTCTCGTTTTCGCAAGTGAATTGAAGTGTCTCCTTTGCATGGACTTGATTCCCATCAAGCCCACTCCGGATTCCTTTACACAAGTGTAAAACTGTTGTGATTTTCAAAAAACGTTTCCCATGATACCCAACAGGTACCTGTCATGTATCACAAGAAAAAACATAGAGCGGCTAGCTTTTCGTGAACGTAATGCCTATGGAGGGGAGCAGTTACATTTTCAAAAAACCTGCCAGCATTTTAGGCTCTTGCAGGCTACCTGTACCAACACCACAAACAAATTTCCCAGGCTTTTGTGTTTGTGTAGCCTTGTGAAATTAGATCAAACATTTAGGGTTTAGTGATCATGGGTTGGTATTATTAATTACACTAAAAGAATTGTTTTGGTGTGTGATGGTATTTTTCATTATCATTTTGAACCACGCCAAAACATGAGGAATTCTTTGTTTGCTTGTGGAGATTAGTTTTCTCAATGTCCAAAACTCATGTTAGATGTGCTTTTACAACCTTCCAACAAATCTTAAACTAAAACCAAGAATTCTTGCAACTGCAGCCAGGGTGCTACTTCTGTGCATACACAATAGCAGATGCTGCAAGGAATGCTCTAAGGCTCTGTTTACAGATGATGGACCTTCCATATTGAGTCAGGTCCTGAAGGGCTTGCATATTTTGATCATTGATCTAGACCTATGAAGCTTAGAAGTTTCAGGATGCAAAGTTAGGAGGTTGCAGTTCCAAGACAAGTGAGGTGCATTTATATCTATGAGATTGTAGACGAAACTCCACTGGTGCATGTGTCAGTGCTGAAGTTTAGAAACTCTTAAAAAATGTACCATAAACTGCCCAGTGGATAGTATAATTTTTGAATCATCCAGTGGGACTTGATTTAAGAATCATAGAAATTGACTTGTGATTGCTCAAAGCTTGCACTGGCTATGGCTTTTGGAATGGCCAGTGCTCGGTGACGTTGTGAAAAGTTCTGGTGCCTGTAAAAATTCACACATAACTTGTGAGTAGCAGTAACTACATGTCATGGCTCCCGACTCACTATCATCAACTCAAAGAAATTGTGTTCACAATAATGCATGGCAATTGGCTATAGGGGCAATGATTTGAAGCTTCAAAGAATGAGCTGGTGGCAGAGAAACTAAAACAACACTCTTTTGGGGCATTTTTAAAAAGTAGTTGCAAGTTGATAGATCTAAAAGACTTGCTCTACATCGGCATAGCCTCAGAGTTTTGCAATCACACGGAGTCCTAGAGCCCGTGCTTTGGCACCACTTGCTAGGACCAAGCTAGCAGCCCCATCACTGCCCATCCCAAGAACAAGATTCCAAAGGATCAACTAATTTAGGTATGCAGAAGCTCTAATTTTGGAAATTTGAATCCTAACAACTCAACATCAGCACCCCATGTGACAATGGTGGACTAACAACAAATTGAGCTGCCCAAGAGAAGGAAAATACTGGGTCCATCTCATGGTTTGGGCCTGCCCACAAAAACTGCTCAACTTCTGTGAGCAGCTTTTTCACAACTGCCAATGTAAGAGTATGCTTCAACTCAATTTGTGCCTTTGTAAGCCATTCTTCGGCCAACTTGAACAACAAACCCATGTTTCTTCCATTCACATGCAACAATGACAACATGAACAATTAAAAGAATGAGACAATCGACCACCACCATCACATATGAAAAGTCCCAAACAACTAGTGCACATATAGATCTAACAAATTGTGAGGCAACTTTTGTCCCTCTACCCCCGGTTCTACAAGGTGACTATACTTGAAAGTATAAATGCTACCGGTGAAAGACGAAGCGAGCGTACTTCTAGATACTAGATTGCGTTTGTAGTTGAAGTTCAAATTTCTCTACCACCTATGCATCTTTCATAACTTAACATTGATGGCCATATATTTTATTTTATTTTTTATTTTGTTATTATTATTATTATTATTTTGATCCCCACAATCCCCTGATCCTAGAACCTTAAATTAAACAACCAGCTCTTTAAACAAATTTTTGTGAACTCAACACTTCCTTCAACATGGCTACAACCAGCAATCATTTAAAGAATTGTTTCTCACTCCCAGATTGTTCAAATTTGGCTTGCTATAGCTCTTTGGAAAGCTAATTAGTAGATGCACCTTCTTATCAAATTTCAAAATCTGCAGCCAAATAACTAGGAAACTATGCTATAAAACCCGAGAGGATTTTGAGGGAGTAGTTGATCCAACCAGACTGCAGACCACCAGTCACTTGGAGAATTGTTTCTCTCACCCAAATTGTCCAGATTCAACTTGCTATAGCTTTCTGGAAAGCTAACAACAAGGCGCATCTACCCACGAAATTTTGGGCTCTGCAGCTAAAACAGCAAGGAGTTACACCACTAAACCCGAGAGGGTTTTGTGAAATTTCTCTAAATCCTAACCTTCAAATCTATCCTTACTCACCTCCCTTACTTACAAACTCTCACCAGATCTCCACCCTATTCTCCTTCCTCTCTTCAACTCCAAAGTTGATCCTTCATTTCCTCCTCTAAAACCTTGTCGAAATAAACATTTTCAAGGTTTGATCCAATTTGTTTTTTCGAGGGAGAAGAAGAAGAGAGCTCCCATGACCCAAGTCCGCCTTTTTAAGAGAGGTGAAGGTTTTTGGCTTGGTGGCCAATGGAAGGTTCTTGGTTTGGTGGCCAATGGAAGGTTCTTGGCTTGGTGGCCAATGGAAGGGGAAGGAGAAGATCCCTTTGCTCGGTGGTTAATGGAAGGAGAAAGAGAAGATCCCTTTGCACCTACTCCCACTTCCCCCCAAGCAAACTTACTTAAACCTTCATTTTTTTATCCTTTGACATAAAGGTTTTACTTTACCATGGTCCTAGGCCATTCTTTACCCACTCCCTTCCTTTCCTTGCGTATAAATTACGAACACATGACTTGATGTCACAAATCCCCTCCACCTTCATTGCAATTTGATTTTATTTATTTATTTATTTGTTGAAGATCTTTCGTCTCTTCCTTGCAAGCATGGCGTCGCGCACAGTTACCTCCTACGGGCCCCAAACCGCACAAGTGAACGAGGAACCGCTTTCGGAATCGTCTTTAGATTTGACTCTAACGCAGCATCCTCGTGACGAAGAACTCAAACCTCGAGAGGTTCGCGCTCGTCTCGAAGTTGAACCTCCTCGAGCTTGGTATTACCGCATTTCGCCAAACTCCCGCGCCCTGGTGACCTTGCTACAAGTCGATCCTGCTTCCGGTGACGAACCTAAAATCGTCTATGAAGGTTGTTATGAAACTGAAGACACCTCCATCTTCACTTGGTCTTCAGTTCCCGGCATTGGACACTATCGTTGGTTGCGCGGTCCGATTTGTCGCCTCCCTCCTAACAGCAAGGCGGACTACCTAGTTCGCACCATCCGACGCATCTTCAACTTCTTGCAATTGTGAACTATCACTAAGGCACAGCTCCTGATTTCACATGTACTTGCAGCTTCTTGCTGAGCTCGTCCTTATTATAAATAAAGTTTTCAGTTATCATCAGATTCCTATTGCTGTTGGCACACTATCATACTATTTATCTAATTGTTGAATTGTCTCGAGTTATCCTCATGTTCAATGACTTGAAGATTGCACTACTTCTATTAACCCCTTCATCGACATCCCTTTGACTGCTTCAAGAATTTCTAATATGTTTGCTACTTCCTAAATACCGTAACAAGACAAATGTAGTGTTGAACATTGCAAGTTTTGATGCCTACTTCTACCCCCAACCTTCTAGAGATTTGTCACCCCTAATTACGCAACAAGGTTTTTAAAACTATGGCTATTAGCCTCTGTTGAAGAAAAGAACTGACCTCCTCCTTACCCACCAATAACGCATTCCAGAAAACAAAACCCCCTTCACACCAAGCACATGCATCACTCCTTGTGAAGTTGCTAAAAGCCCTTAATAACTCTACCGCACTCAAATAACTCTGATGTAACTCTTAAAAAAATGAGACTACCGCACATGGTTGTGTCAGTATGACTCACACAAATACTCAGAACGTGAAGCAAACTCATCAACACAAGATTTTCAATATCAACTTGCTAATAAAACTCTTTCCCAAGGAAGCACTACAAGTGACTAAAGACAATCATAAGAGCCTTGATCACTGTAAAAGTAATGGAACACAAACCAGAAGACACATTTTAGATTACATTTTGAACCCTCAGGCCTACCTCCACTAAATAAAATAATTATTCCAAATGTTTTAGAGAGGGAGGGTTCATTTTGAAGATTAAAGGTTTTACAGACTCATCTTTTCTTCCAACTGGAATTCAGGGAGTAAAAATGTAATTAATCATGGGCCTTGCTCTCTCTTCAAGAGTAGCTAACGTTATTTGAAAGAAAATAATTTCATGACAAAACAATTGAATCAACTTTTAAGAGATATGAAAACACATATTACTTTTGTAACATGTGCAGAACTTGAGAAAGTAAGACCCACGATGCCACTGCTCCTTGCTACATCATACCATAGAGTGCCCACCTTTCCATACTCGACCTGCAAATCAATACACTGCCATGACTTACCCATTGACTTCATCAACTCTAATAGTGGGTGTAGATAATTTCTACTTATTGACGCAAAATTTGGGCAAACATTCAGGCAGTTCTAAGGCCATAATCACCCAATATGTACCTGTAATTCCTGAGCAAATTCCAAAACATGATTGAAACCAATCAGCAAATGCTCCCTTCCTGTTCTAATCCCCCTCCTCAGCACGTTTTGGGACACCCAAGGTGAAATTCCTTCAATGAATGCTTGTTTTATAACAACTACAACAAATTCAACACCAGCACTTTTAGCAGCAGCAGCGAACCATGAAAACCATGTTTTTCCAACCTTCAACATGCTTTCCTAGTTTGTCTTCACTTGCACTAATCAAGAGGAATGCCTGATTTGCCATCAACCTCATTTTGGAGATGTGATCACCTTTACTGTGTACTTTAGGTTGGAAGAAGGTTTGACTGGGATGAGGTAATGCCTCTTGATGAAACATTATGAGAGCATCATAACATGTCAAAGGTGTCTGAAAGACTAACTGCAAAAACAATCACATACCAAATAGCAGATTCATTAAACTAAACCATCCCAATTGAAAAAAAGAAAGAAGAAAAAATAGTTGAGATACCTATAGCATCATAAGCACGTATGTGTTTCTCAAGACTTGCACACTGCCATTGCTCTGGAAAATGGCAGATATGTTCCATTAGAGCTATAAGGGATAAATATGATTTGGACCCATTCACAGAAAATTCTTGCTCAGAACATAGAAAGAAGGGTTCTATGAAGTTAGTTGCACCAAGTCGATAAGAAAGGTGAAAGATGATTAAGTATGGTGCATGACATCATTTTCTCATCACTGACCACCTTCTAGTTTCCGCAACAATAAAATCTACTTTCCAAAAGAAGAATCTTTTCCATATAGCAGCATAATAATCTACATTCTTGGCCTATTAGCAGAATTGTTGCACCCATTTCATGGACAGGTTGGGGCTCTTGAGACCATCCACTTTCAACCAGTGTAACGAAATGTCCAAATATTCAGGAATGCAGTTACACTGAGTTTGCAAAAACATACATACAGGTGCTCAATACCACTATCCTAAAGGCATTTTTGCTTCTGCAAAATACTGAAGAATGGGTGGGGGAAGTGCATACCTTGGGAAGCTAGTCAGTCGAGAGCAAGGAGGACCATTTGGAGCTGATTTTACAAAATTATACACCACCAGACACTCAACAACTTCATCAGAAATCACACTAGAAAACAAGTGTGACCACATCCATCGCTTTGTTAGCCTGCAATGAACCACACTTTTTTACATCAGCAGAGCATAATTGACAATAAGAACCAATCTGTTTACTGTTTATTGTTTACAATTTTACATCCATTTGGGACCAGAGAGTCCATTAGACGAAAGGTAGATCATGGAGGACAGATTGTCGTCTGGTACTGGTAGCATGCCACAAATTTGGCCAGGGCGACTGTGTTCATACTCTGCATGAGTTCAGCAAGAGTGCTTGTGTGGGTGAGGGGTAGGGTTGAACAAAAGCATTCCCTAACTTTCTATGTATTTGGACAGATAAGGAGCAAGTGCTCTTCATCCTCTACCTTCCCCAATCACAAAAAAAAATTCCCATACATCCTAATAGAATCCTAATGCAGTTCCAGCACTCATTCCCAAGGTAAGTCTTCAACTTGTTGCAATATGAGGTATATGTTATTCATTTGACAGTTAGACCATAGGCATGATATGCACCATGCAGAGCTTGAAGTAAGCTTGCATGTGCATTTTGCAAATGCCCATCTTGCATAAGACCTTCAATTCGAGAAGGCGACAGCTCACCTACACTTTTATCTAGCTGACCCAAGTCCTTAAAATAGAGAACATAAAGTCTAAATGTGTATTCTTCCATAAGAAAATTTGTTCCCTCCTGTACCAATCCTGCTTCAAGAGGTGTGAAAGAGGAATGTTGATAGTATTTGCCATCCAGTGGCCCTCCATTGTAGGCCCAAGCTGACTCTGTAGCTATCAAGTGCATCTGCAGAGGACAAAGTCATGTCAGAAGGTTTTCCCAAAACAAATCAGGGGACAAAACCCAAAGCAAACATATGAAAGCAAAACAAACCAACTGTAGATGACAGAAATACACTGACAAGCATTCCCGATCTAATCATGCAATAAACATCTTGTAGGGTTAAAGCTTGACGAGATGTAGCTGGGAATCAATATGTCATGACGCATCCGTTGAGCAAGGGCTTGTACAACTTATGGCAGCAAGAAAAACTAAAGCCTAGGAATAAATCTTCTGTTGTTGCCACCGCTGTTGCGATAACATGGTAACGAATGCGATCGAGCTTGCATATACAGTAGTCTCCCGCTTAAGTACGCACCCATTTAAGTACGCATTTTTGGCAAAAAATTTAAGGTTCAAGATTTAGTATGTATATGATTTCTAGAGCTTGACAGAGTGCTCCCATAACATTTTAAATCACTCAAAATGAAGCACAGATAGACAAATATCCAAAGGAGTTTTGGGTGATCAGCAATTCTACCCTACATAATTATTAGCATGCCTGCAATTTTCCTTTGGGTTTGACAGGGTTTGAAATTTGCACTCCATTTCCTTCATTGCCATCTCTAGTCAAAGAGGGGGTAATTGGGTTTACGAGATTCCACTCAAGTAACTTCAGCCTTCTGTTTGTAGATAACTGGCCAGCAAACTGACTAGACCAACCTATCATTTGCAAAGAAAAGTTACCAATTTCCCACAACACCCCTAAAAACAAACCACAGAAATAAAACATACCTCACAGGTTGTATAAACTATAAACTCAGTTTGGGTGAACCAACATCACCTACACTTTGAATCGTGGTAGAAACCAGAGTTGGGCGGGTCTTAAGTCTTATGAAGAATTTCTACTAGTTCCTGTTCTAAAAAAAGAAATTAGAGCAGTTCCGTTCTAGGTCTGGTTCTTCCAAAGAACTAAATCTTGGTTTCCTGTTCCAATCCTGTTCTTCAAAAAACACAAAATCCCAACTCTGATTCTGGCTCCGGTTCTAAAAATTAAACTTGGCTCCGGTCTGGTTTCGGTAACCTGGACAAAAACCTGCGGTTAACTGCTGTTAAGCCCCCAGTTCTAGTCCTTTTATTCAAAAAACTTTTGTTTTCCAAAAATCCTGTATCTGGTTCCGGTTCCAGTTCTTAAAAAGCCAAGATCCCAGTGGTTCTGGTTCTTTGAAAAAACAAAGAACCCAGTTCCAGTTCCAAACCCCTGTGTTCCAAAACTTCATACCCAATTTCAGTTTGGTTTAAACTAACTGGAATAAGTGGTTCTAACCTACCAAACTGGGTACTAGCCAAACCCTGGTAAAAAGTAAAAACCCAAAAGTTTTTTTCAGATGCTTATAAATCTACTTATCCTTTGGCAAAATTAGGCCCTATAAGTCCAAATTTAACATTTCCCAAGTTAGATTTAAAACTACTGTAGTTGAACATGTCATGAATCTAAAGTACACACCTACCAGCTAAGTACGCACAAACCGCGCAGGTTCAAGTTGCGTACTTAAGCGGGAGACTACTGTAATTATGGATTGTGAAAAAAATCTTTACTTTGAAGGTGTTTTAAATGATGCCACGTGGCGCTCTGAAAATTCAGATTGTGTTTTGAGGCCTCAGGCCTACCTCCACTAACAAAATGTAAATATTATTTTTAATACGTTTATTTTAAACTATTGCAAGAATTAATTCTTAAACTTGAAAACAATCATGTACATATTAAAAAAGGTAGTTTGTTTATCTTGTTTGTCACATTGAAATCTCCCAAATCAAAATAACTCCTCTTGTGCACTTGGTGCCCTTGACAAGTAAAGGTTGTAAAACCACATATCTTTAAACCTTAAAACTATTATTGTCATGTTCCAATTATCATATCTACATAATTGAAAAAATAACCAAAATGCCTCATGTAGCTAATTCCTATCGTTTATAGACCTTCTATAGATGTTGCCTACCGTTTGTAACACTTGCAAACCTTTTGTAACTTCTACCTACCATCTATAACACCTATAAACCTTTTGTAGTTGTTGTTTATCATCTACATCACCTATAAACCCTTTTGTAACTGTTGCCTACCATCTACAACACCTCTTCATGCTTACAATGACTCCATAGCCTCTGCAAACCTTAAACCTAGTGGTTATCTCCTTGTTATTGTTTTCTAATGGCAATACTATCCTACAACAAAGTGCATTTTCTATTTCAGAACCAGAACAAATAATAGATAATATTTTAACTTTATAAAATAGTAATAATAATAATACATAAGAGTAAGAATGCTTCATAATCTTAATATGAACTATTTTCCCTTCCTTTATCACACTCTAAATAAAACACACACCAAAAAGAAACATTAGAATCTGTATAACCTTCAACCATTCTCCATTACATAAGGACAAATGGGTGCAAGCAAAATATTTTGCACATACTTGTTGCCTTGTTTTCTACTTGAAAACAAAGAAATGTTTTTTTTTTCAAACTTCTAACCTTCTTTTAGCATTTCAAAACAAATGAATTTTTTTTTTTCATGGGCATCTCTAGCCTCCTTATCACTTTCAAAAGCAAATTGTGTCATATCACTTGGACTTGAAAAAATACCCCAACAATATTTCCAAAAATATCCCTACTTTTTGGAGTTGGGGATGATTTTAGTTATGAAAACAAACTTGATTAGCTAAAAACATTATATTAGAATGTTCACCACATCAATATTGAGGTGCTTTAAAAAAAACCAAACACTTGCAAAAACATTTCACCTATTTTCAAATACTTGAACTTTATTTTTCAAATTGCCACAAATTTTAGGTTCAATTCAAGTACTTTGAAGTAATTTAGAAAAACATGATTATAACAATTTAGTTTTTGAAGTCCATGCACACAAGAGTTAAGAAATAATTTACCCCAATTTTTTATTATTATCCCCAAAAAATCATCTACTTGCTATCGTTTTCTTTAAGGACCTTAGTATTTTGTTGCTTACACTACTTTTTGTGTATACTTTATCATGTTTGCACTCAAGTAGAACTTTCTCCCATGTTCTTCTCCTTTTCTCTTAGATAAAAGTGAAAATTAATGATCTAATCTTCTAATGAAATTCTCACTCCTCCCAAAAAATAAATAAGGACCCCAAGAAAAATGTTCATCACACAAAAGTTGAATCCTTATCCTTTTAGATCACCTTATCCTAATCACTTTCACACATCCTAATTAAAGAAAATCCGTCCATTCTTTATTCACTCGGACTACCTAACTTAAATGGCTTCACCCTTTAATAAATGGAAGATGATAAATAAGATATTAAATAATAGTAATTATATTATTATTATTTAAAATGCCCTTCTAAATAAATTAGGATATTATTTTTTTATAATCAATATTAATTCTATTAAATTCCTCCTAAAATTAGTTTTTAATTATTTTTCCCCATGAAGGTAATTCATTATACTAATGATACTACTATTAGAAAACACTTTCACTTTCAAATTCTCTTGAAATTATTTTGTCATTTGAAAATAACTACCATCTAATGACAGTATTATTGTCTCTTAACACCCATGGTGTTTAACCAACATAGGACAATTTTCTACCTTTTAACAAAGGTGCATTGAAGTGGTTTCATAATGTTTAAACGAATAATGCAAGAAGTATTGCATATTGAACATTATGGTTACTTAAAAGTCAAAAAAATTGAAACTGGTTTTTAAAACAAAATTGGGGTATGCTCTTGATATTGTTGAAAAGCCTAAATGAGTAGGTTTAATGGAGATTATTTTGTATTTTTTAAACTTAAGGTGTGGGAGACATTGAATTACAAATAATCTTTGTCATTGGAAATTCCATAAAATATTAAACTCAATTACTTAGGTAACAAGTTCAAACTTGGGCCAAGTGCAAAAGCCACATTAGTTATGATTTAATGGTATATTTTGTTTGTCATATTGACATCTTCCAAACCCTCCAACCCCACCCCCCATTATGCTTTTGATATTGTTAGAAAACCTTCAATGAATACACATGCACTAAGGTGATTTTGAAATGTTTAGACTTACAATGAAAAAGTTATTCAATATTGAACAATTTTGTGATTGAAAATTCAATAAAATAAAATATTGAACTTTTAGTTATTTTTAGAAATTTTCAATGAATAGAATTTCAATGAAGGTGATTTCATAATTTTAAGATTTAAGGTGGAAGATAATTATTGAATATTGAATAATCTTTATCATTGGAAATTCAACCTCATTACAAAAATAATTTTTTGAAGGAAAACTTTGTTGGGTACATAACATTATTACAAAACATGGTTTTTCATTAGACACATTGTAACTAACATAGTCTTAGAATGAAATTCATTTGTCTAAAATGATTGATTATGTTCAATTTGATTGAAAAAATTAGTTATTTACTCAAAATAGACATTATGTTGATATATGACATATATGTGGCACCCATGTGACGTTGTCCAATTGGATTAATGATTATTGTGAGTGAAATCGATCATCTAAATATTAAGTGATTGTGATTATAATTTTCTTAATGATGTGGCAAAATTAATTGAATGATGACAATTGAAATATAACAAAATGACATGAAAAAATGGAAGATCAAATTGATACTTTTAAATTTATTTTATTATAGAATTAGAACATAATCTAATGTAGATGTAGAAATTCTAACTAATAAAATTTTCTAAAATTTGAAATAAAATTTAATAATTTAACTAAAATAATAAAATTAAAGACATGTTAATTTCAATTTTAATTTCAGAAGGGAAATTCATTTCATTGTAAGATTTCTAAAAATAATAATTTAATAAAACTATTATACTTGATTGTGTTCCCAAATCAAGATATAAAACTTAATTCAATGTTCTGACATTTGGATTTTACATTTTGAAAGTAAAAGGCATGATAATTTTAAATATAATTACAAAAAAAAATATGAATAATGGTATTCATGTTCAACATGTGTAATCAATTTCATTTTAAAATTACCTAGTTATGTATAAGGCTATAATGTGATATTTAGGAAATATGTGTGTTAATATATTCTGTGATAACAATTTATATTACCACATGAGGTGATGGTTGGATGGTAAAGGCCTTGGGTTGTGCGCAAAGAAGTGATGGCTTAAATCTCATTTATGTCATTATCATCATGATGATTTGTTGCAAGTTTGACAAACTATCAATAATCAACCCCCAAAAAATAAAGTCAAGAGTTGGAGTCATAGGTGTAGTATGACTTTGTTTTGGACTTTTTCATGTTGTAGGGAACTATGGTGATTTTTGGTAATTTATAAGGCTTTCTTTCCATTATTAAGCAGTTTTTGTAAGCAAGGAATTTATATTCAAAAATGTTTTTTTATTTCATAATATGGTGAAAATTCGCCCAAAAAATTCACTAATGAGATGTTATAAGAAAGACATAAGGCATGATGAATATAGGAATCAATGGTGATATTCAATTTCTTTCCCCCCTGAAAGTAAAGCTCCAAGGTTAATAGTCATGTTGAATCTCACTTCTATCTATTATTACGAGTGGGTGCCCGTGGCCGAAGGCCACTATGAAGTCCCCCGTGGGTGCCTGTAACCTTCGGCCATTGTTTTTTATTTATTTTTATTTTTTACTCTTTATTTTTTATTGCCCTGGATGCCTTGCCCTGCCCTGCCCTGCCCTGCCCCTACCCTTGCCCCTACCCTTGCCCCTACCCCTGCCCTGTTTCGAATTTTCCTTTTGCTGCCAGGGACAGGGGGAGGCAGTTACACAGGGAATGGGCAGTGTTTGTTTTTCCTTTTGCTGCCAGGGACAGGAGGAGGAAGTTACACATGGAACTTTTTTTCCTTTTGCTGCGAGGGACAGGAAGAGGAAGTCCTGAAACGAAAAGGTATGGGTTTTAGGACCTGGACGGACAGATAGATATACACACACCATGTTTGTAATTATATATAGGATTAAAAAACAATCAAAGTAAGAATGTTTAATTTGCCATGTTTTCACCCAAAAGTTATGCCCTTGCGTTTTCAAGCAACATCATGAAAGATGAAAAAACTATATAAGAACATCTCCAACAATGTTTTGTACTCGATATCACAATGGCAACTAATCTAATAGAGGCTCCAAGGGGGAAATAGGAGCCCCACTAATTGCCTTGCACTTGTATAGCTTCTAATGGCCTTGTCACAATTCATTTGGGCCTTGAACATTCACTTTAATGCTTTTACAATGGACAGAAAATCTATGGCAATTTGGGGGAATATTGATGCACTAGTTAAATTTGTACAGACCAACATGGGGAGGGGCACAACTAAAATGATTTGGCCAAGTTCAATGGGTGTTTTGTGAGGTTGATGGCTATGTTGCATTGTCATTTATAATATTCTAGAGGATTGTGTGTGTGTGTATCTATATTTGTCACTTCCATTCAATATACCAATTTCATGCATTACCATAAATATTTTAATTCGTTGTCTAATAGATCCAAGATCAAATTAGGTTAGATGGTCAATGTCCACTTTGTATTGCCCACAAACATCCAACACAATTTACGCAAAAGAATTTTGGACATAATTTTTACTTTGTGTACTTATAACATGTTGAATATCCATTCCAAGTTCAGACATTTCTATGGTGGTCACAAGGTTGCCAAAAGGGATGTCTCTAGCCTAAGGACATCCCCAAAGACCCTATTGGCATCTCTAATAGGTGCAAACAAGATATAATGAGCCAACATGATTACTTTAAAAAAGGACTACATGTTTTTTTCCCAAAAACACTTTTTCATACAAATGAATTTTGGAACATTTTTTAATGCAATTTTTTATAATAAATGTTTATAATTGTCTCAATTCATGGCATGTTTTTTTGAATAAATATGACTTTTTGAAAGTGTCCTAATTCATTGTAAATTTAGTGTTATGTTTATAAAAATGATAACAATTTCAAATCATAACCCAAAATTCAATTTCAACATTTTAATGTTTTTTTTTATAACTAGCTACAACTTTTCTTAACACATCATGTCGATTATACCTCATTTACATGTGGTAAAGGACTTTCAAAGTTCTAAAATTCTAGATCAATTTTGAAAAGTTCTTTGAATTTTTAAGGTTTTAGAATACCACATATTTTAAGGTATGAATGTTTTTTTAGTGTGACTAATAGATTCTTTTCCTCTTAATTTTTTTTCCATCAAATGTGTTTTTATTATATGAGTCCTTTTAAAAGTCCTTTGCAAAATTGATTCTTTTTCATTGCCATACATGTTCACTTTTAGAGGTCTTAAAGCAAAACTTAGAATTTCATCAAATGGATTTTTGGTTTGAATTCCTTGACATTCATATGAATGAACAACTTGCCAAAATTGGCATGACTTTAAATGGCAAAAAATAAATATTTATCCAATTTTGATTGTTTTTCTTTACAATTTGACATTCTTTTTGGCTCATTGGATTGTGACTGCACCTATACCATTAAATAATTAATAAATAAATTATTATTTTGGTTTGGGTTAAAGTTTGGATTTATCTTTTCTTGGTGTGCTTGGCATATTTCTTGCCACACTCAATGTCCTAATTCCTAATGTGCCTTGATATCTTTTTTGGTGCCTTCTTTAAGTTTCTTGTTGTCCCACATCCTTTTCCCATTGTTTTGTCATTGTTTTCTTATCCCTTGTCATCTTTTTATTGTTAAATTTCCATCCTTCTCATTTCCCTTATTACCATGTCATCAATTTCCCATCCCTTATTAATCTATTGTTGTCCACACATCATTTTCTTGTTGTTTTCTTGTTTTCATTCATCCTCCCATCATCCTATCAATTGAAAGTAATGGGGGATGCATAATTGATATAGAATTTAAAAATTAGCAAATATTGCAAGTGAGAATTTTTGTTGCACCCATTGAATCTATATTATGATATGGACATGTTCATCTTGTGAGCGATCTACTTCCTCCATGTTATGAAAAAAAGGTTCACAAAGATGACATGGCAAGAATGAAGGAAAAAAATAGTGCACCAATAATCAAACAAGAAGATTTCAAGTTGTGAATAGTTCATCATGAAAAATGCATTGTAATGATTAAGTTATATACATTTGTGAAGTTCCTTAGTAACTTAAAACATACACACTAATAAAATATTCACAATTGATTTATAAAATTTCACATAATGCTTCCTAATTTAAGCTAATTGGTTTTATTAGATTAGCTCTCCACATAACATTACTTAATTTTTAGTTGCTTATCCTGACCAATCTATTTTATTTTTTCACATTGATCTAGTTACATCCTCTACCAACTTAGTAATCTTTTAGAAGTTATAATAATTTTTTTTAAATTGTAAGTAATTTCAAATAGCGAGTTATTCATGATTTGTTACCATTTTTTCTCTAACATACCCCCTTGGTATGAAATCTTAAGTTGTTTAATACCTAAATTTTTCATCCATGTGTAGTGTTTTTGTCTTAAAATTCCCACAAGAACAAATCTTATCTTTTTCCACCACCCAAATTCACTATGTTTTTTAGTGAAATAAGACAAAATTGACTAATATGCAACTTGTATGATTTTGGTCAAAAAAGGATAATTGATTAAAACATTTTCAATGAAATGTTTTTTAATCGTTTGGGATAGTCACATGTTGCACTAGATAATTTTTAATTTAAAAATTATGACATGGATATATGAGGTCCCAAGATAATATGATGTGGAATAACACGCCACATCATCATATTAATTTATATATTTTTTCCCTTGGATCATGGAGTCACATATTACATTTTTGTCACGACATGCAAGGACAAATTTACATACCGTGAAAAACATTTAAGTTTATTTCTTTTGTTTAAAGATTTTGTCAACAAATTTTTTTTTACACCATTTAAGCATGATATACATGTTTGTGTCTTCACCATGATTTATAGGTTTGTAAATTGCATTTGTACAAGATACACTAAGGCATGCATCCATCAAGTATTGAACCCAAAACCTCATGGAAACACATTAAAGTCATAACCACCAAACCACTTCAACATTTTATTCATAAAATTAAAAACTTTACATTTATCATGTTTGGCATGACATTGTTTAAAAAATTCAGATTTTAATAAACATTTTTTTTTGCAAAATTTATTCAAATGTTACAAATGAAAAGATGATCTTGAAGCTTATTCAATAATGTATTTAAATAAATTATTATAATTTATAAAATTAAATTTGCAATGGTTAATAGAACAACTTAAAATAACAATTCATGTATAAATCAATAAATATTTTATTATTTAAATTAACCTAAATCTTTTGTAAACTTAATAGAAAATTCAATTTTACATTTATTAAATTTATTTATTTATTTTTATGATGTTGTTAACATGATAATCATCCATGAAAAGATTGCCACGTTTAACTATAGATAAGTTGTGTAGTTGGAAACTTGTTTAAATCTTTCAATGTTATGGTTATTTATGATATTTTATTGTAAAACATTAACAATGTTTTTTTAAATTTGACCCAAATTTTTTCTTTCAATTTGTTTATTATTAATCTTGTTGCCCCTTTAAATTGGCCAAAATTGGTCATAAGAAGAATCATTAATTATGTAATAAATATAGTTATTTAATTATCAAAACCATATTTGTTTAGCAAGATTAATCACACACTAATACCAATCATTAATCACACAACTTTGAAATACAATCACAACATACATATTTTTAATGATGTAGTGATATATTTTATATTTGTTTCTTTTGTAATAGGAAACACAATTTAATTTGGTGAAATTTTGGGTTTAAAGAATTGGATTAACCCCCCTCCATTTGACCAACATGTTTTTTTGGTTTTGAATTTTCTTAACTTGGCAATTTTTGTTGGGGAAAAAATGGAAAAATAATGCAAATTCAAAAAAAAACTTGCAAAAACATTCGGATAAAAAATTCGAAAAAAATAATGTCAATCTTAATGAATAAAAAATTTAATTAATTCTAATAATTCCAACCTTAAACACATAAACCATTCCATCATCAAATTTATTTGAAAGCATTTAAGTTCCATCTTTGAAATCATCATAAACCTTATCCATTTAACTGTCAAAACCATATTTGTTTAGCAAGATGAATCATACAATAATACAAATAATTAATTACCAAATTTTGAAAAAACATTGCAGCATACATATATATATATAATTTATGTAAGAATATATTCTACATTTTTTTAAATTAAAAAATAATTTAATTTCATGAAATTTACAGTTTAAATAGTTGGATTACTTGCCCCCCATCCCGAACATCAATTTTTTTGGTTTCAAATTTTCCTAACTTGGGAATTCTTGTTGGAAAAAAATAGTAAAAAATCAAGAAAAAGTGCAAATTACAAAAAAAATTGCCAAAAATGTAGATCACAAATTTCAAAGAAAAATAGTTACTCCTAATAATAAATTTTTAAAAATAATTTGAAGAATTTCAATATTAAACACATAAAAAATTCCAACAACAAATTGATTTGAAAACTTTTAAGTTTAATCTTTGATATCATTATAAACCTTATCCAGTTTTTTTGAGATTGTAAAATAAATATTAATGATGTAACTAAATTTTTTTTGTGATGAATTTCCACCATTTTGCAAACATAAAAAAAGGCCATCAACATCAACAAAATATTTTTTTTTTTTTACATTTTTACAATGGGTTTAGGACTTGTAACCAGAATATAAAATATTTTAACAAATTTTTACCTCCATATATGGCTAAATTTTCTTACGGATGATCTTGAAGAAAACTGAAAATTTGAAAAAGTGAAAGGATTAAAAAAATCATTGATGTCATTATTATTATCACCATTTGTAATTCATCACAAATTATTTAAACATAACCCTATAATAAACAAAGGTTTTAAAATTTTGATAAACAATGTTTAAAATAAAATAATAAAAATAAAATATTGATCATTTTTATATCTATTATTATTTTAAAATTTAAAATTTTAATCCATTATTTTTAACATGGTTTTTTTCATGCACCAAGAAAAAATGGGGACAAATTCAAAGATTATTTTTGAGGTTTTTCCTTGTTTGGCATCGTAAACATTCATAATAATAAACTTGTCCATGATGCCTAAAACAAATTAGGGGAAAAACATACAATTTAATTTACATAAATGTACAAAAAATAACATATGAAATTCTATAATTTAAAGGTTTGCATGCATCCTAGACTTTACATACATGCACATTTTTGTCCTAATCACTAACCCATTCAAATATAAATATGAGACAAGTTTTTATACATCCATTTCAAAAAATTATGGTGAATGCAAAATGCAATTCATGAATAGCAAATTTAATAATATTCAAAGTGAATGATTTAACCCATGTGCAAACGTTAATAGTTAAAGGATGCAAAAAAATTCACTAACCCATTCAAGTATAAATGTGAAACATTAAATTGTTATTTGTGTTTCAATATATATTAGTAAATGTAATGTGTAACATTTGAATAGTGGTTTCAATAAGATCAAAGTGGATGATTCGACTCATGTAAAAATATTGATAGTTCAAGAAATGTGAAAAAGTTCATGACTAAACCATTCAAACATAATTACAAAATATTGAGTTGCATGTGTTTTAGTATATTATAATAAGTGCAAAATACAATTTGTGAATAATGATTTGAATATATTAATAATGAATGGTTCAACTCTAATATTGAAAAGATGTTTACAAAATCATTAATTGTTACATGTGTTTTAATAAATTATGGTAAGTGTAAAATGAAATTCTTAAGTAATGGTTTCAGCATATTAAAAATTAAAAAATTCAACTCATGTACCGTGTTGATAGTTAAAGAAATGTCAAAAAAATCATTAACCCATTATAAGGCATCATGTAAATAAAGTTAAAAGCTACTTCAATTTTCATGTCAACAATTTGAAATTATGAAATAATTAAATAAGGTCCAAATTATACTCATAAGTGAACAACATAGTGAACGTAACAACTACAAATAATATTGACCATTAATTAGTGCAACAAACCACTTGCAAACTTAAGATGGCCAAATGTAGTTGAAATGTAGTCAAATCGAACAATAGTCACAATATTTAAGGGTGGAAAAGGACAAGATTTCTTCTTGTGTCCTTTCATCAAAAGATAATTAATCATTTAATTAGTACTACAATACTTGAACGTGAATTTTCTTGCGCATGCTAACTTCCTAATGGCAAATGTCAATGAACTTTGATGTGTTATGATGAATTGGATTTTTTATGAGAAATGTTTTTCCTTGGTTGTCTATGAGGATTGTGATTCCCTTCCTCCAAGGTTGTCACCATGTTTGTGTGTCCATCACAACATGACGGACGCATTTGGATGTGGATGCAAACCTTCATTGTGTCAATATAAGGTCAACCTAGGTCAAAACAAGGTCAAGTTGTCCAAAAAATAATTATAGGCAACCAAAAATAACATGGTTTTGAAGTCAAACCATGTGCCTTAGTCATGTAATTGTTCGCCTCATGGCATGACATAGTCAAGTTATTATAAACATGACTAAAATTTAATCATATTCACAAAATTGAATAATGGATGTTGCCTATTGGTATAATGATTTAAATTTTGATGTCAACAATGAATGCATAATGGAAAAGAAATCTCTTAATGGGTTCATTTGGTCAAAAACGCAATTTTGCATTTTTTTCATTTTTCCCTTAGCCTTTAATTTGTAAAGGGCAATTGTAAATTAGGATGGATATTTTTTTGTGGCAAAATAGACTATCTACATGATGTATTTTTATTCAAATGCCACAAATATATGATAGAATCATTAATGTGACAAATTGTTCCATGGATTAAGGTCACCAACTTGAATAAAAATACATACATAACAATGAAATTCAATAAAAATAGACCAAAGATACAAATTTTGAAATGAAAAACAAAAAAATATGGATTAGATGGCCTTGAATCTATGTTTGCATTCAAATGCACTTTTCAAATTATCATTTTCATCTCAAGATGCCTTATAAGGATTTAATATATGATGATTATAAAAAAACAAACATGAATTCCAAAAAATTATGATAAAAACCTTAATCAACAAATAGTTATGGATTTTTGAATGACCAAATTTGAATTTTATTTTCAAAACTTTCTATCTTGACCATTTATTATGGATTGATGTTTTATTTCCTTAACATGTATGTCAAAAACTTGTTTAGTTGAACTCTTGTTTGTTTAAACTTTAATAATTCATTAATCATCACATAATTTTTCATTTAACATTAATTTTTCAAAAAAAAATCATTTACTATTAAAATTTGAATTATTTTGGAGTGTTGTATCTATTGAAAATGAGCCACCCTAACTTGTAACCACTCTAGAAATACTTAAAATGCCCCTCTATTTGAAACTTTTTATATGTATTTGTTTGGTAATTCATGACTATTGAATTACCAATGTTTAAAGGTGCAGAAAAGGAAGTCATGAAATGCCATTGATCTCAAGAACGCAAACAATAAATATTTTCTCCTTTTATTGTTTCAATGACCAATTGAGGTCATTCCCCTTTACATGTAATTCAAATAAACAAGGATTCTTTTTTATGTGTATGTAGGCACAAGAACAATTAAAGAGTCAGGAATAAGGTCAAGAATCAAATTTCTTAGATATCTAATACATAGCATATGTGTCTAAGTGTTTATAATTTTTCACATGTGTGTGCATAGGTGAAGAAGACGTAGCTCACATGGTCCAAGCCAATAGGCAAATACATAAGTAAAATACATAGGTAAAATGACTGTAAGGTCCCTAATATTTTGTCCTACCAAATTCTAACCCAAAATCTATTTAACCCATTTCTAAGTAAAGAGGCATGAATCTATGTCTTTTTTTAAGTTTTTTTTTTTAAACACCATATTTCCAAGCATATTTTCAATACCTTCTCCACCAATTTGCATCCCATTTCATTTCATTTCAGCTTAAATCCTTTTGTTAAATTGAATTTAGTTGAATTGAAGTTCTATTCAATTCAATGCAAGGTGCATGCAATGTCATTCAACATTTTCATTCAAATGGAACTTAGTTTTCGCAAAATCAATTTTTTTTGCATCAATTTATTGTCACTGGTGGTGCCCAATAATCTTGAGCCCAAGTTAATTTTGAGTCCACGAAGTTGACTTGGTGAGTTGAGAATGTAACACTAGTGATGCAGAGTTGATGATTTGGTGATGTGGAGTTGGTGATATGACAATGGTCTTGGCAATATGAGAACCCTAGCAAAGTGAAATTGAGGTGGATGTAGTCTCACCCGAGAAAGAAAAGAACAGGGAATTCTTGAATGCATGCAATTGGATCTTTAGAGTTCTATTCCTAATTATGTTGAGCCCCACTTTTTGGGAAGGCTAAACAATGCTGCTGGGCACTGGTACTTTCGTTTGGTGTGAAAAGAAAATATTATTTGAAATTGAGGAACCAGTAAATTGAAAAGTAAGATATCTTCTTTAAGTGGAATGGAAATTATCTTGAACAAGGACAAAAGAATAGCAAACTCTTCTAAGGACCAAATGAAAACTCCCTAGGTCACTACTCTCTAGATGGGTACACTTTGTGTAGGGTAAAACCCTAGGGTGGGGGCATTCTAAAAATAAGGGGCCTAGGACAAGGCAATAGCCGAGTCCAGCCCCACATTTTGAGAATGTACTCCACCAATGGGCTTTACCTATTGTAAAGCATGAGGCAAAATTTATCATGAACCAAACCTATTTAGATCAACAGGCATATGAATGGGAGGGTTCTTACGCCTAATGCTCAGTAGTTGGGAGGGTTCGTACACCTACAAGTAGGCAAATTTCCCTCGCATCCTTGAGGAGTAGGCATAATATGCCTCCCAATTTCTAGGAGGGAAATTGATGGATATAAGGTGCCCTCCACGTGCACTACAAAAAAAAAATTCTCTGAGTGCTTTACGAGTGCAAAATATTGTTCAAATTTTAGGAACCTTACAAAAGTGGAAGGTCGTTTAAGAGGACATTCTGCCGAGACAAGTAACTGAGACTGCATGGAGAAAAGTTGATTGAGGGTGGTGTGAATATGAATTCAGTGCAAAGGAAGGAAGGAAGGCAATGGTGGCATGCAGCGTTCCGTCGTGTGCACCCCCTTACTACTACTGTCACGCCCTTTCGCGTCTTTCTTCTCTCTTCCTTGCAATCATCAAATCGCATGGACATGCACCACTTACCCAGTACATTCTTCCACCGTCCGTCCGTTCGCTGCACAACTCTGCTGCATCCAGGAAGAGCCTCCACATGAAGGACTAGCCTAGCACACCCATGGACGTGAATCTTCAATTCGTCAAGCTCGGACTGATGTTGGGTAGTTGAGATTGCTGCCCTTCTCCTTGTGATTTTGTGGATTTCCAGCTGCCCGCCTGCGAGTGTCATTCATTGCCTGCAGCACGCGCCAATCCTGCAATAAAACCCAGCCAGTCAAATTTGACGTGCCAGGGTCCCCATCCTCATGGCCGCGTCCAAGTACGATCAGGGCGACAGGGCGTACCTCAGGGATCCTATCAGCCGTATCGGTACCGTGGAAGATGGTGCAATGCAAGCCACTGAGGCAGGTGATCATGAGCGAGCCCTGTTCCTCCGAATGCAGGTCTGAATTCGATTCCTTTTTTTCTAAGTCCCTAAAGTTTTACATACATTTTCTTTGAAAAATCTGTGTCTCAATTTCCACAATGGCATCAGGTCCTTGGCATCAAAAGCAGCAGCAGTGATGATCCAAATGTGAGAAATTAGGAGAAGAGTGGGCCAACTGCATCATTGCCTCAAATGTAGTGTTTTATGTAACAGAGTCATAACCCATTTTGGACTTGCAGTTACATTGTTGGATTGCTTCTATGGGTATTTTGGACGTCATCTTGTGTGCACTTGCTACAGAAAATGCAGCATTTCTGACACAAAATCTTGCCACACATTTCCTAGCCCCAAATTCACAACTCTTGTGAAACATGTCTTGGCCTCAATTATAGCATTTTGAAAGTGTGGAAGTCAAGCACAGACTCCCTGACTGAATATGTTTAACTTAGGGTTTCACTTCTTCACAAACCTCAAGTTTGCTGAGGTTTGGTTTTAGTGCCTGTATCTTTGTTTGGAAGTGGAGGAATTCTTCCCTGTCCAAAGGTAATCACAGTTCACTTGTGGCTAAAACAAAGCCTTACAGAATAAACTCTTGGCGTGTTGGCAAATTTGAAAGTCCTTCCTACAAGTATCTTTTTAGCTTCTTGTTACAAATCATGAACTACAAACAAGAAGAGACTTCATAGTAGTGATGATGTGGAATCTTGATGGAAATTTGGGTCCTTTGTGGACAGGCTTTGGCTCTTGCAAAACTGATACATGAAGATCCCAGTGTTCAAGACAGGGACATGATATTGATGAAGGCTCACATGAAGCTGGCTGATACCTATATGGAAATGGTTGGCTGCTTCATCATCTGCTTGGATTCCTGCATATTGTTAAAACCTTAGAATCGGATATTGAGAGAGTTGTGCAATAATAATATACTGGACAAATTGACAAAGCTTGTACATGTCACATCTATGTCATATGAATTATATCAGCACTGTACTGGAAATAAACTTGTACCATTTGTCATAACACTGGGGTCACTGTTGTAACTGGGATTGATATGGCAGCCGAGTTATAATCTGTTCTTGGATCCTCATGGTGTTCTCTGCAGGGCCTTGGAGAGCAGGCATATTACCATGGACAAAAGGTGCCAACAGCTTCCTGTGCTTTAGGATTTCCTTCTTGTTCTTATGACCAAGAAGGATTGACATTGAGGTCAGATCAGTTATAATCTGTTACGAGTTTTAACAGCAATGTTTCAAATGCTCCATGTTCTTCACCTGTATAATTGTGTTGCCCCACCCCACAATATTTTGTCCCTTTGTGTGCCCATTTTGTGTTTCTTTTGATGCAATCAATAAGGGGGAAGATGCATGTCAAAGAATATATTGTAGGGTTTCAAACATCTGACTTATTACATATGTGCACAAGAAGGAATTCATAGTGCTGCAAAATACAGGAAACAAATGATATCCCTCTTAAAAGTCTAGAGTCCTGTGTTGAAGGCAATGGATCGGCTTGACCCAAAAAAACCTGGAGAAGGGGGAAACACAGACTTCACTGTTACTACCCTAACAGCAGTTGCCCGATCCATGATCAAACGTGAGTCATCATCTACTTGAGTCCCCTTCCTCTGTCTTCATGGAGCTTCAATCTCTTCATCAAGAATTGCATCCTGCTCTGGAGTTCAAAAGTTATGTCACAGATTCTTAGTATAGGGCCTCAGTTACACTTGATGATGCAGTCAATTCTGGCAGTGAAATCTATGCATTTGAAAGATCAAGGATAATCCCAAAATCTCTTGACATGTCTCTGGAAGGGTCAGGCACTTTGAACAGAAGTAGTTATATCATCATGAGCATCCCTCAACCACACTTTCATGGGAGAAATCATTGCCCACAATTTAACCAGAATTTTTGACTGACCATGGCTATGGCACTAATGAGTGGCTTCTTGGGCAATGGAGTCCCATGGAACAGAGGGTGACAGCAAGAGCTGGAACTATTTGAGCAGAGCAATCTTGATAAACCATGACCTCCATAGTCCAGATGTAAACCTCTATCCCTATCATTTTGATGTAATGTACAACTTCCTGGCATGGGAAGTTTTTGAAGGATGCTCAAAAGCAAAGACTGCACATAGTGGAAGAAAATATGATCTGTAAGGCAGGACATGGCAGATGGATGGATAAAATAGGCATAAAGCAACACCATGTATAGTGCTGTGACCAAAGAATAGTATGGTGACTGCCTGATATTGAGAAGGCAGCTGCATGAATGGTGAATGCAGGATATTACCAACTATCCCATTCATGAAGCATTCGGTGATATGCATATGGGCCATGGTGATGCCAAAGCCATGCTGGAGGTGGAAGAGCTTAAAGGTGGTCATCACAAGAAATCTGGAAGCCACGGGGATGGTGAGGATACAAAAGACATGGATTACGAGAAAGCCTTCGATGAGTATGGCAAGGTTGGCCCATCTTTCCCTTCTGTGTTGTACTTGTCCAACCCTACTTCCTCATCAGGTCTGTTCATGTGTAGCATACTTGCCTTTTCTCACAACAGTTCTAATTGATGGTGATTGATGGGCTACAGGCATGGGAGCTGATTGCTGGAAAGGAAAAAAGGAAGATGCTGAGAATGCTGGCACCAAAGGATGCCAGGATGGCATCTATTTACAGCAAGATGGCCAAGGCAAGAGAGCTCCACAAAATGTATCTCAGATGCAAAGTGTTAGACTACATTATCATGACAAATCTAGTATCTTAACCTGACCTTGGCTGAGAAGGCAGTGCAAAATGACTTTGTCCGTGTTCCATTCATTGCACGTCCTTTGTAATCAGGGCTCAAAGTCTCAATTTCACTTCCAACGTTTTCACCTTGTCTACCATGCCTTCCTTCATTGTATGCACAGTCCAAGCTACAGAAATTTTTACAGTTGCATGTACATTTTTATTTTGCTTTGTAGACTAGAACAAGAGTCACACAAGACAGATATTCTCACAACACAATGGCAATGGGCATGGGTGATTATGACAGTGTCCTAAAAATATGTAGGGAATGTCAACAGATCCGGGGAATCCAAGGAAACGATGAGGAGTCAATACAACTTTATGAGAAGAGTCTAGCATGCCATGAGAAGGCTGACAAACCAAATGTTGCTGCCATAGCAAAAACAGAATACGAGCTTGGTGTCATTTATCACAAGCATAAGGTCAGCTATTCCCTTGAGATTGCAACCATCATTTGCCATGAACAGGATGACAGCATCTCCAGTGTTCAATTTGTCACTTGAACAAAGTGAAGCAGAAAAGGTTCGCAAGAGCTATGCACAAGCTTGATTTCACCACCCACATGCTAACACAGGGCATGCTAACATAGAATTAGAGAGTCACTCCACCCAGTGGTGCCTAACAGCAAGTGCCAAGGCATCCATTCCCATCATCTTGCATGCAGTTTACTGGTTACCCATGGGATATCCATATTTCCTAAAGTGCTCACCTATGTCATGCACAGTTTGTTGAAGGTCATTTAAGCCTCCCTTGACTTTCTCCAAGAACGACTGAAAGGCTCAAAGGACTGCATGTTCTCAAAGATGCCAAAAGTTGTCCTTTCAAATCATGATGCAAGGACTGCCATACTGCTGTGTTTCACATAATTGTATTCTATTGAAGCTCGGACCCCCCCATTTGAAACCCTGGTCCCTCATGGATGAGCTTTTAGCTGTGTTCTATCTCCTCTGTCTGCATTTTCCATGATTGACTTCTTTATTATTGGCCTCTACAGAAGTACAGTGATTCACTTGATGTGTTGGACAAAGCAGTGAAGAAATGTGAAGGGAAGCAGGAGTTAGGCAACCAGCCCCTCTTATTGCTGGTGAAGAAGCAGCAAGCCATCACACTATATGATGGGAATCAGGTTGAAGCTGCCAAGGAAAAATTTGATGAGTTAATGTCCTTCCAACGAATGGAGTATGGGGGCAGCAGTGTGATTGTGGCAGAGGTATATATTAATCCTGCTCCTATGTTAGTACTCTAGTGTTGAGCCACAATGGTCAGTGAGAAAGTGTTGCCATCAGGTCATTTAGGGCCACAGAGCATCAAATTGCTCAAGTCCCCAGTAATCTGTTCATTATTGTTCACCTCAACTTTCCAACATCTCCAACAAAGGGTAGCTATCTAGTGAACTCACAGATACAGCATGCTTCACCACAATCAAAAACAACAGCAATGGGTGTTAGTGCAACATCCTGTTCTTACACAATTGACCTGAAAACACCAGCCTAACACTTTGTAGGACTAGAGACTGGTTGCAAGCTTTGGAACCTCTCTAATTTATTGGCAGTCAAAAGTAGACCAATTTAGGGATCCAAATCTTTTGTTGTGTAGGAATACTAGCATGGCATGTGTTCCTGATATTCTACTTTCTACATCCTGTGCTGATTCAGACCCTCAAGTACTTGGGAGATGTCCATGTTGCACTTGAAAAGCGACCAATTGCACAGAAGTATTACAATCGTGCTTTACGAATTCTAAGAAAACGCCTTGGTTGCAAAGATGAAACTGTGAGACAACTGGAACATTATGTGCGTCAACTTAACTTTTTTATGTAGAAATCCTACATCCAATCTCTAACAGTGCATAGTGTGAATGGAAGTAAAAATTTTGGAAGGAAGGCTAGTTTTCATTGACTGAATGCCCTGACTAATTACATACTGTTGAACTCCTTAGCATGGCTTGTTTAGCAAATGTAAAGTATTATAACTGTTTTCTGGCACTGATTCTGCATCAGTAGCTTTTGTGAACATTGTCTTGTGACCCAATCGGGCAAACAGGAAGGAGTATTGTCAAGCTACAGTCCTTAACTACAACTTGCACTTTAGGATGAGTTTCTTTTTTGCACACCAAGAGGAAGATGAAAGGAAGGCTTTTGTTGCAATGGTCGAGCTGGATCAAATATCATAATGTAGCTGTTTTCACCTAGTTTATTGATTTGATTCTGCATTCAGTCAAAAGCTTGCACAGACATTACCGAATGTGTACACCTAAATGAGATGCCACCTTGTTTACATATGATGATCAGAGAGAAAACAATTTTGGCTTGCAAGATGTAAAGACAGTGATGTGGTAGCCTTCTAATGAAATTCTCATAGAGACTGTGTGGAGCACAGAAGGTGCACCCTTGGGATACTCCAACCAAGCAGTTTTTGATGTCATCATGGAGCCTCCAGCAAGAAATTAATTCACCTAAAAAATAACCTTCTCATTCACATAGCATCCAACCCCAGGCCCCTTGGCCAAGTAGTGAAACTTTTGGAAAAGCATATATGACCAGGCTAAACCAGCATGGACTTTTCAATAGATTTCACCATTCTCTCCTCCTTTATTGCCCACCACACAAAACAGGGATGGTCAGTGCAATTAGCCTGAGCTTCCCTCAAAAGTCACAAACACTGCAAGTAACTAACCATGTTCACAAAAAAAAAACCAAGTAGTTATATAACTCAGCTGCAAGAATCATAGCCTCACAGTCCAAAGAGTCAGGATCTTCATACATGCCACAAACCCACCAAGATGTACATGAGGGCTTTCTCTCTGATAACTCTCCACTTGAGCCATGAATTCTTAGCTGGAATACCACTGACCTCTTTTCAGAAGAACAACTACTCAAGAAGACAGATAACAAAAGTCATGACTAGGGTCATGCCACTCTGGTCCAGCCCTCAATCTCAGGTAGCTTCTGCCCAAAAGAAAACATAATTGACATCAGTAAGAAATATCACCTACCCATGTACCAGTAGTCAGTTGCAGGTGATTCATGTCAAAGACAAGATTCACTAGCCCAAGGTCTTTGAACTTCAAGCACAATGGAAACTTATCTGCTCCCCAATGAGAATTTGTGGCCTACACTCAGAAGAAAGTTTTTCAAGGCACCCTCCAACTAATGGCGCATTTCGAAGTGCAAAGAGCCAAGCTTCCAAACATGATT
This sequence comes from Sphagnum tenellum, assembly GCA_963921925.1. NCBI lineage: Eukaryota > Viridiplantae > Streptophyta > Sphagnopsida > Sphagnales > Sphagnaceae > Sphagnum > Sphagnum tenellum. The sequence continues at coordinate 16,792,578 of OY998144.1, forward strand.
CATCTAGATAATCCAGGAGCCTAATAATCCAAATCCACAGCAACTTCAGGACTTGGAACATTGTCAATGACATCAACAAGGGAGGTGCATGGGATACCCCCTGCTGAAAAGTATTCAGCTGGTGTATACCACTCAGGCACTGCATCAGCACTTGCAAAATCAAGTAGTGTTAAGAAATCCTCATCTGTGCATCCCCCCAACGGTATTTCTGCAGGAATATCCTCCACTCTTGGCCCTGCAACTTGTGAAGCTGAGAGAGATGGTACCTCACCAGATAACAAGTGACACTGGGTGCCTGGCTCTTTCAAGCTCCCAGGACAACAATTTTGTGACATACCCTCCCCATAAACAGAAGCATGAGCTTCTATAGTTGCCATAGGATTCATATTCTCCCCCCCCCTGGTTTTATCTGTGCCCACAAGGAGTGCTGCCACATCTGGTGAAATGTTACCAGCTGTGAGAGCCAGTAGCTGGTCAATCAGATCTGTGCGCACCTGGTCAAATCCTTCTGTTGGGTGTGCCTCCTGCACGCCAAATGCATTCCAGCCTTTGTCAGCACCCACCAAAGGTATGCAAGGCAGACATTAGCCAAAGGAACATCTTAGTGTTTGCAACTCAGAAAAAAGCTCTATACCACAAGTTTCAAGATTTCTGCCTGGTGCAAGCTCCATTATCAGACATACAGCAAGTTATCCCTAGAATGGCATTTCAACAACACATGAATGCAGCTTATACCTTCATCAGTGCATCCAGAAAGTCGCTGGCATTAGAGCCAAAACTGTCGTCCTCTGACAGCAGCTGACTAGAACGAGATAGTGAAATAAGAGGACTCGTTATTGCAGATCGAGGCGTGCCTGCACTGTCCGCAGACTCTGCTGATTGGCTTAAAGGGAGCTCCAGTTTTGAACTGGCATTGGGTGTAAATGAACCAAAGGGCATGCTTGTCAACCCACATGTCCCATCATAAGACACTGTGTAGGGATCAAGCCCATCTGCAAACACAGACATCATTGGCCTCCTTGTAGAATTGTGTGTGCAGGTTTGACTGGCTTCTGTGCACAATTCTGGCTGAAAGGTCTTGCTACTTCCATCAGACAGCTGGGAAAAAGATACTGAACCATGACTACCATCAGTTCCTCCATATGGGCTACTATGCTGGACTCGCTTGATATGAGGCAAGGAGGGATTTACAATTCCCTTCCCAACTCCAGCAGATCCCTGATTTGCAACTACTGAGGTCAGAGGGAGGTCAGTGATGGACATGATGGAGTAAAAGCTTCTGGCTTGGTGCCCTCCATGAAGACTGCTCAACTGGTGGCTTTGGCGGTCACCTGCAGCCAACACAGTAAATACAACAGCATACCAATTTTTTCTGACTGCAGCTAGTTTTAAGAATGCCCCACAAAACCATGCCATGTTAACCAAAAAGCTGGCAATGTGCAAAAAAACTACAAGTCTTGGAAAAGGATTTCCACAACACTTCCAGTTCCCAAAATTGTTGCCAAAAGTGGTGGATATGGCATGTTAAAAATTGCTCTAATTTTGATGAAACATACACAACCCTGATCTTCATAACAGCAAGGCAAACAGACTCAACACTGTGAAAACATACAGAAGCACACTGGAAGAGAGAGTGCAGCTGTAAAAAAATACTGACCTAATAATGTAACAACACTTGAAGCAAATTCACTCTCTGAATCTGCTCTAGTGCCCATTTTCCTGCCATCATCTTCTTGCTTGAAATAAAACTGGGAAAGAGAAGCAGCAGACTTTGGAATGTCCATTGGGTAAACTGGCAAACCTGCTCGCATCCTTCGCTTGATGCGAGTGTTCCAGTAATTCTTGATCTCGTTGTCTGTGCGCCCAGGCAACTATTACATACATGGCAGTTACAAAACAAATGAACTTCACATGAGTTTTGAGGATTAGTCTGATCCAAAAATTGTGACAAGAGAAGATGCTCTAAATGCTCTGGGGAAATGATGGATAGTGTAGACCTGAGCAAGGATTTCCTTAGGAAACTGCAAAAATAAACTGATGGGAGGGTGCCCAGAGAGTTGGAGAAGAGAATAGAAGGACATGCAGCACCTGGGCAGCCATGCGAGCCCACTTGTTGCCAAGCTTGGAGTGGAGCTCAACGATTGTGCGCTCCTCATCTGGGGTGAAGGCCCCTTTCTTGAGGTTTGGACGTAAATGGTTAGCCCATCGCAGACGGCAGCTTTTGCCACAACGATAGAGACCCGAGTGCTTCTGCACGGAGTTCCAGTTGCCCTCTCCGTGCTTGTTCACATAGGACACCAAGATGGCATCCTCGGTCGACGTCCAAGGACCCTTCTTCAAATTCCCCGCATCAGCGAAAATCTCTTGTGGCAAATCCATGATCCCCAGTACCCACCACCACCACCACCACCAACAACAACAACAACCTGTCCCGTTTTTGTCCGTCTGCGAGAGTTTCAATGTGTGTCCTCCTTTCGTGCACTGCGCTACTACAGCTGCTGTCGATTACGGACGATAACACCACTCATCCCATTCTCTCTTTCATGCGAAATGAAGCAGAGCGACGCCGAACTCCTAATACTACGCACATAGGTGTGAGAACTAAGAACTACTACTCTTTCTCCAATACACAATGCCCTACAAACCCAAACAAAACTAGTTCAAAACCCCCGTGCCGGCGAGCTCCCGACTGATATGCGTTTCCATCTCCTCCGTCCTGGCCATCCTCCATACTGTCAACCTCAGAGCTCCTCTCTCTCTCTCTCTCTCTCTCTCTCTCAAAGCTCCTCCTCTTTTCCCCTTCCTCGGCTTCTTCCTGGCACAAGCAGTGTCCCCTCTTTCTTGAACCCGAGAGCAGCCCACTCCAAGAAGCTATATCTCTCTCCTCCAACCCCCTCCCGATTTCACCCAACGTTGTAGATACAGAGCTGAGAGTTGGGTGCTGAAAACCTTGGAAGAAGAATAACAATCGGCAAGCAGGAGCAACAGGAGGAGCAGGAGAACAAGAAGTACCGTTTTTATCTGTCCACAAAACTCTTTGTTTGTCTGCAATCTCTCACTAGGGCTACTTACAAACCAAACATCCCTTGCTACTACTTACTACCAGTGCATCATCCTTGGAAGTGTTTTCCTGCTGCTACTGATCTCCTGGCTGCTGCTTGATGGATGGGTACGCTTCTCTGGAGCATAGCTGAGAGTCAAATGGGTGATGGAATAAGCGACGGGAAGAAAGTACACAAATGATGTTTGCAGTGTTATGGATTTGCGAATGCGAGAGGACAAGGACGGAGGGAGGTGGTGCACACCCGCCTGCCTGCCTGCCTGCAGCACCCCGCACTGCAGGAACGGGATGCACGGTTGCGGAGCCCGGGTGGCGGGAGCGGGAGGAGCGGCGGGTTGGCGACGATAGGTAGGCGGCTAGGGTCGGATGTGCTCCTCCCAAGCCGTAGGCAGTCAGGGAGGCAGCAGAAGGCGGCGGCTTCTCTCACCGCCTTCGTCCAAATGCCGCCACAGGTCGGTCCCAGATTAGGAAAACTCCAAACCGACTGTTGTTGTGCACAAAACCCATTCTCTGTGCGTGGTGTTGTTATTATTTCCTGTTTTGTTTTTGTTTTTGACACAAACAATCCTAAAGTAAAAATTGAATGTAACCCTGCAAAGCAAAACTTTACGTATAAACACACCACACCGTAGATTTGGAAAATATACAAAGGAATTTTAAAAAAGAAAAAGGGAGAATTTAAACGTCGTCAAGTTAGCTCAACCTAGATGCCAAAAACCAACTGTCTGTTGTGTTGTAGCAGGTTGGCCATATTTCTCCAATATCAAAAATCGATCGTCTGCAATAGGTCAACCGTGATGATGGGAGGTGTGTTCTAAAAGGGTGAAAGTCGAGGAGCAACTAGGCCTACAGCTACCGCCCGATTTAAGATGCAGTATGGTTTCATTCTAAAGTTCATTCCAAGGGCAGAAGTAGGTACAATAGGACTTGCAAAAAAGAACTGGACCTTTGAGTAGAATTCCACTGTCACTAAACAAGGTCCTTTTGCTGCCATTATTTCTAATGTCAATCAAGGCTACTCATCAAGGGTATTACGTATAAGATATACTCACCTTAATTGCATGAGATGGTAAAACCCATTGTATTTATTCTCTTTGCACAATTCTATTTCTTTTATTTTTTATATTTTCAATAAATAAAAGTGTCTATTTCTAAAGTAATATGTCTTTTTATATAAGTGCCCTTCACATTGAAGGATTGGAAAAATAGTTGCCTTTCTCATCTAAAGGGCCCCACAAACTTTTGCGTTTGAAGGGGAGGGCTAGTTGCTACTGAAAAGCATTGAAAGCTTCAAATTTAACACCTAGGTAGGCAGAATATTTTTCCCACTCTTGACAAGTAGGAAGGCATCACATCCCTCCCACTCAGTGTTTGTTTTTTTGGGGGAGAAATTTCGCCAAATTTCAACCTGAAAAATATGATTTCAACTTATGCAAAAAAAAAATTCATCAAAAAAATGGTTACAAATTCACCAGATTTTGAAGAAAAAAAATTCCAAATCGCCAGATTTTTATGCTAAGTTCCAGGTAGGCAGCCAATAATATACAAGTATTCTGAAAAAAATTTCACTTTCACATCTAGTATGTAACCAAATCTGGCGGAATCATGTTATGGATGATTGTCACTTCAGCTACATCACAAAATTGAAAAGAAAAACCCCTATGAGTCCTAATCTTAGAGGGTACGATGAGATGCCTTCTCTTTTCTAGGATGGATCTTCTTGGATACAAGGTGCCTTTTTCTCATAGTGCATTACGGTTGCATGCTTCCTATATGCAAAGGGCTGGGTACCAACACGGAGCATAAAATAGGGAGCCTTACACCAGTGTTTATTTTACTGGCAAATTTTCACCAAATTTTGACCTGAAAAATGTGATTTCAGCGTAATTTTCAAAAATGTGATTTCAGGTCTAAGGGCAAGTTGCAAAACTTGTAATTTAAGGTGCCAACTGGTAATTGTGATGGAGTGATTTTCATCTGACAAGGCACCTGCATATGGCTACTCCCTCTAAGGAATAGGTAGTCATATGAAGTCAGTCTTCACCATGTAGGGTTGTTGCATCCATTTTGAAACTAGTCTCCTTCCAACCACAATAAATATTGGGCACAAACACTTTTCCGCAACATTTCCTTCCTCAAGGTTACTAAAGGTTGCTAAAGGTTGGCTACTATTTTGAGTTGTAACCTTTTTTACCTTGAGGGAATGTTGCGCAACCTTGAGTAACCAAAGTAACCTTTGGTTGGTTACAATACAACCTTTACTTTGGCCAAGTAGAGCTAAAATGTATAGCACGGCCAAGGGAGAAATTTGAAATAAAATCGATGGCAAGGCAGCCAAAGGGCTCAATGACTTTGGTTTTGGTTATTGTGGGTACTTCAACAATTTAGGCATAAATTAAATTATTTTCATTTTGTCAAAGTTTTGAAAGTTTATTTATTAATTGTGCTGAATTGTTTCTAAAGGTATGAGCCTGCAAGACTTCAACTATTTGATTTGAATCACAGACGATAAAGTTCAAGAACTTCAAAAGAATGTGTTCATATTTTTTATTATCATTTCCTGTCGAAATTTTCAAATTTTAAAAACCAAGTGCCAAGAAGTTAAAATTTAAAATTTAATTAATTATTTGGCAATTTGTTGCTGAATCTGATCAGGGAGTACAATATTGGGTTTGAACAGGAAATAATTTCCTAATAAACTTGCCCATGATAAATCACAAAATATTACTCCATATGTTCCCAATGTTAACTAAATGTGTACTAGCATGAAATACTATCCTGCCAACTCAAAAAAATTCTTACCATTAGAATGGAATTTTTGTGAGCTTGCAAACTGACCATTGACGCAGTTTGCTAAAAAAATCAGAATCAAAGAACCATTAGTTCCGATTGTTTCAAATCCCTTAAAGAACCAACCGTAGATTTGATTTTGTATTGAGATTGTTTTTCGAACCAATTGTTTGCACAAAAGAGTAGGTGATATTTTGTACTAGATATCTTTGTAATTGAATCTACAAATTGCTCTTAAATAACCTTTTGTCATGCAATTTTTCGTCAATCCACAAATTGATGTCATGAGCCAATTGTCTATGATGATCAATAAGGTACCTAGTCCATAATGCATGCACACCCCCAATCCTTCAAGTTCAACATAATATCTTTTGAATTTGATTGAAAACCATGCAACTTGTAGTAGAAAAGAACAAAACTAGAAAGCTCTTGGAGGTGTGACATGTAATTAACTGAATGAACTTTAATCCAAATGTGAATTCGTTTGGTCATTATAGCTAATGTATATCATAACCCCTATTTGCATCAAGTCCAAGTTTTTGCAATTATTTGTACGTTCAACTCTCCATTCCTTTATACTAGATTTGACTTATTGTATCCAAACTAAAAAACTTTTCACCCAAAATCAAGGAGCATATTTAAAGGTCAGATAATCTTAAAAGAGGGTTCAAGTGAGATTTGGCAACCTAACATCAAGTAAGAAGTCATCAACTTTAAGGTGAAATGATAACTTTTATGGTGTGAAAGTCATTTAATTTTGTGTAGGGTAATAAAGCCCTACAGTGGGGCATTCTCAAAATAAGGGGCCTAGGACAAAAGTCGATAGCCGAGTCCTTCCCCACATTTGGTGGATGTCCCCCACCCATGGGCTTCACCTATCATAAAGCACAAGGCAAAATTTATCATGAACCAAACCTAAGTAGATCATGAGACGAACAAATGGCAGGATTTTTATGCCTTCTCCTCAATAGTGTGAGGATTTTTACACCATTGAATAAGCATAATTTTCTCTCCCACCATTGAGGAGTAGGCATAATATCCCTCCCCATTGCTAGACAGATTTTCATGTATATAAGGTGCCTTCCACACACACTAAGATGTGTTTTCTACTAATGCTTTACATTTACAAACTAGTGTATCCTTTTCTAACCTTTGCATGAAAACACATATGTTTTACACAAATTTTCAATTATTTTTCATTATTTTTAAAACCCTTTTAAATTATTATCTTTTAATCATGTAGAAAATTTTAACTCAAACCTATAATGAGACAATTCCTTCACCTTTAAGTTATTCAAACTAAGTTATGCATGTATTCAGTTTTGATTAATATTTGCATGTTTTGAAATGATCTAAATTAATTGAATGGTGCTGTTAGAATGCTTTGATGGACAAAATAAGACAAAAAAGTAGACTAATGATATTTTCTTAGTCAAGATCCATCTACTCTTAAGTTTGATGATGTAATAGAACATCACCAAAATTCCAGCATACACAAGAAAGTGGCAAGTCTGCAATAATACCAAAAAATGTTTGGTTCTTTGAAATGTAAATTGCATTCTCTTCCACAAGGTTTTTTTTTTTCCTCTATCATTGCCTTCTATGCATTATAACATCTATTAGTGTAGCCTGGGCCCACGACCCAAGTGTAGGCTGGTTACCCAACTAATTTTTCCTTTCAAAACCCTTTTTTTTTTTTTTCTAATGACAAAAACTGCTCAATATTCAATATCTCCAACACCTTAGGTCAAAAAATGCTCAAACTGCTTACATTAAATCTTACACGCTGAGGACTTCCCAACAATACCAAGGTGCCCAAATTCATTTATAAGTTTTAGTGTTTATATAAATGAGTTTTCAGTGAAAATATTTTTCAATATTTAATAACTTCTTCATCCTAGGTCAAAACATTATGAAATCAACTCAGTGCACCCCTTACTTGTCAAGGGCTTTCCAATTGTACCAAGAACATGACAAGAGGCACTATGGTTTGGTAGATCTCAATGTGACTAACAACAAAACAAAACAAATTACCTTCCTTTATATATAGATTCCATCATTTTGAAATCAATAAACCTAACGAAAACCTATAATTGGATGGTTGCAACAAGCCTAGTAAGTGGGGGGATATGTCAAGATGTCAATACTAGTCAGTTGGAATTTTTTAATCCAAAAATTTTTCTGCACAAAAGACAGATGTGCAAAAAGACTCCTACATATACATATATTTTGACATATGCATTTCAAGTTATTGTTGGGAGACCCCAAGAAAATACAGGTGACAAAAAAGTGGTGGGAATCAAATTCTTCACCATTGAATTACCTAATCATGTTACAATTCCACCATTACTCATAAATTGCATTTGAACTCGCAATAAAGGACAAAGGCAATTATACAATGAGTTGCTTGTTTGTTCTCCCTTCTTTGGGCAAACCTTAACATTTGTTCATTTTGGAGACAGGAATGATCAGAAGAAAAGGTTAACAAGGATAATGGGAGGGAGTCACCTTGACATGAGTGCGCTAAATTCATCAAAACCTTCACACAATCTCATGAGTGTAACCAGCATATAATGAGGCATCAAAGTAAGTAGAATTGTATTTCTTGATTGCCACCAGTGTGTGTAACTACTCTGCTTCTGTCTTATGGTGAAAGAATTAAGGATTCCCTTTGCATAAAGTCACATAAGTTTTTACAAGTTCAACAAATGTACTAGGTGTGTACAATGATGCCCAAAGGGCGGGGGCAGGGCAGGGCAGGGCAGGGCAGGGCATTCCCAAATTAAGTGCCCACTGAGGCAGGGACTGGGGTGCTTATTGGGGTGAATGCAGAGCTCCAAGGGTATTACCCAACATAAAGGGCAGGCCACAAGTTTTATTGTTAAACTAGTCGGTGCCCGTGGCCGAAGGCCCCTGTGAAGTCCCCCGTGGGTGCCCCTGCCCCCGCCCTGCCCTGCCCCCTGCCCCCCGGCCCGCCCTGCCCTACCCCCTGCCCTCTGCCCGGCCCTGCCCGACCCCGCCCTCCCCTGCCCTGCCCTGCCCCGTCCGGTCCTGGCCCCCCCTGCTGGCCCCCGCCACCCGTGCTGGCCCCCCCCTGCTGGCCCCCCCCGTTCCGCCACAGAAAACGCTCCCAGAACGCGGAACTGTCCGACTGTCCGGGACGGTTCCGCCGCGTCAATTAAAACGCGGAACCGTCGTCGGACGCACGCACGGACACACATGTTGTAATGATATATAAGATGCCCAATGAAGTGGGTGCTCCGAAAAGCAAGATGCCAACCATAATGGGTGTTCTATTTTTCAAAATGCCCAGCCTTTTGTGGGGGAAAGAATTCCATCTGGTAAAGAACCCTCCCAAGTACACTTGCAAATTTCTGCTAGGTCTTGAGGTAGTTTGTTTTGTGGAACATTGAAAGGTTGCTCCCCTGGTACTATAACATAGTAAAAATTAAATTGTGGGACATACCTAGTGTGATTCATATTAATTATTAGTTCATGGGTGCACTCACATATTTATTTATTTATTTATTGATTTATTTTCGGAAGAAGCCGTATTGATTGGCATATCACCAATTTTTTTGGAACATTTGGTGCTCTCCCCCAATAGAAGCACCTCTTTGGACCCCAAGTCTCAAATAGAAACAAATGTGCTTTCCTATGGCCCACCTTTTCAGTTTATATACATGAGAGAGTTGAACTTTTGACATCTAGTTTGTGCCAAGTTGACTGACTGTCCTTTAAAATTCTCCCTTGCTTTTAATACTTTTGTACATTTTTCCAATCTGTGGTGTTTTTTTATAAATAAAGTTTTGCAGGGTTATGATTATATGGGATAAAACTGAGTTACAATTGGGAACGTCTTGGGGAGGGACAACTTGGGAACTTGAGGAACCCTTGAGAAGATGATGGGAACACATTGAGGACAAGGAAAAAAAAACAAAGAAAAGAATTCCTCCTCCCCCTCTTTCTGGCCCTAAAGAAAAAACTGGACCCCTCCTGAATTTTGGGCTTGAGTTTGGTTGGGAATTTTTAAGAGGAGAGTACAGTCCAATTAATAATCACAAGTGGCCAAAAATATCTTCCAAATGAAGAAAAGAAGACTTTCAATTCCCTGAAACAATAATCTCAGTTCCCTTGGGCCCATACTTCCTTACTGGAGAAATTTCACCCCGAAAATAGATGTTCACAAATTAGAAACGCCAAAAACAAAAAAGATGAAATGATTTTTGTGATATTATTCAATAGCCACATAAATGCCAAAGAAAGTTTGAGAAAAGCTGCCAGATTTTTACACATCGTTCAAATAGGTAACCAATGATATATATAGAATGATGTTCTATATCTCATTCATTCATAGCCAAACTTGCTAAATCCTCCTTTGTATGGTCACCACTTTGGTTGCATCCACAAAATTGACCTTGAAAAACGGCACTCCTTTGGCTGTGCCTTTCCCCCCTGCAGAGATGCAAACCAGTGTTGAGAGGTTCTTTGAATTTTTAACAAATTGTCATCGATTCCAATTTTTTTAAGAATTGAGAATCAAAGAACCTCCACTTCCAGTTTTTTTGAAAATTTTCAAAGACAAAGAACTCGCCAGTTTTGATTTATTTTGATTTTGGACCTCCCAGGTTTGTAACTGGATCAATCTCATGGCCAAAGAATAGATTGTTATACACCACGGTTCTCTAGTCCAAAGAACCTGACCACATGAAAGATCTTAAACAGGTTCTTTGATGGTTATGAACAGGTTCTTTGAATTACTAATTTGCAAGTTTTGGTAGTAGGTGTTCACAATTCATTAGATCCTTCGTGTCATTGATTTTTATTGGGTGATGTGGTTCACAAGCTCATCTTCGATGTCAAAATGGCAACCTAACATTTTTTGCATCTCATCTACATTAATCACTTTATCTCCATTGCAACTTGAATGTACTCCCTAACTCAATTCGGCAACAAACTACTGAAAAATAAATTAATTTTTAAGTCTTAACTTTGTCACTTCATTTTTTTATTTTAAATTTTTCAGCACATAATGATTATAAATAATAATAAACACATTCATGTTATGTTCATGGGATAGTTTAATCTCTAGATTGTCTCAATCTTAAGTTCTTGAACTTAAAGGTCTATAGTTCAAACCCAATAGCCAAAAACTTGCAGATTCTTAATTGTATAAAAATTCTAGCACAAGTAATAATTATTTTTTCAAAAATTTAACAAAACAAAAAACATCATGTCAAAACCATTTATGTACTACAATACTTTGCCTCTTTTTTTGTTGCATCAAGAAAATTATACCAATTCTTAAAGCAAAGTTCACCATGTTCCCCCAAAAAATGAATTCTTAATTTTACATTAACACCTGGTCAACATTTGAAAACAATAAAAATATTGGTATTCAATGTTGAATATGACAAAGAATTGCTACTTGTTATAACGATATTGGATGAACATTCCTCAAAATGTGGGACCACATGAAATTTACAATCTACAGTATTCATCAAGTTCTAATTTTGGAAAACATTTCCTTGATAAGCAAGCCAACAAAGCCAACAAAATTAACCATCCAAATCATAAAATTCACATGGAAAAATTTTTGCCAAATGCACAACAAGGATTTTCAAGAACTCCAAAGGCACCCCACTGATTGTCCTCATAACAGGATGAAGCTTACAAACAACTTCATGTAACTATTTTTGCTACTATAATACAAATTTAAATGCAACACAAAAGTTTTCCATCAAAAGTTGCATAAGTTTTCCATCAGAAGCTACAAGCTGGTTACATATAACTTCATGTTACTACTCGTACTACTCCATCACAAAGTTCTACATCAGAAGTTGCAATTGAGTTACAAACAACTTCATGTTATTATTGTTAATACAACAACAAAAAAACCTTGCAATCCTACAATCTTGTTGTTGTATTTATTGCATGAGTAAGAAGAAAAAGAAGAAATGCACCTTGATAGATTAGTAGGCCCAAATACCAAGTACTACCTTCCTTGTATATAAGGATCATTAATCCCTACCTAGACATTTTTGTTGTTATAGTGGATTTTATTTTTTAAAACACATCTCCCAATATTGTGATTATGATACGTTAAATACAAATAGCCCCAAATGACATTGTTTTAAATTAGATCTTGAATGTTCCTCATTAATCATACCTATCCAAATTTTGAAATACAAAACTATCAACCCTTCTACTACAAGCAAAAAGTTCAGCAAGTAAATAATAAATAGATTTTTGCCAAATTAATAGCTCTTTGACATGAAGTGCCTAAGTTCAAAACTCAAATTATTTTGCCACTTTTAAAAGTAATATATAGATGTTAAAGAAGAAATGAAACACAAAGATATCAACACACAAGCACTTCATCACAATGGCCACAAACACATCATTAACATTGAACATGGCATCAATGCATGTGTGACATTAATGGAATTGAAAACAAGAGCGTACATACATTACCACTCATGTAATTCTAAAACCTTTTCATGTTCATAGATGCTTTCACATTCCTTTTCCAATTATTTCACCAAGTTTGCTTCAAGTTCAAATGCCTTTTCCATGTTCTTTGAAGTCTTGTAACCATATCTTAAATTGTTCGGTCAATTTTTGTTCACAAAAATTAGTCTTTCAAGATTATCAGTTTGTAGCTTACATTGGCACAAATTTATAAGTATACTTACAAATGAAAAAGTATATTTTAACTCAATTTGAAACCTAACAATACCTAGAATCTGCTACACCAAAAATCATGTTATAGGAAATATGGTGTTTTTTTCACCACTACAAAAGGTAGTTTATGTTTTTTATGTCAATAATGAAAATAACTTTTAATTTGCACATTTCTTTGCAAGTTCAAGTGCATGATGCCATTTCAAAAATGTTTAAAAAATTGTTGGCATTTGTTTTTGTTGAACAACTTGGGTGTCACATGGAACATCTAAAACACAATGGCGTTGTTCATAATGTTTAAGCAACTTTGGACATAATTTTTTTAGTCATATCCATTTATAACATGAATGCCATCCTCCTTGCCAATGAATGAAAAGATGAGGTGCAAATTTTTATATCAAGGGTCTAACATAAAACACAACATATTATGAACATTTTTTGGATCAAACTTTTGCAAAAAAAAAAAGGGATTCAATACAAATATCACATATTTTGTATATTTGCAAAAAGCTTAAACACTTCAATGTCATACCCACCCATGTCATCATCGAACATTTTACCTAATATAACATGGTTCATTATGTCTCCCTAAAATTTCAAAGTCATATGGATTTTCAAATTCAATGCATTGTTCAACAACCAATGTTTATAGCATTAGTTAAGCACACATGGAAAGACAATGAGAGATAGGTTATCAACCACAATTTGAGCCACATTCCATGTTAATAGTACATGCACTCAACCAATAACCCAAGGTTGTGTTTATCAATTATAGCATAATACAATGGTTTTCCAATAGACGAGTGCATCTTGGATGTGACAACTTTACTTATAAACTTGCACATAGAAAACAATTAGGTTTTACTTCACATTCAAAAAATTTAAAACATAATATAAGCTACTTTGGAAAAGCCAATGAATTAGTTGATTCACACACTTTCAAATTTGAAATTAAAAGATTAAACAACATGGTGCAAAGGATAAAACACAACATGCATAAGTTGTTGCCCTAGATATTTCCACCAAAACCTCGAGAAAACCCAATTATGCACAACTATAAACACTTATACCCAAAGTTGGTCTCCAATTGTTTAGAAGACCGATGCATTGTGATTTCATTTAATTATATGTAACAATGACTAGCAATGGCAATGATTTATGTAGCAATGACCAATAATGACCAACAACAATACCTCATGTTTTCATACTTCAAAACTCATGATTAAAGCCAAGACACTTTTGATTTGCACATAAGACCTTTATAACTAATCTTTTGATATGAAAAGTTCAAATCTCTTGTAGAACTATGTCTATCCTCATTGTGGTTTTCTTGACACATTATGCATAATGATGACATTTTTCAATGTTACTCAACCTAGATGTAATAAATATAATTAATAATTTATTTAAATAAACTCCTGATAATCACAATACTTGTCTCCAAGATAGTGAAATAAATAAATATTTCAACTGTTTAATTTTGTATGTAACTAACACATGTGGGAGAAGGTGAGAAACAACTTTCCACCATCTTTTGAGGGGCTTCAACCTTAGCCCCATGTGGCAAATGGTTTGCTGTGGGAGGCAAATTATTATTAAACTCTTATGGGGCAATCTATATTTGCACCCATTCTCATAAAATGGGGAAGCATATAAACCACAACTAAACCAATCATCTCAAAGAAGGAATTTTCCTAGGTATGTTAGTCATTGTTGGTATGTGAAAAAAGGTAACTAATAGAAATCTCTATCCAAATTACATCGTCAATTCATAAAAACACTAACACTTCAAATTAAATGAGAAAATGACAATTATAAATCTCATGCATCTTCACATGACACTCCCACCTAAGCTAAGAATCTAATAATTGATACACACAAAAGACAAAATTAGTTGTAGATATCAAAACTTACAATCAAACTATTGATTATTCATTTTTAAAAAAATTGATATGAAATCCAACCAAAAAATTGTTTGTGTATCTATTTGTGAACATCCTAAACCTACCAAAATGTGTAAAAACAAAAGACAAATTTATAAACAAGAAGGTCTAATGTCTATTTATACGTAAGTAGTTCAAATACTTGGTGGTTCAATATGTACCAAGTTCAAAACTTAGCAAACAATGACCTTCAAATTATAATTAAAAGGTTGCATACATTTTAATATTTCATTGATATTCAAATGGAAAATGTATTAAAAAAATTCAAATTCTTGTTTAAAGAGTTGCTTACATTTTGGATTTTCTTTAAACATGAAGTGGCACTATTAAAGCATACTAAATCTAAACAAGTTGCCCATTCTAAAACCCTTTAAAATTTTGTATTTTGAGTGGAATTTACAAAGCATGCCATCCAATTAATATCCATCACACCTGAAATCTAATAAAAAACAAGGGCCAAAAAATTTGCAAAATCACAAATATTTCTTACTAGAACAAAAAGCCTACAACTTGCAAAACACAAGAAAATGCGAAAATCACGTCAACAAATTCATTCATGAAAATTGATAGAATTTGACCTTGCTTTCATATGAATGCTTACTTTCTAAGGTGGCAAAAACAACATCAATAAACATTTTCATCCACTCTCGATGTCCTTTCTGGATTTTTTTACCATGTTATGAACTTTTGAAAATCTACTTGGCCAAATTTGATGGCAATGACATGCATCCCTACACAACCTTTGTCATTTTTTGTACCATATTGGCACACCTTTGACATGGCATGCCTAAAATATGTGCATTGAAAAGGCTCCTTTAATATAAATCTTTTACAATTCATAATAACCTTCAAACCCATTGTCGTTGCTCCCAAGTTTGCACCTTCATTTTTTACTTAGGAAAACATTTATCTCTTCAATCCAAAATTTTCAAGTAATGCTTGAAACTTTAGTGCCTTGGTTTGGCCACTTGTTTCAATTGCTTCAAACAACCCTTATTGTAATTGGTTAAACTACCAATTTGTAGAAATAATACTAACAAGAAGTGCAAAAATGTCATGGGCACCCATTGTTGTCCAAAAATCAAAAGTTGTCATTACTAACAAACATTTTTCGAAGGCAATAAAACATATAAATATTTTGTCTTTTTTGCCAACTCAAATAAAACCTCTTTTGTGAAGATCTTCCTTGCGAGGAAAACCACTTGTGGACACAACCACAATGCCAATGTTGTAGCCAAGCATTTTCAAATGTTTGGAATGGTAAACAAAATTTGGTGATGAAAAGTTTGATATCGTTCATCATCCTTCTTAAATGGACCCATGGACCCATGGAACCATAAAAGTCAAATATGGAGTTACATCCAATTATAGACCTATTTGTAACAAGTCATCAGACATCTAGTGGCCAAGTTTTTATGTTGTTCATTTCTTCAACAAACTTATGAACAAAATTAAAGTGTTCAACCTTTATGTGTTTTCTTATACTATAATGCCATTAATTTCAAACTAGGTGATAAGCCCCTTTTGAGACCTTGTTCATCAAACAAGGATTGTAGTATTGGCTTGTTCATTGTAACAAACAATGCAATGCATTAATTTAACATTGATTAAATCAACAAGCCTACCATCAATTATGTATAAAAAAACCCATGCAATAAAAGTGGGGCTCCAAGGTTTCCAAACTTAGCTTGTGCATGTAGAGTTTTTAGAATTTCTATTGTGGTCGACACATTGAGCTCCTCAACTCCACTTCCATGCAACAATGACAATAGTGTTTCGTGTACACTAAAAATTTAGTCACAATACTCACTTTTGTGCACATCAAAAAGCTCACACTCACCATTTTGACCACACACTTTCAAACATATTTGAGGGCCTAGTAAATAAATTAATGGTTTTTCTCTCTAGACCGTCTCAAGCACACTTTCAAGCCCTACAAGCATGTTATCAAACAACCTTGGGATTAGGCATCTTGCAAGTTCATCAAAGTTCATTTTGATAAAATTTGATCTATGGCCCTTTGTCCTCATAATGCAAAATGCAACTTTTGCAACCAACAACTTCTATGTGTAACAAACAAATCATGAAACATGAACTAGGAAGGCAACATGGTTCTTCTTTGCATGTTGAGGTCCTCTAAACCCATCACCTCTTGATTCTTTGAATATCTAGTACCCATTGGTTCAATCTACATATAGATACAAAGTTGACAAATAATTATCCTTGTTTCTAAAAATCACCCAACATTGGTGCAAATTGCAAACCAATGTTGTACCAATATATAGGGTGCAACTTGAATATGAAGTATTAGTATGAATATTTATTTAAAAAACCTACCACTTGGGTATGACTTGAGGAAATACCCACTTTATACCATGGGGGGGAACTTTGTATTTGTTATTCCCAATGTGTTTCCATCAAGTTCCCAAGGGGTCCCCTAAAATATTCCCAATAACACCTCAATTTTATCCCATATTGTTTGACTACAATTCAACTTCCATGTATATAAAACATTTCCAAAGGAAAGCATATCTATATTTTTGTTTAGGGGCAAGGGGGGGGGGGGGGGGGGGGGGGGTGCCTAGGGGGGGTGGTGCCCAATGTTCCAAAAGAAAATGGTGATGGGCCAATCAATGTGGCACCTTCCACCTATTAAAAAAAAAACTATGGGTGCATAAACCTAATAACTAGTTTTTCCTTCTTCTTAAAACTATTAGTAGATGGTTATAAGTACATTTTTATCACATGTACAATTATGCATTCACCACATTGAAGCAATTCAAGCCATGTATAAGAAAATTCAAACAATTTTTGAAAAAACTTCTAACAACTAGTTATAAATACCTTTTAATCACATGTATTAATATCACATTCACCACATTGAAGCAATTCAAGCCATGTACAAGAAAATTCAAATAATTATTAAACACATTATTTATCAAATGTAGGACACAAAATTAAGGTATCTCAACAAGGAAAAATAGGTTCAAGTTGATAATTATCAACCATTTCCTCATGCTCAAAAGCCCCTTCAAACTCTTCTTCCAATTCTTCTACCAATTATGCTTCAAGTTTTGTCACATCTGCATTTTTTTGAAACATTGTAACTCGACCTAAAATCATTATGCCAATTTTTGTGAACAACAATTAAATGCTCAAAATTATCAAATTGCAATCCACATCAACACAAATTAGTCAATTTATACCATAAAGGGAAAGAGATGCACTTTATTTTGATGTGATGTGGTAATTCCCAAAACTTCTCACACAAACAAATGCACATTTTAGAGAATGTATATTATGAAAAAGTTGGGGGTTTGCAAATAGGCTTGCAACTAGATTTTAAAGATACAATGGTCATTTGCAACTTAGGGTATTTCTACATAATTAGTGCTATTAGTTAAGTTGCAACACTTACACATCAAAACTATAGATGTAAACATGTATTATGAAAAATGTTTTGCAACTAGTTATCCACATCATTTTCACATGAAAATGCTTATACACAAAAACAATTATTGCATGACTTTCCATTCATCCATTGACAAACAAAATTTGTTCAAGTCCTTTATAATTAACTTACAACTTTTTTTCCCCATCAAAATTTCACACAAATGCCTATGGATAGATATCATGTTTGTATGACTTTTCATTCATGTATCAACAAATGAAATTTATTGATGTTCGTTGTAATTAATTTACAACTAATGCATTATCAAATTATTGATGAAACTATTTCATAGTGTCCATTTATGGATGATATTATTTTGTGCCTCTTGAAACTAGAAATAATAATTTTGCATTATGAAACCCATTACATAATTCATTAATAAATAATGACAAACATCTTACAATATAATTGTGCATATTAATATTCAATGTTGAAAAATATAATATTTATATGAACATTTTTGGCGATCCATGGTCCTTTCCAATGGTATGTATTTTATTTATATTAATAGTGTTACATTAAAACCATGTTAAAACTATTGTTATCAAATACCTATCTTTAGATATAATGTTCAAAGGTCCACCTTGTCTCTATTCAAAAGTTGGGCTATATTTTGAGAGTTGCCAAATGTAGAATGATGTTTGCACATTTGCAATGTAAACATAGTCTCATTGCAATGTGTAAATAGTTTGATATTCATATTTTAAGTTTAAGTAAGAGTATGCTACAACTATGATGCAACAAACAAGCAATGTACATATAATCTACAATTGTCATCCAACTAACAAATAACATACATATAGTTTACAACCATAATGCAACTAATAAACAACACACATTTAGTGTCATCATTAACTTATCATTGAAATGTGATATAAACAACACATGTCATAATCATATAATGATTAAACTACAAGCTTTACATTTACAAACAATCATTTAAATCCACAATAAGCTCTCATAAACAAAATGAAGAAAATTGGTTTTGAATTTCCTCACATGTAGATGTAAACTTA
Organism: Sphagnum tenellum; assembly: GCA_963921925.1. Classification (NCBI taxonomy): domain Eukaryota; kingdom Viridiplantae; phylum Streptophyta; class Sphagnopsida; order Sphagnales; family Sphagnaceae; genus Sphagnum; species Sphagnum tenellum. Next base: position 16,811,523 of record OY998144.1, read on the forward strand.
CCTTCATTTTCATTGTTTTAAAATATTTATTGAATTTGGGTGCCATGGGGCCTACACCATCAAAGTTCATAAGCAATAATTCATTTTGATTGTATAAAAATAATAACTTAACAACACAATATTGTTATTCATAAAAATAATAAATGATATTGCAAATGCATATTTTTACTCATTACACTCCAAAATAAAAGCTTTTATAATTTCACAAAATCATAAAGAATATTTTTTTTATGGTTTCAATCAATAAACAAACAAACAAAATTTTCTTCAAATAAATAAATGAACAATGAAAAATCAAATGTCTTCATTCCATGTTGTAAAATGAAAATTCTATTTAAAATTTTGAATATTTCATTTTTTGAATTAAAAAATGTAAAAAATGTTATACATAACATGTTTTTAGTTGCGTCACGATTATTCATCATTTATATTGTTTTGACATTAGGCATAAGTGCATAATAATTGTACATGTAAGTCCAAGACTATTAAGAATTATGTAACCACATGTCACATGTCTTTGCATGTCCTACACAATTTCAAATTTCAAATTTATTTGAATAGTTGAAATTTGATTGTACATCAATTGTATAGGATGTTTAGTTGCATGGTAGACATTTGATTTTGGCCATACAATTTTTTATAATTTAGGCTTTAAAAGAGATGAGGTTTATTGGGAAGGATTGACAATATAATGACATTGGTAATATAATGTATACATTGTTCCAATCTCACTTTAAGAATACATTTTCAATTAAATATATAGTTTGCAAATGATATGATATTTATTTTTATGCCACATCTTGCATCTATATCCATGATAACAAATTGATTTCCAAAAACCATGAACAAAACCATGACAAAGGCAAGCCTAGTTTTAAGTCCAAATTATGTAACATGAAAACTAGAAACAAGACACAAGATGTGCAAAACATGAGTTCAAACAAAATGTTATTCCCATAAGTATGAAAACATGAACATGAAAAGAACATAAAAAGGTTGTGGTGCAAGATCATACCTAAAACTAATGTTGAATAAATGAAAATTAACATCAAGAGAACTACTTTTGTTTGTACATTGTTAAGGACCTAACTCAAGGAATAATATTTCAAAACATTTCAAGGATTCTTTTGTTAGTAGTGATGTTGAAAGTGAAGTTGGCAATGATGCCAACACTAATGTTAAACATGATGTTGACTATGTTGTTAGGGATGTCATCCGTAACATCATAACACTTGATCAACATTGGGATCAATGAGCTTGAATCATAATCCCACACAAATTCAATCCCCTTTTAAAGCTAATGAAAAAAGACAATGTGAAGGTTTCCGTATCATGGATCTAACAAAAGACAAAACAAGTTATAAATTTTTATGGGTGCAAACATTTGTAAAAATGAGAAAAAAAAGGAACAAAACACAAATCATTTTTAAAAAAAAATTCACACCCAATTTTACCTATTAATCATCATTCCCATTAGTCACATGTCATCATTTTATATGTTATCTATTACAACCCAAGTGGCAATGTCTATTTAAAACTTCAAAACCATTGTAATTGTTACACAAAATATTCACTCAATAACCAATGTTTATGTGTTTAGTTTAATACACATAAAAATACAATAAGAAAGATGTTTTCTACACCCATTTGCATAGTTCCTACCATGTTAATGGTGAAGGAACATGATGAATAACATGAGGCCTTGTTTAATGACTATAGCATAAAACAATTGCCTTTCAATAAAACTAGTGGATGCCCGTGACCTTCGGCCACTATGAAGTCCCCCTTCATGTTTTAGTTTTTTTTAGAAACTTTTAACTTTTTTATTTTTTTACTTTTATGTGTTTTTTATTTTTATTATTATTTTATAATAAATATAAAGTGTTTCTTTTTCACTTTTATATATATTTCTATTTGAATGCAAGTTTGAAGTTTGGAGAAAGAAGACACACCTCATTCTTTTTCAAGTAGGGTTCTTCTTCAATATTTATAAGTTTTATTTTTTCTTATTTTTTACTCTTTATTTGGTTTCTTCATTTTTGGAAATTTTTTTTCTTTTAAATTTTTTTTACTGTATTTCCCTTTCCTTGTTTCATTTGTTTCCATTCCTTTTTTATAGTTTTTGTGTTTTTACTTTTTTTTTCGGTTTATGTTTGTTTCATGTTTTTATTTTTTCTATTCTTATTTTGTCTATCTTCATTTTTTTTCTATTTTTATGTATTTATTTTTCTTTTTTCTTTTTTCTTTTTCAAAAAGATTCTAGTTTTTTTAATATGTTCTATAATGAAAATAACTGCCCTGCCCTGCGGCTGCCCTGCCCTGTTTGTCACCAGCTCCACAGAGAACGGGCAGTTCTATAACCTGCTGGCGCCCCAAACGATTGCCAGCAACCGTCTGCGTGGTCTGCCCTGGCCGCCTTGCCCTGCCCCGCCCTATTTGTCAGGCATTGCCCACACAGACAGACACCAGATAGACATTGTTACCTTTATATATAGGATAACACATCTTGAAACATTACAACTTTATTGACAAACCTGCAACAACCAATTTTTTTTTCCTACCAAGTTTTTAACAACAAAGAGGAATTAAGGGTTAAATTGGAATTTCCAAATTACAAAAAAAGAACTTGATTCCCATGTTGATAATCAACCTAGCTCTAGAAAAACCCTCTATTGTAGATAAATTAAACAAATTAAGCCTAATAAAAGAAAAGAAAGGCATGTTTAAAAGATAAGAATAAACCTAAGATGAAACCTTGAATGATTCAATTGGAATTGGAATTTCTGACATTACAATTTTGGATCATTGTCCATAAATCTAAAACACATTGCACATTGAAACATTGGCACTCAATATGTTATGCTTATTTGAAAAGTTTGAAGGACTTTGTGTCAAAAAATAATCTATTTCAAAAACCATTAAAAGTTTGCATCATGCAATATACATGTGTGGCATGTAACTTTATTAGGGATAATTCTATTTTCTATGGAGATGGGTCTGCAAAGGTATTTTGCTTATGGTTGTAAATACAAGTATTAACAAGATTCTTGGGGTGAGAAATATGGTTCCAATGACTTTAGTGAAAGAATTCCAATCTATAACCCATCAATATAATAATAACAATCAAAGCCAAATAATAAAAAGAAAGAAATCCTTACTTGGCATTGATTGCAATGATGACAAATGACATGAGGAAAAAAATGAATTTGAAACTTCAAACCTTGATATTAAAAAAACAACATATGCTTCTTGGAACACAAGTGGTCAGACTGATTATGAAGATTGATGATGTTATCGTGCTTATGTTGTAAATTAACCATTCTTCTACTTTTAAAACCACTAAATTGATCAAAGATGTTTGGAAATAATGTTTCACCAAAAATTCAACAAGTATCATAACCATGTGCATTAACCAATGTTGCTAAGAACGATGCAAATGCAAAGGATGTTATACACAATTTTGAGGACTAGGTGGAGCAAAGTTTTTTTGTTTCAAGTTGCAACTTTCTATAACCATTTCATAAATATTGTGAAATTTCCCAAAATTTTAGACTACAAGTTCACTGAGAATCAAGGACCATTAAATTTTTTTATCACAAAACAAAAAGACTTAAAACAACCACAAATAGAGAGGTGGGGGAAAATTCCTAAAGCATAAAATTTAATCACAACTCAATTAAAATTTGAGTGGAAAAAAATGACCCAACAAGAGTGCAACATAAACTTGGTCTTAATGGGAATTGACAGTTTTTGTGTTCACAAATTTGCATTGAGACATGCTTTGGCATATATCCTTGGCCCACTCTTGATGCCTTTTCTTGGATTTTTTGGGCCAGAAGATGCATTTTTGGAAATTGCTTTGGGCAAACTTGATCAACATTTCATGCAAGTTAGAAAACACTTCTAATTCATATGTTGTTCCACATTGGCATGCTCAAAACATGTGCCTTGGAATGCCTTCTCTAGCCCCAAAATTAATGTAGTTGTCATTGTTCCCAAAGTAAAGCCTTCATCCTTTCCCATGGCCTACCTAATTGTTTCAACAACCTTGAACAACCCCATTGTGATGTGTTTGGGCTACCAATTTGCACTCAAAAAATTGACCACAATGCAAAGACATCATAGGCACCCATTGACATCCACAAATCAATGAGTTTCCTCATGGCAATGATGTCATTAACCTCTCATACATAATCAACCCCTTTCAAAACTGATTTTTGAACAAACATTGAAAGACCTTCACTACCACATTGTAGCACACAATGCATGGCATGAACTTAGCATCAATAAGGTCTATAGGTGCACCATTGTTCACACAAAAACACATAGGTGAAGGAAGTGTGGTTTTAGGATTTCAAAACTTAATTTGCATATGTAGGTTTTTGAGAAGGTCCATTGTAACAAGCAAATGATTATTTTTTATTTTTCTTTAAAATGTCACAATTTCACCAATGTCACAAACAACTTTAGTTTTTGGTCATGTGCACCATTGGCATTTGATGAATTTGGTGCACTTGCTAATGCATTAACAATTCTGTTGTTTTCAATAGCTATAAACAATGTAGCAAACAATTCATCAAGGTATTTTCCATTGTTGAAATCAATGTACATTTTTAGCACCATAAACTTACATTGTGTTTTTGTGACCTAAACTTGCAAGTTCCATTTATTTACAATTCTAGTTCATGAATAGTTATAAATGACAACAAAACAAAAAAATCAAATACAACTTGCAATTTGTGTTGCACATTGCAAATCAACAATTTTATTGGTGACAAGGAACAAAAGCCTTTTGAACTTTCACCTTCTTTAGAAATAAACAATGCAAAACACATCTTAAACCTTAAACCATTGTTGGTCATCACAAATTCACATAGAAACCAAAAACACAAAGGTTTAGGATTTAAGATTCATATTAGGGTAGATAGGTGGATGAGCCATTAAGAATTCAATTGAGGTCTAATCATCAGACATTGTTATTTTGCTTCTAAAATTGAAATAACATTTGTAACCTTCCACATAACACTTGCAACATCACAAAAATTGCTCAATTTGATAAAAAGAATGGGGAATATATGGGGTGTTCAGTGTAAGGGGTTCAATGTTTGGTGACAAGTGCATTAAAACAAATTAAGATTTAGAGCTTAAAATCTTTGATCATTGCATCTTTGTTTCATGAATACAAAGAAGTTTTTGTAAAGCCTTGGTTACCTCAACCATCAATTTTGAAATCATTCAAAATGGAATAAAATGAAAAAGGTATGGGGTTCAAACTAAAAAGGAGTCCACAACTATTTTTAATTTTTTTTTGAAGCAAACTATAAATAATCATGATCTTTTGTTTTCTATAGTTTTCTTTTATTTCTAATGTTCGAAGAAAATTTGTAGCCCTCCAATTTGCATGGCCAATGACATAAATTCTTCTCAATTTTGATAAGGAATGAAGAAAGTATTGAAAAATGTTCGATGATAGATACATGTTCAATGATGAACAATTTTACCTTAGCCTCCCAAAAAATTATTTCATTGCAAACTTTCAATGTTCCTCATGCAAGCGTCAACGATGATAAAAAAGTTCTTTGCCATCATCACCATTGTTACTCACAACTAAACCCCATTGAAAGAATTGGCCACAAAGACTTACACACCAAACATTTTTCAAAAAAATGTGAAAGATTTTCTAATTGACAAGTCTCTCTTCTTCCACAATTCTCTTGACAACTCACCTCCAATAATTTCTTCCTTCTCTTGGCAATTTTTTTCAATGTTCACACCCGACAATTATGTGAACATATACCCAAATATATAAGTGATGAGCTTTGTTCATGTTCATGATAACTACCCAACATTAATTAGAATCTACAAATAACAAACCACTTATATATATATACATATATGTTTGTGTTCAATCAAAAGCAAATATCAGATTGTGTTATGACTTTTGCTAGTCTCAACATAATGAGCAAAAATGCTAAGCTACAACCATTTTAGTGAGCCTTATCTCATCCAAGCCCGTGTTACTGGGGATGCTCTCACACCATATTTGTAGCATCGAATAAGAGACTTTTTAACAAACAATATGATGTGTTGGAGATCTCTGGTTTCAGAGGGTTGGGGGGCGGGGGGGGGGGGGGGGGGGACCCATCATAGTACTGGGTTATCACATGGACATAATGGGCCAAAGGCTAGTTGTTCGTACCAAGGCCCCCAAAATTTAGGAGGGCCTCACTCAAATAGTGGGTATGTGGCCAATTAAAAAATGGAGATGGACGCTTTTGTACCGGTCTTTTTTGAGTGGAGATGTTGGTTAAAAGGTAAGATTTGTAGGGAACTTCTGTGGGCCATCTAAGGCCCTTGGATACCCCCTCTTCCCTCCCCTTGTCCCAGGCTGATCATTTTGGGAATGACTCCTCTCCTCCCTCCTCAGGCCTTTTCCCTACACACCTCCTCCTCAGTAACTAACTGACCTTGGTTTCAAGGCTGATATCAGGCCAGATTTGTCCTTTCCAGAGCAAATCTTGTGAGTTCCCCAAAAGGAGCTGGGAGGGACCCAATCTATCTTTGGCACCAAAATAAAGCTATTATGGACAACCATGAACATTCAACAGAATAAGGTAGTACCCCCAGAAAAAATACCCTTCCATGGTTTACAACCTCCAAGTTGAACCAGTGATTTTATTTTATTTTATTTTTCAATTTTGTGACATAGGTGAAGTCATGATCATCGATAAGATGGGTTATAGCCAGATTGGCTATAAAAAAAATGAAAGTAAAAAATTTAAGCATGCCTATAACCTAGGTAACTAGTAGCATCGCCTAATTCTACGACCATTACAAGAAAAAAGGAAAAAAGAAAAAACGCCACATTGGGAATCACAACTCAACAAGAAACAAAACTCCTTAGCCTTTTTGGGAGTCTTGTTAGTCAAATTGAGCATTCAACTCGCTCAATCAATATATAATCCCAGCCATACCTTGCCAAATCAAATATCTAACCTAATGGTCTCCAAGCTTCTAATTATGTTCGAAGACTTTGTTGTTATGATCCATCCAGATAGTCTAAAGCACAAAACCCCTCAAGCATCACCCTACATTTATAAACTGATTCAATATCTTAGGATGGTCCTCATCACCAAAGAGGTATTGACCAGTAAGCAATCCCATTGAAGGACCAAAGGAAAATGGATTGCATCTAAATCTACTCATGATGGTTAGAGCCCGAAACCATGCATGTCTTGCTTGATTACATTCAAAAAAAATGTGTGAAAAAGTTTTTTCTACACATAAGTCATAGCAATGACATGCTATATCAATGAGTTGGTTAGCCTTACCCCTCCATGTGCTAATACCAACGGCCTTGTGATATGAGAACAATATGAACCCACTTTCTTTTTGAGAATGTCACAATGTTCAAACTTCTTTTTCATACTGTAAGAATGTTCTCCAAAAAACATCCTACCACTTGTTTGTGATAGGTTTTGACATTAATAGGAAGCCCATGGAATTGGGTAGCTAAAATGAATGGCTTCCTACTGTGAAACAGAGGGATATCTAGTGGAATTGTTAAATTCCTAGTCTCCTTGGTGTATTGTGAAAAGAAACTAACAAATGCCTAGAAGACTATTTAAATCACCTTGTTCATCAAACAACCCAACCCATTTTTCAACTCTGCACATATAATCTCCTTGTCTGAAAATCATACCCCATTTGTCTTCCAATTAACGTCAAGTGGTATATGTTCCATCGAGCCACAATACAATTCAAAGTATTGCTTTTGAACAAACCCCTTTGATGACTTTGACAATTTGGATTGGTAGATTATGTCTTCCAAAAATTATGGTTTGAAGGTCTATGTTAATCACCTTAGCAAGCCTCCCTAGATGGTTTCCAACTGCAAAAAATCAGATATTTGGTGGAATTGTTAAGTTCCTCGTCTTCCTAATGTATTGTGGGCTGACCTCAACAAATGCATATAAGACAAAAGATGTTTTTCACCTTGTTCATCAAACAACCCAACCCATTTTCCGACTTGGCACACATTCTCCTGGTCTCAAAATTGTTCCCCATTTGGCTTCCAAGGTTGCCACCATCTTGGAATAATTCACAATTTGTCCAGGTTTTGATTAGTTTTAAACCAAGCTAACTGCTTGGTACCATGCAAAGCAGGGCCACAGGGAACCAGCACCCACCAGTGCATTAATCCACTTATTACTCAGTTGTGGATGAACCTCCACTGAGTTGATATTTAATTTAACCAAATTCTGTAAGAAATAGGTCTCATAAATAGGTAGATAGGTAAGAAAATAGGTAATTACTAGGTAAGTAGATGGTTTATACCTACTTAGGTAAGGGCTGTTTTTAGTACCTAAACCCTAACAATCCACTTGTGGGTTGTTAATAGGTAGGTCATAAGAAATTGCACTGAGCTAACCACCATGGTTAGCAAGGCAACTGGAATCCAAGAGAAAACTGTTTCTTGACCACTTACCATCCATCCACATTTTCTTGCTTTCATACTTTGTTTTTAGCCAGATTTGGCTAAATCCTCTTATGGGTGATTGTTGCTTCAGTTAGTTACATCACAAAATTGTGGGGGGGGTGGGGCGGGGGGGTTGGGGGATCAAATATTCGGTCCAAGCACATCATTATGAAAACATGGAATTGGGTAGCTCAGGTGTTTAGAATAGTACATTTTCTTATGTCAAAATTGTAGCCATCGATTACTAGGTAGTGTTCTCAATGAACACTGGTGGGTTCTCATTGAGAATCAAAGCCAATGTAGTAGAACTAGTTCTCAAGTTCAAGTACTTATCTGCCTTGAGCATGTTTGAGGTGGTTGAAGAAGGTACAAACATATATATGCATTTGATGGCCTCCCCCACCCATGTACAACTCTATGTACCATGTACCCTGGAGATTTTGATCAAATTCATAAGTGTTGGTCTGAAGCAGGCAAGTGTCTAGACTCTAAACTATCTAAGGTCAGACATACCTACCACAACTGCTTTTGTTGAATTTCTTTTGGAATACTTTGGATTCAGTTCCTTTCTTCATGTCCTTCTTTGTTGTTGTTTCACTTGTAATAAAAGTCTGCAAGGGTTTTTTTCTTTGTCATCCTTTGCAAACCTTCAAGATGAAGCACTGATACTGAGAGTATTGATCAATTTCAGTTTTTGGCAGGGGCAAAAGCACAGCACACAATTGTTAAACACTTAAATCTACTCATGGGCAAACTCTTTTCTTTTCTCCAACTACTAAGAGACAAATAGTCTAAGATTCATGAAATTTTTCTTTCTACCTCTTTAAATAGAGAAGTGATATATATACATTATAGAATTCTTAAATGAATCTATTTTTGGATTAGTACGAAAGCTATCTTCATACTTCTCACTCTTAATTAAATCTCTGGAAGCATTGGTTTATACATTTTTGTTGGTAGGTACTTTAGGAATCATTTTTTTTTGCTATTTTTTTCCGCGAACCACCTAAAATTCCAAGTAAAGGAAAAAAATAATTCCTATTTCATTTTTTTTTATTAGGTCCCTCCTTTCCTATCCCTCCCTTTGATAGGAAACTAATGACCCTCCTTTCATTTATAGGGAAGGTCATTGATGAATTTAGTCTTCGTGCTCTTCGAAAGGATCCCTAAGTTCGGTTTATTTCACCATCCTACCCGAAAATGAAATAAGATTGAACATTCCATCTATTCATTCATGGGTTTCATCGTTCCCATTACTTCTAGATTGACGTTTAGGTTCCTTCCTTGCAGTGGAGCTTTCTCTCTATCAATATATAGTCAATTTTCTTAGTATTCCTTGATATAAAGCTCTTTTTTCTTCTTATTTCCTTCAAAAATATATTAATTATTGTAATAGAAGAATCTCTTTTTATGCTTTATCACACTGCTTTGCTTTTAAAAGGTTACTTCTAACCATGCGACTTCGTAGTAATAGATCTAATAATAATAATAATATATAATAATTTTATTATTAAAGAAAACTATAAAATACTTTCGCGCTTCATATACTTCATCTATGTAAAAAGCCATCTTTCAGGCCTCTCTAACCGATTCTACCATAGAGGCCAACGATAGACAATAACTCCCCCCCCCCAACACAGCTTACAACTCTCATCGTACTGTGCTCTCCAAAGAGCACTTTGTCAAAAGGCGTTGGTTGAGTTGGAATCCAATTTTAGGAACTCTCGTAGTTCGAAATTGTCCAGCTACAGAAGAACTCAAAACTTTTCTTCTTTTTCGCCCGACTCTTTAGTCTCAACAATGAGTTGTTGCCCCTCTCCGACCCTTAGCCAACCGAAGTGGACAGCTAGTTCAACTTCTTGAATCAGGTTCTATGGTTGGTCTGTGACCCTTGGGTGCCTTCGGCATCCTCGGGGTGATCTCGTAGTTCCTATGGGGTGGAGACGATGGGGTCGGTCCATGGCTTGTTTCTCTTGTCATATTGTGCTTGAAGGGTTGAAGAGAGATAATGCACCAAGTTGTTCGCAAGGGCCAACTTGATCCTATTCCCCAGGGATTCTAGATGAGGTAACCCTACGAGAGCCGCCGACTCCAACTATTGCCCATGTACGATCCATACCAGATCTAACCAACTACCCATCCTACCTTCTCTACGCTTTTGATAGCCCATCTTTGTTTCAGTAAAGTTTTTCAGTGGCATGTTCCAGTCCTCTTCCCCATTCCTGAAAAAAAGTTAGCCACCGGTTTAGGTAAAAGATACTATCATTACCGCCTAAACAATTAGGCATCCAACCCGTAAGCGTAACGACCCAATTGCAAGGGCGGCGCTCTACCAACTGAGCTATATCCCTTATACCCGAGCCGAGTGAAGCATGCATGAACAAATCAGATGTTTTTTTTTGTGATTTCCCCCGGCGCAGCTGGGCTATCTTGGACTTGAACTAGAGACCTCGCTCGTGAAGTAAATTCTCGCACCTACGTTATTATCCAATTGGAAGAAAATCAATAGATTTTCTTTTTTTAGGAGCGATTCATCCTTCGTGAACACAGCATACAACTCTTTGTTGTACTGCACTCTCCAAGTGTGCTTGTTCCCTCTCCCTTTCCCCCATTACGTTAATGGTAAGTTTTGGGAAGATAACTTCGATGGGAAGAGAAAAGAAGGCGTTACGGGACCATCTTAGCCCAACCCTAGACATTCTAAGATCCTTTTTCAAACCTAAATTCACCGTTAGAAAATAGATAAAAACATCCCATTACACGGATCTGGGGGTCGGTGACTGAGAAGGTTGAAGACCAAGGAATTTGTTGACAGTCATTTGCACTAAGCCTTTCAGATAGTTTTTTGATAGAATCTGGCTTCCTTTCCCTAGCGGACCTCCAGATAGGGAATATTAATTGCTGCTTAATTTGGACCTCTAAGAAAAGTAGGAAAAGGCTCGAATGGTATGATCCCTCTGTCACCCTAGAATGAAAAATATTCGTGGGTGATCTCGTAGTTCTCGGTCTGTGAAGATGCGTTATTTAGGTGCTCCATTTTCCACGTCTAGGCTAAACTTCAACCTATGCTCGAAAGATAGCCATCCATATACTGATAAGGAATATATGGATTTTCGAGAAGGGAGGAGCCTCGGATGACTAGTCCCCCCTGGACCGCCCAGATCACACGAATGAATGGCGAGTTGAATTTCATTAGATCTCACCTGAATTGTCGCCCCATCCATCCTCCTGAAAAAAAAAAGTTTCAAAGCCTAGTTGAAACAGGAGGAGTACACCATGCTAAGGTGCCTTGAATGATCAACATCTTCGGGTCAGGCGCTAATTAGCACATTGAACTATCTATGTGGCTGAGAGCTGAGAAGTACACTGGGCAATAAATATCGAACATACGACGATGCCCTTTAGAGTGAAGAGCTCAGAAGAAAGGGAGGTAGGTGATAACGTGTTGTACTTAAAACACGCGGACGCGTGCCGCGCTTGGAAAGTATAGCAGAATCAAAGAAGCCTCCTAGCCAAATTCATGAAGTTAACAACTATGTCGATTCAACCAGATGCTTTACATCATTTTTTCATGGCGTACATGGAAATTTAACTTGCAGTTGATGAGGAACCAATAAGCATGTTATCGAGCCACCATGAACAATGAAGTGTAGGGTGAAGCCTTCACGTGCAAGCTTTACTAGAATCGGGCTTACACACGAGCTTGTGCTGGCCCAATTGTGATAAAGCCCAAGGCTGGGGGCTTTACTGAGCTAAAGACCTGTTTCAATTTCATTTTATATTTAACATGTATCAAGGGGAAAAATAGCCCCAAAAAAAATCATATCACAAACTTGTCCTCCCCATGTATTTATGTTTTTATAATATTTTAATAATAAATGTGTTCAAAATTAAATGTTGATTAAATGTTAGTAAATTATTGACACAATGTTGTCATGATATTAAAGTTATTCGTAAAGTCAGGCAAAGACGGCACCGGAACCCTGACCACCGGAACCCTGTTTGGTCACATAGGGGACGAGATTTCAAAAAAACAGAAAAAGAAAAAGGACACTGGGTTTGAACGGGGCATGAAACTGAGTTTGGTGCTAAACTGAGTTTGCCCTGTCCTTTCTTTTCCTGAACGCTTTCAACCAATCACTGTTGCTGCTATGTGTACTGTAGATATAAATGTTCTCGAGCCTGGTGCATTTAATCCCGAGTCTCAGTATCTCATACCCATATTTAATAAAATTTCATGACCTTGCCTCCAACAGTGGCTGAAGGAAGGGATGAAACATCAAATGAGGGGGTGTAACTCAGGCCCAATAGGACATGACTTTATGGATAACTCTATTGTAATATGGTGTTCATAATGTGTTACAATGTAATCACAACATCATACCAACGATTATTTGCACATTTAGGTCACTTAATTTGGAACACATTGTTAAAATATTGCAAAAGCACTAAACCTTCCTTGGGAAGAAGACAAGTTCAAGATGATCATGGCGTTTCAAAAACTGAACTGCCTGCTCTTGTGGGTACTCTCTGTCTTTTGCAAAGGCCCTCCAAACAGTGGTGGACAAAATTCCTGGGGTGAGGTGCTTTCTGATTACACCAAAAAGAGAAGATAGGGGCAGGTCTTTACTCTTTACATCAGGAGAATGTAACAAACACCAACAGATACTACCAGGAAAAAAACAATTTGGGGGAAAACGAAGACAGAAAAATCAATCCCTTTCATTAAGTAGTTAGCTCTGGAATGCAAAGAGTGGGGAGAACATTTAGAGAACAATAGTAACAAGACTCTCTGCCGGCACAAAAAATAGCAGCATCTATCTCCTTGCCATTGGGCATCCATTAACTGGTTAAGTAGTGGGTACATGGTAGGTCATAGTGTCTGAACAAATATTAATGGTGTCCATTTATAGGAGGCCCCAGTAAGGGTACCACACACCCAGATTGGTGGCTAAGAGGTTAAATCAGCAAAGGGTCCTTATTGCAGGCAGTACAAAAGTAGTGTCTTCTTCTTTTTTCCCCAGCTGACCAACATGCCTCTGCAGGTACCTACACAAACTTAGGGCCTGTGAAATGCACATCTTCGGCTCGTAACTGGTGCCCAGTACAGGCCCAAAACATGCATAACAAGGGACCAATATGTCTCCAGAGCTTGTGTCGAATGTATACATATCTGTGTGTCTTGGCATTGTTGACCTTTTTGAGAAATGATATGGATCGGGCTAAGGGTAGAAACAGAAAAAAGAAGCAAGCAGTACTTTTGTTCAGGCAGCCTGCAATAAGGACCCTTTGCTGACTTAGTGACTTCCAATTGGTGGTGGAGCAGAAGTCATGATGCATATGGGGTTACAAAGTCTAACTCTAAGGCAACTTTTGGTTTATTCTTACATTCAGATCTCTCAGACCTGGCACAATACATCCACAATCAACTAATAAATTGTCCACATTCAACTATATATGTTATCAGTTCGCCAACAGTTCCATCCAAATATCTGGTTGATGTGATGACACAATTCTGTTACCTGTCTGTTCAAAATGAATCAGTTATATAGGACAAGGATAAAAATGAAGTTGAGACCATCTCCACCCACAGTAGAAATTGACCTTTACACACTATTTTGGATGAAGCATAGCAATCCAATAATGTGAAACTCAGTTGGGGCCTGCCATGGCAGCTTCACTGCTGATGAGTATGCGACCCTGCAAAAGAGAATGACAAGAAAAGTGAAAACAGGCCGGTTTGGTTCAGCACATGGTGTTGGCCTTGTATTTTTGGACAAGCTGCTAAGGCTGATAAAAAAAAGGCATGGCTGGTACAGGCACTGCAAATGTCAAAACCTGCTGTTGTTGATTGGCTGGATGGTTTGATCAGACCAGGTGGGTTGCTATTTGTAGTCTCACACCTATTTGCAGTTCCGGATTGAGTTTTATGGGTGGGGTTGGAAAAAAGGTAAATAACTCAACTTTGAAGTGAGAAATGTTTTTGCAAGGCCACATACTTAGCAGCACTCTAGATGCATAAAGAGGCCCAGGACACAAATGCCCTCCAAGAGAGAAACTTTAAAAGGAAACTGCAGTTTGTTTTTGTGCCCAACCATAATGATTGATCCAGGTGACAATTTATGTTGCCCACATTTTCATGATTATGGGTGGGCATGTGGAAATAATTAACACTCTATTCTGGCTTTGGTAAACACTGGTAGAGGCTCAAAGATTCTGTGTAGGTAAAGATTCTCTAAGTCAGACAGCAATTATATGGATGATTCCATCCTCCAGCTTATGTGAGAAGCAAATAACTTTGATAGTCTGTGCCTGTGTAACTTAGACACTGGAAATGTGACAAGGGGAATGGGCAAGGGTTGTAAGGCCCTTCAAATTGAAGTACAAAGTACCAAAAGGAAGAACAAAGACTCCAGCCAAAACATCTACTTACCATGAGGGAGTTGAGTTGAGATGGTATGCTAGTTTTGAAGCTTTGTCTAGCCTGCAAGAGTATGTCACACTACACATGATTATATAGTGGGGAATAATGTAAAGCCTGCCAAGCTGTATTGCTATTACACACTACAACGAGGCAATGAGAACAAAAAGGGAAGGCCGTGATATGCCCAATCAAAACTATGCCCGGCCATATGCAAAAGGTCTAGTTCTGCTACCAAGATTGGTAACACAAGTAATCAACTACTAACAACGAGTAGTCAATCAGAAGTGAAACTGGGAGCAAGTTCCACAACAGGTGGAAGGTGAGATGTGGTTAACCTTTTTTGACTCATAATTAGTGATGCTTGTGTCATTTGAAAGACCATGGAGATTTGTTGTCTAAGGAGATCACTGAAAGTGATCATGATTGAAGAGGAGACCTTTCAATCCTTTGGCATTCCAAGCTCTATTCACAAAGCATGAAACAAAATCATTGGCTTGTTTGAGCAATCTATTGAGATCTTTATTGCTAATGAGAGGAATTTGCACATGATCTTTGCACATGTTACTGTTGAAGCTACAAAATTAGGGGTGGAATCTGAGTAAGTAGGAGGTTATCCATTTTTTTTTTAAATGGTGCACTTGTAATAACAATAGTTGCAAAGGTCCAAATGTCGTTGGAAAGAATGATGCTGAGATGTTGACAAAAGGCTTAGAGAGTGAATGAAAATACCATATGCAATTGTTTGTAAGCCAAATAGACTTTGCAAGTCACAAAAACAAAGTCATCGTGTGTAGCATCATGTGTTTCTTAATACACTATCATTGGTGGATTAAATATGGGGATAATTACTGAGTTGTTGCATTAAGTATAAACAAGATGAAGAAGGTCAAGTACCAATAAATGGTGAAACCTTAGCATGATCCAAGGAGCAACTAAAAGAAGGTTGATGAATATAAAAACATGAAGATGATTAATTTTGCTATTAGGCAAACTCCTTCCCTTAAACCCAACCAAGGAAGGATTTGAGCTCAATAGGCATTGGACAATTCATCAAAATGAATATGGGATAGGGTATGAATGGTGCAATTGTTTTAAAATTATGACCTTAAAGCCAATTGACCTTTTACACAAATTGTTTTAACAAGAGAACAACATGAACTAGAGGTGGCAAAAGTTTATATGTCGTTCCATTTTTTGTTGAAAAGAATTGCAAAAGTTGTGCCTTGCACAACATAACAATTAAGATTCCATGTTGAAGGCGACTTGCTTTTATCTCATCCTAAGCAATAAATTTGAATGTTGATAAATCTTGAAGCAAAAATTCATTGATGAAAGATGATACTAATGAATGGAAATCAATTGAGACACCAAATTTGGTATATCATCAAAGGAGTGATAAACATGGCTAGGGGAACAATGTTAATTAGTACGTTTGATAAAAAACATGCAACACATTAGTGAAATTACATAGGGGAAACAAATAATTATTTTTTAAGTAACTAGGCATCTAAAAGTTAAGGAGACCAAAGGATTCGACTTTTGAAATTTTGTCATCAACATATGAAAATAAACAAAAAGGGAAGTTGGAGACAAAAAATCAAAAGGCTTTGAAATGAATCAACGTGTCACTTTGATGTGAACCCATGGTTGATGGAATGACAATGATATATTCAAGTCCCAATTACGATGATTATAACATATCAAAATTACTATTACATAAAACAAAGGATAAGTTGAATGATGTCACTTCATGCAACACACAATCCTTGAAACAAATGCCCCTCAACATCAAAGTTGACTATGCTTGGCCCATTTGCAAAATGGCCCAAACATGAAGAAAATCAAATTTGCATGAGATGCCATGGACAACTATTTCACAACCATTTGTTCAAGGCAAAATCAAATTAAAAATGAATCACAAAGTCGATCAATGGATAAATTTAACAAATATCCTATGATGTTTGTGAGATAAGCCTCCAAAAGGTTTAAGCACAGTGAAACAATGGGTTCTTCCAAGTATGTGCATAACACAATGGGCATTATATCTTTATGTGATGTGAAACCAAAGCTAAAATACTCATCGCTAGAAACAACTTAAGAAAATTTTCAAGGTAAAACATTCATGCAAATGTCGAAAAACCACATTTTGAAAACCACAAACTAATCAATGAAACATTTTATTAAATGCAAATCTAGACAATCCAAAAGACAATTCAAGATTTTGGTTAGGTTCAAAAGTGTCCACAAAGGTTCATGGAAAGCACATGTAGATCATGACAAAAAGAATGGATAGGTCACTATCAAAAAAATTGAAACAACAATGAAGTGAGGTTGGTACAATGGTGGACTTGCAAAAAAGAACAAATTTCCTATTGCCCCCTTTGTACATCATGCTTTTAAATGTGAAGAAACAAGTCAAATCACATAAACTTTGAAAGGTGATATTGTATTTGAAAATTTTTGAATCTTCTTTTGCAAAAAAATCTTCTTGTCTTGTGAGTGTCATAATGATATCAAAATTTATTTATATGTGTGAAAATGTATTGATTTTAGAGGTTTCATGACCTTGACTTTGACTTTTGATGACTCTTATAAATGATAATGAAATGCCTTTGTTGGAATGAAAGGAAGATAAAATGATAATATAAGGAATTGGGTTGAGTGAAAATCCTAAACATGGCAAGGGCCAAGGAAAGTGAAACATTCATCTAAACAAATAACAAATGTTGAAAAATAAAAAAGAAGCATTTCCAACATGAATTGGAACATTTTGTGAATCAAAGTTCCTTGGGATTTGTTAATTTTTAAAACAAATTTTGACAATTCAAATACCAACCAAATGGGAAAATATTTTTTAAAAATAAAAATAACTCAAATGGTTGCAAGATTTTTTTTTTCATTTCCCCCAAAAAATTGTTTCCTTGCTAATATAATCATTTGAATATTTGGGATAAAAAATGTCCCAATTTGTTTCATGCACTCATGTATTGCAATTTGAAGGGACAAATGCCAATTTGATAGCATAACATGGCCTTGGAAAGATTTTGACATGAGTTACAAGAAAATGGCCTCAATTGTTACATTCTTAGGAGCTAAATGAACCCCCAATGTCATGGGACACTTTGGCTTCTTGATTTTGATAAAAAGATTTTGGGAATTTGGGGAATTTTGTCATTTTGATAACATATCACCACTAGGACATGCAAATTATACATTTAGAAATAGTACTTTCAAACCATGGTTGAATTTGTGTGAACTTGTCATGGGTTGGCCAATTTTGGCCCCAATTACAATGAAGGGCATCTCTTGTTATTTTGTGTAGTTGACATAAATAAGATATCCATGGAATGCATAACATTGTCCTAATCATCCCAAAGTCCTCATTTCCTTGTCTTGGTTATGAAAACTAAAGAATGCACTTCAGATTTTAAAATTTAATGTTTAAGTTTATAGTTTAAAACAACCTTATGTTACATAGTTTAAAATAATCTATGATAGAATAACTTAGAATAATTTGGAATAACATAGAATAGCCAAAAAAACCTAGAATAACATAGAATGGAATAGCCTATAATAGTTTAAAGTACCTAAGGTACCATAGCCTTTAATAGCCTAAAGGTGAAATAACCTATAATAACAACAAAAATTTAAGTTATAACAATTTTGAATAGTTTAAAATGAAATAGTTTAGAATATCCAAAAACAACTTAAGGTGGAATAACTTATAATAACCTAGGGTATGATAACTTAGAATAATCAAGTGTGAAATAGTTAAAAATAATATAATGTAGCTTAATTTAATTTAAGAATAACCTATATATAATAACCTACATTAACTTAAAAATAGCTTAGGATTATTGTGGGGATTTAACATATGATAACATGCACATAAGTTATGAAAAGAATGTGCACAATAATATGTGATGAGAAATCATTTCACTTATTTAACTAGTGGTTCAATGTTAAAGATTTGTTCCTTAAGTATGGAGATGAAGGGAGGTGAGGGGTTCAAACCTTCACATTTGCACCTTAAGTTGACAAGTTAAATTCATTTAAGTTTGCAAGTGCTTAATTTAGCCTAAATGGTTAAGAGTTTAAAATTAATTTAGCTATAAACTATGAGGTTAATGTAATGAATTAATTGTTAGTGAATTTGATTAACTATTAGCGAAGTAAAATTTTTTAATTAATTATTAATTAATTCAATTAAAATTAATTAATTTTCTTGTTCATAACAGCTAATCCATGTTCATTAGAATTTTTGCTACTTTTGCCATAGTACTAAATTTGTCCAATTTCACTTAAAATCTATTGGAATATGGAATGAATGAAGACACATATTGGTGTAATGCCCCTTGGTACCTTTTTAATTAATCCACTATACTCATACGTTCATCAATTTCCCAACCTCTATAACAATTACATTCAACTTCCCAAACATTAGAATGTATATCCTTCTTTTGTTTGCCCTTTCCTCCTTATTAAAATATCCCATGGCAACCTTTGTAAACCACCTTTTGCCACTACCCACAACTAATGACTTATTTGAAATGCTCTTTCACTTCAAAATTTATATTTTTGAAACATTAAAATTTTTATGCAAAAAAGTTGGTCCTTGTAATATAACCATAATTTTTAAATAACTACAAGGTCATTCAACCTTCATACATTCTGTGACACAATTCATAAGTTCATGATTAATGATAATGATGAATGTCATGTTCATTACTTATGTACATGTCTTTCCTACACTAACAATTTTTTCCTTCCACTTGGTAGGGAGCAACTTGCTTCAACGAATATCCATTTTCCTAAATGAGCCTACAAGTAGCCACCTTTGCATGGTGGATTAATAACTTTGGTGTTTATCCTAATTTGAACCTTTTGCCCCAACATCTTTGTCAAGTAAGTAGATGTTTTGCAAGTTCCATCTTTACCTTATGTATACCTTGTTTTAAAACCCTTACAATGTTTTGTATATTTGCCAATGGTGATCTCTACTTATCTAAACTCTTTCCTATTCCATTTTGACTAACTTTTGAGGTCATTCCTTTAAGAGGTTTCCATGCCTACATGAACTAATTGTCTTTAACAATCGTTCATCCTTGGAAACTAAACATTTTAAATTCTGAGGTCTATAGTCTCACCAATTCTTGATGTATCAAGACCAACCATTTGGGTTTCATAAATCATGAGGAAGTCTCCCTTTACTGGTGATGTCCCTTTGTTCTCTTGAGTTTCTAGAATTTCATCCCAAGCTATTTTATACTTTTTGTTGAAACTTTAACTACTAACATCCCAAATTATTACTCCCCTTTGCACTACATTTTGGCACAAAATGGTGGGATTGGAAAGTGGGATTCTTTAGTAATCACCTCCCCTTCCTCCTCAATTATTAACTATCTATCTATTTTCCTCTTCATCCTTTTAACTTTACACAATGACCATGCCATGGCATCTTCCTATGCAAAGAGCTCCAAGTACCACTCTATAAGCTACCATTGTACTCTTGTTTATCTATGTCCTAGAATCCCCATTAATGGGCTCACTTAAGCATGATGTTCCTCGCTAACTTTACCTTCAAGGCCCTTATTTAAACCATCTGCAACGCATTATAATTTTGTTATAACTTTTCCACTAGTGTCTTGTCCTTGTTTTTATGGTAGTCCCCTTGCCCCAACTTTCCACTTTTCATGTGGATGACTCTTGATAACCCTAAAAAATTGGATGTTAGTTCCCATATATACTAGTTGCAACCTACCCCTCTTTGATATAATCTATTTCTTATTCACCACCTTGGTGAAACATTTTTTGTCTATCATTTTGTGCCTTTTTATCTTTCCCTATTCTACGTTATTGATTGGTTGCCTAATGTCATTCACATTCCCCTTGTGGTAGAGTCTTGCAATTGTTTCCCTTCTTCAAATATCGCTTCTTCCCTTTATGTGGTTTAAAGTTTTATCCATGTGATGACCTATTCATCTTTTAGCTTTTGACTTATTCATGTTCCATTTCACATTGATTCTCATTGCCCTTCATTTTGTTTCATCTAGAAAGGGGCAATCTTTCATTTGATGAAAAGCTTCAAAACAAAACCTACATTTAATCAACAATTAGTCGTATTCAATCAACACAAATGGCAATTTCTCTATTAACCTCATTCTTCACTTCCAAGGGAATTTCCCATTTGTCCTCGATTACCATTGCAACACAAAATTGTTGCTTAAATGAATGAATAAAACCTTGGTCAAAACCTAATTAACTCCCAAGGTTGGAAATAATCTCCCACCCAACTACCATGAACTTTGTTGGGAGTTTCTAAAAAGTGACCCAAGTTGGGATATTTATCCTTTAAATTGGGTTCCCTAGGTTGAAGCCAAGGACCCATCCTTGAAGGATGCATGGTTTTGAACTTATCTTGAAAGGGGTCATGATCAACATCAAAACCTTTTACATGGTGCTTCAACCATCCATCTCCAACAAAAGATAGCCCATCCTTAATGAACAATAAAAAATTATATGTTCTTTCCTTTGATCTTTTGGTTTAGATGGGCTAACCAAGAGTTGGAAAGCTTGAGGGGATGGCTTATCCACCACAGAAGTTGCAACAAACGAATGATCCTACTGGTATTCCACTTATGTTATGACAACATTTTGATTAACCATAACAAACCTTTTGGTTTTTTTTAACATAAAATTAATGTAACTGCAAGAGAACCCCAATGACAAAATCTCAACTAATGATGCTTTGGTGGTTTTGAGAAAATACTTCACTTGTTTTTCCAAGAACTCCCATAGTCCATGATTCCAAGCAATATAGTAAGAGCCCTAGATTGCAAGCATCGGGTCAACAAATTCTTATTTTGATTCAACTACACATAACCCACAACCCTAAACCCTCAAGGATAGATGGTTAAATCTTCATTCAATGTTCCAACATTGAAACCAATTGTTTATATAAACACAATATTTGCCCTTAAGTTCCATCTACCATCCATGAAATTCACTTTTAGGCATTGATGTAAACCTCCCTCCTCAATTGTGACAAGTAAGTGATTTATGTTTTCAATTGCATTCCATGTGTTGTGGCCCCATAAGCCCTGATTATGGGCCCAAGAACCCTTGTGCTTGCTCCTTTTCCCTCCAATTGCATTTTTCCTTTTGTTTTGGTTCACCATTTCTTTCCTTATTCTTATGTTTGTTATGATTTATGTGTTTTGAATTTTGTTCTTCTAGTTGCAATGCACCCACATGGTTATGCACCCACAAATTTTTAAGGTTTTGCACTTGTTTGGTGTACATTTGTGTACCTTACATTTTCATCAAATTGACATGTTCAAAACATCAAAGAAACTAATGCATTGTGTCATATTTTGAAGACTCATCAAAGCCTTCTTACTATGAATGGAAACAAGGCTAAAAAAATTTCAATTGAAATGAGCCATAATTTTAGTACTTACTTGAACTATTTTTAACTAAAAGAGAAATGGAGTAATTTTGACAATTGTCCTTTTCCTATAGCTTGTTGCAATTGGTGATGGATGGGAATGAAGGATCTAGTGAATTACAATAGATTCTTGGAGGGGTGTGCACCTTGCATTTTTGTTTTGAATAGTCTTATTTTTTACATAGGTTTTGGAAGGAGTTTAGTTTTGAAAAAGAAGGCATGTGAAGTTTTGTTGAGATGTGTAACATTCTAGTCTTGATTATTTGCAAGTGTGTGGTGTGGAGCAAAAGAGTTCATAAATAAAATGCAATGTTGTTATTATCAATGACATTTAAATTTCATGGGAGTTTTATGTGAATTAGGAATGGAATTTGGATTTTTAATGGTGTGTAAATGTGTGAATAGGAATTGAGACTTTTAATTTCATTACACAAGTTTATTTGCATTGTGTAAACCCATGCAACAAATTTTTTTTTAGGGAAAATGAATGGGTGAAATTGCAGATTAACAAAAAATTCTAGCTTGTGAGGATGAGTATGAAATCAAAGTTGAATCTTTTGGAAGAAATGGGAGTGTTTTACTATCTTCCTAATATACTTGGGAAGAGGGTTTAATTTTGGGGAATGTGAAATATCTTAGTGTTTGAAACTTCATATGTTATTAGTTACAAAAAAATAATTAAAGGAGTTTATTCTTGTGGTAATTTTGTTTAATGATTTATCAAAGAAGTCAAAATTGGGATTGTGATTTTGAGGGTTAGTGGGCAATGAATAGAAATCTACATGGGATTTATCAAGGGTGGATGCATGAAAGAAACCTATAAAAGTGAATGCTAAAAATACTCATCCATTTTCTTCTTTTCATACATTCTAGTTGTTGCATACATGATAATGATAGAAAAGCTCTATACAAACAATAGGAAGAAGGGATTATCAATCACCTTAGGTATTTGTGATGATGTGCTTTCCTATATTTCTTCAAAATGAAGATATTGAATCAATGTAACTAATAGAAGTGATAACATTGCTTCATTGTATGGCATGTTTGAAATGAGGAGTATGTTGGAATGAGAGTTTGGTGGATTGATCTTTGCCCAAAAGTTGTTGATCTATGATGTCCATCTTGTATCTGATCCCTTAGGTTTCTACTACTAATATTTTACTACAATTCATTTTATTCACATTTGAAAGGTTTTAATGCCTATGCCAAAATGTGTGGCATAACTCCAAACAATAAATGTTCATTGTTTGATACATGATTGAAGTTTTCATGTTGAAATTACCATTATTAATACTTTCTATTTTTTTGGTAGAAGATGGTTTAACAATAAAGAAGATACATTGTGAATCCAAAGGTGTCAAATCAAAGGTGCCAAGGTGAAGGATGTAAAGTTAGAAGGTGTCAAGCCAAAAATCTATAACAAGTTGGTATAATTCATGATTAGAAATTTAATTATGCTAAGGAGTTGAGGAATTACATAACACAAATGTAGAACTATCAAATAGTTGTAGTTGTTTTAAAATAATGACATGAAATCTTTACATTACTAAGGGATTTGCAAATAAATGGATATTTTAAAAGCAACCTTAAGTGGAAATCATTGATGTTGCAATCAACATTTAGAAAAGTATGTGTAGAAGGACAAAGGTCTCAAAGAGGGAGCTTTTCAAATTATGTTAACTAATTTTCATTGTGATACATGGGACCATTGGATGCGCTTGGTTTCATTCCAATTTCAACAATCGTCAATGATTGGTTGTTATTAAATTGGTAAAATGCTTTTGACAATGGTAATTGAGTACCTTGAACTTACTTGATTAACCAAAAAAACCCATGCCCATCTTAAACTAACCTTGAAATGAGTATACAATATTAAGGTTAACATTTGATGTTAAGGATTGATTATTCCCCATTTGAGATGATGGACATGTGGATATAGTTTAATGGAAAGGAAAAATATTTGAATAAAAGTTAAAGTTTCATATGTGAACACATGATTTCATCTCTCCTTTTCATCCTTGTTATAACACCATGTTCTAAAATTATAAAGTTATAAAGTTATGATGACATATATGACTATGTATTATGTGGTCATGTGTGACACAATGATTACATGACTTTGTAGTTAATTCAAACACATTTGGCATTTATGACTATCTCCGTATGGATGAAAATTGTCACGACTATGATTAAAATATAGATTGTGGTTTACTTATACTTTTATTCATTCATTCATTATTCTCTTTTTTTTCCCCTAATTTGGGTTGCTTTATTAAATTAAAAAATTGTAGGACATGAAAATTGCAATCCATGTGGGCATAGTCTATATGCATTGGTCAAAAACACAATTATGATATGATTGTAATCATGTAAGGCAAAAGTGTCCAATTTGAAAATGTAGTCATGTATGTAAAAAATATGAATTGTTAGGAGGTGATTGAATCTTACCTTCATGACCATAAATTGGATCCTTATTCAACCACACCTCTTTGATTTTTGACAAACAATGTCATCAAATCCTTACAAACATGTTCATTTCAAATATTTAACATATCCAAACTTTGAAATGCCTTTCTCTCTTTCACATAAATTGTTGAAATAAAACTTGAATCAAATATTTTTAGTAAGTATTTTCAAATATGTATGCACTGAATTAAACATTATTTACAAATTTTAAATGAAATTTTTTTAATTTCACATGCAATAAGATTATTTAATTTTCATAAATGAAGTTACTTCACATATGCAATTACTCCATTAAAAATTAATTATGGTATTTTAAAAAAATTAAACACCATGGGCAATTTTTTAATTTCATGTCATTTGTCCTTCCAAAAATGAAACTTGGTTTTTAACACAATGAACCCTTTGGTCATGGGTAAAATAGTCCACTTGAAAACATTTAAAATTCAAACCCTTTATTAAGACATGGATAAATTATATTTCAATATTCATTAGATTTTCATGTGAATGCTACAATTAACGCCCAAATTGAAACTTAGTGATTGCTTAAACAAAAGGTCAATAATATGACACATCATCAAGTTAATAAAACTTGAACATCAACCTTAATCATGTAATCTATATGATTATGGGGGTAATTGTTTATGCACAACTACATCTCATAGTTGTGCATAGTTAACTATTTCACATGCATCAAGCTTATTATTAATATCTATTTTTCATAAATTATCAATAAAGTTCATCGATCATTGTCCAACTTTCATCCATCGTGGATATTTTCAAAATCACTTAGGAAGGTTTTATGGACAATGAGCCTCAAGTATGATTCCATTGGACCTTTATTGGCCTAGCCCTTTCAATAAATACAAATGCATTAGTGCAACATTTTTTTGTTTGATGAACATATGAGGAATGACTTTGCAACATCACCATATTCACCTTGTATCATATCATGTTAAAATATTTTCACATTATAATAATAATAATGTGTACATGCTTGTTCATGTATACGTATTTATGGATGGTTGGAAATGTGTTTGAAAGCTTGTTATGTTATAAATTTGTCACAAACTTACCAAGCTTCATAAGTACGATGTATAAATTTTGTGTAATATCCGATTCTCATAGGTTCATAAAAAAATCACATGAATTTCATGCTATGGTTGATATGAATGATGTTTTGACATATTTGATATCTTAAATATAAAAAATGGATGAGAAATTATTTTTGAATGACATATGTGAATGTTCATGCTTAATACAAAAAAATCGCATAATTTTATGCAAAATTATGTTATGATAATTGCACAGATTTAGTTAAAATGTATTCATACATATTCCACATCTAAACATCATAAGTAGGAAATACACAACATTTATATAGAATTAGTTTTCTTTTCATGCCATTTTTACACTTTTGAAATCACATATTTTGCACACACATTTTCAATTTTTACACAAATTTTATTGAAATTTTATGAGATTGGAAGTTTGTGACGTTGTAATTAGTGTTGGTTAGTTCTTCCTTTCAAGAGCACCTTTGATCTTGGTAGTAACACTTTTGGTTTTTTGGTAGGTTTTCTAAGTGTAGGTTTGAGCTTAATTTTTCAAAATTTTGAACCCATGGTTTGAGTTTGGCACATTTTTTCAAGTTCAAAAACCTTTGGGTTAATTATTTGGTCCCTTATGGGACTTGGAATGGAGGTAGGCCTAAAGCCCAATTTTATGAAAGGTAATCATATTTTTCCCCTTCAATTGTTGCGTCATTTTTTTTCTTTTTTCTACCAAGTAAATTGGATGTGCAATTCATGGTCATAACCAACAAGGAACATATTATTATTCTTCAAAACCCTTTAAAATTGATGTTTAATAAATATAATAAAAAAGGCAAAGTGGGTAAAGGGCATCTCAATTCATATTTTTATGAAAAATCAAAATTCTGTAAGGTGTGTAATGATTTTAAAAGTAATGTTTGTTTTAATATTGTGGTTGGTTTTGGAAATTGAAACACCAAAATCCAATTAAGACTCATTGGAATTTGGATTTCCTATTATTGATTTTATTAATTAGATGTGGGTACATCTTACATTAATAAAATCTAAACTTTGACCCATGTAGCTTCTTTGTGCAAATTTTTGATCCGAGAGTTTTATAGTGATATATATTAGTCTAGGCTGCTTGTAGTGTGTTGATGTATTTCCTTTGCCACTTGTTTTGGCACTTCAATCGAAATTGTTGCTACTACTGATAATGATGACCCACCATTGTTCTATCCATCATGCACTCATGGAATCAAACATCACATAAATCAGCTATGAACATTACATTATAGATGTAAAGAATCATGTAAAGAATCAAAGGGTTTCTTTTTTTTAGTGATTTCAGCCTAGTTTTATTTCAAATTTTTTTTGTCATTTATCTAATGAACACAATAGTAGTTGTTCAAATTTGTTGCAATCTTTTTGTAAGCCTTTGGATAGGCTACTTGTATAACAAGCAAACAAATTTTAGAATGTCAAAATTTCATCCTTTGTTGAAGAACTATTGCTCCTCTTCATCACTACACTACAAGAGAAAATGCAAATAAATCCCACTGTAACCGAAAAAGAGGGTGGGAAACTAAACAATCATCCTGACAACTTGTTGGATCTACACATAATTGAAGTTATCTGAGGTTCTGAAACAAACCACAACCCTTGTTCTTTCCTTCTCAGTCTTCGCACAAGAATTCGCTTGCATACACCCACGAATCTTTACACGTACACAACTTGTACTCATAGATCATCAACAACTCTGATCACAAAATTTAGAACTTGCACCTTCATTCACAAAATGTCTAGGGCCTACATGCTTTCGGTCTCTAATAGATTCATCACCGATCAGACATCTAACAAGGCATAGCCTTTCAGGTCAGAAACTCTCGATGTTCGCTCGATCGATTAAACCTCCAATTTGTTTCCTCCCAAAATGCAGCAAATGCAACCTCACATCACTCTTCTTGACTGAAGACTTATGTACTATGTGCTTGCAAGTCCAAATACATACATGAACCTCTGATATAGAATCAGATGAATTCAAGCCTACCAGTGCCCCTCAAAGAACCTGGCTCTCATGCAGACACAATCAGTAGACCTTTGGTCTCAAATCCCATTCTATTACTCACTCAGATAATGCTTTCATGAGAACAATTATAACCACTTGGCTAAGTTACTGGCGCAGCGGAAAGTGTCTGTAACCAGCCAAAAACTCCGTTAAGAGCAGATTTCATCTCCTATCTATGCATCTCTAAGTTTGTCTACCACAATTTGCGTTAATCTTCCATCCACTGCATACTCCGCAAAATCAAGGATTTCTTCTGAAGCTCCACTCTTTTGCCCAACCTGCTGTGAGCCGTACCGACACAACCATGTGCGGTAGTCTCAATTTTTAAGAGTTACATTAGGGTTATTTGAGTGGGGTAGGGTTATTAAGGGCTTTTAGCGACTTCATAAGGAATGATGTATGTGCTTGGTGCGAAAGGGGTTTGTTTTCTTTTGTGGAATGCGTTATTGGTGGGTAAGGAGGTGGATTGGTTCTTTTCTTCAACAGAGGCTAATAACCATAGTTTTAGAAACTTTGTTGCGTAGTTAGGGGTGACAAATTTTTAGAAGATTAGGGGTAGAAACAGGTGCCAAGTTTGCGGTGTTCAACACAACATTAGTCTTGTTATGGTATTTAGGAGTAACAAGGATGTTAGAAATTCTTGAAGAGTTGAAGGGTTGTTAATGAATGGTTTAATAGCGATAGGACAATCTTCAAGCCATTGGACATAAGGTCAATTAGAGGTAATTCAACGATCAAACAGATAGTATGATAAGGTGCCAATGGCGATAGGAATCTGATGATAATTGAAACATTTATTTATGATAAGGATAAGCTCAGCGAGTACATGTGAAATCCTGAGTTATGCCACAGTGATAGTTCACAACTGCAGGAAATCTAGGATGCGTCGGATGGTGTGAACTAGGTAGTCCGCCTTGCTATTGGGAGGCAGTCGACAGAGTGGGCCGCGCAACCAACGATAGTGACCAACGCCGGGAACTGAAGACCATGCGAAGATAGAATTATCTTCAATTTTGTAACAACCTTCGTAAACGATCTCGGGTTCGTCGCCAACAGTGGGGTCGACTTGCAACAAGATCACCAGGGTGCGAGAGTTCGGAGAAATACGATAGTATCAGTCTTGAGGGGTTCGACTTCAAGACGAGCATGCACCTCTCGAGGATCGGGATCTTCATCACGAGGACGCTGTGTTAGAATAAAATCTAGATACGACTCCGGAGGCGAGTCTTCATTCGCTTGTGCGGCTTGCAGTTCGTAAGAGGTGATTGTGCGCGACTCCATGATTACAAGGAAGAAAGGAAAAAA
The DNA here is from genome assembly GCA_963921925.1 of Sphagnum tenellum. Lineage (NCBI taxonomy): Eukaryota > Viridiplantae > Streptophyta > Sphagnopsida > Sphagnales > Sphagnaceae > Sphagnum > Sphagnum tenellum. Next base: position 16,840,743 of record OY998144.1, read on the forward strand.
AATCTTCGGCAAAATCAAATCGGCAATGAAGGTGGGGGAGATTATGGCATCAAGATATGCGGTCAAAATTTATAGGCCAAGGAAAACAAAGGGAAGGCGTAAATAATGGCCTAGGACCATGGCAAAGTAAAACCTTAATGTCAAGGATAAAAAAAAAAAAGTTGAAGTAAGTTGCTTGAGGGAAAAATGGGAAGAGGTAGAGAAGAACCTTCTCCTTCTCCTTCCATTGAACACCAAGCCAAGAACCTTCTCCTTCTCTTTCCATTGACCACCAAGCCAAGAACCTTTTCCTTCTCCTTCCATTGACCACCAAGCCAAGAACCTTTTCCTTCTCCTTCCATTGACCATCAAGTCGAGAACCTTCTCATTCTCCTTCCATTGACCACCAAGTCAAGAACCTTCTCCTTCTCCTTCCATTGGCCACCAAGCAAAGAAGCTTCACCCTCTCTTTAAAAGACAGACTTGGATCTTGGGAATGGAATCTTCTTTTCCCCCGAAAAACAAATTTCAATTCAATCTTGAGAGTGTTTGTTTCTACAAGTTTCTTGAGGAGGGGAGGAAGGATCAGCTTTGAAGTTGGAAAGAGGAAAAAGAATAGAATGAGGATCTTGTAAGAGTTTTCAAGGAATGGAGGTGAATAGTGATAGGTTGAAAGGTTAGAACTTAGAGAAACTTCACAAAAACCCTTTCGGATTTGGTAGTGTAACTCCTTGCCATTTTAATTGTAGAGCCTAAGATTTGGTAGGTAGATGCGCCTTGTTGTTAACTTTTCAGAAAGCTATAGCAAGCTGGATTTGGACAACGTATGTGGGAGAAACAACGTTTGAAATGACTAAGGGTCTGCAGTCGAATAGAAACGACTACCTTCACAAAAACCCTCTCAGGTTTGGTAATGTAACTTTTTGCTGTTTTAGCTGCAGAGCCTAAAATTTGGTAGGTAGATGTGCCTTGTTGTTAGCTTTCCAAAGAGTTATAGCAAGCTGGATTTAGACAACGTATGTGAGAGAAACAACGTTTTAAGTGGCTAGGGGTCTGCAGCCATGTTAGACGTGGTGTTGAATCTTTATACATTAATTTAAATGAATGACAATTTGACATGAAGCCCCAAAATGTGTAGTGTGTGAGCTTGGGAAAAAAAAAAAAAAAATGTATCCATCAGTTCTAATCATAAATGTTGCATAGAAGGTGGGCTAATAAATTTCAACTACAAACGCAATCTAGCATATAGAATTATACTTGTGTTCTTTCCTTCACTAGTAGCAATTGTGTTTCTACATAATCACCTTGTAGGACCGGGAGTGGAAGGACGAAAAGTCACCTCACACCTGCATCACAAGCCTTCTCCTTAGCCTTTTATTTTTCTTTCCTCCTCAGCCGTCGTCGTTCTTGCCACTTCAGCTCATAAATGCAGCTCCACTCCTCACCATAATCCGCGCCGCCTCACTTCACGATCATCCAGAATCAGCCGCCATGCATTCCTTGTAGTAGTAATGGAAAGTAATCCGCAGCCAAAATTAATGACGACCGCAAAAATTAAACTCAAACAACATGTTATGTTTACACTAGTGTGGTGACCCATTGTTTGGTCACACCACCACCTACTATATTTATGGCAAGAAGAAAAAAGAAAACCCAAAGCTTCCTTTATTGTAATTATGGCAACAAGAGAAAAACAAACCCACCCCCACCACCTACTATACTTATGACAACACCAAAAAATGGATAATTATTGAATTCCTTTTATTGTCGATGTAATTAATGACTATCATAATAATTCAAGGTATGTCAAAGGAAGGTAGCAAGAAAAAAAATTTATTGTGAAGGTGCTTGTGGCCATGTGGCAATTTGAAATTTGAAAATGCATTTTAAACCTTTAGGCCTACCTCCACTAATGAGTTTGAAAATTGGGTCCAATTCCATGTACATGACACATTCCTCAAGAATAGAGAAATGACTACTCTTGATTGACCAAGGTAGTTATTTTCAAATCATCTTTCAATTTACATTACTCCAGTTTTCATGTCTATTGATTAGGATTGATAAATAATTAATACATTATTGTGGGTTTTATAAACATTTTTAGAGGCCCAAATATATAGGGAGTTAAATGGAACTACTTTAAAGAACTTGAACCTATGTTCAAACATTGTTTTTCATAGTTCTAGTTTTGGTTAAGGTTCTAACAAAAAAAACTAGTTCCGTGTATGGTATCTTGTGCTAAATTCCACAAAAAGGGTGTTGGTTTGAACCATGCCACAATAACTTTAATTTGAACCCTTCAAGTTGAAAACCACAAATTGTGGAACTTGCTAACACTAATTGCAGCCTTTGTTCTTACAGGGTTCAATTCTTACATGTTTGTGATAGGTTTGTGGTTTTGACCATTACTTGACTATAAATTCCACAACATTGAGAAGTAATGTTAGTGATATCTTGCTCCTTGGATGTGAATGGCCATGCGTTCGTTGTTACCCATGACCTAGATAGTTCAAGATACCCCAAATAAAATCATATATATCAACATTTTATAAACATCCAATTATTGCTAACTTCTTATACTCGTAATCAAAATCCATCTTCTTTATGTAATTAGTTGGTATGTCCATTTCATCCATATGGTATGAAAACTCAAAACGAACCTATTAAACACTTTAAATTCAATTGTTTAATTTCACATAAATATTGTTTGAACATATATTTGTCTAATTACCAACCTACCTAGTCATTGATACAATACTTGTCCATTAACACGTTATATAATCATTAGACATCATATGACAAATTAATAATTTCAAGTTTGTTTTTAAATGGTATGCATGTTCACCAAACATACATTTGCTCACTAACACACCCTTATGTTCAAAAGGTGTGCATTTTATCAAGTCATTTGCTCTCTAAAGAAATAGTCACCAATTAATGTTTTGTAACCAAGGGATTAAAAATTATGATAATAATAATTTATTGATGTAATCAATAAATATTCTTTTCAAAACAAGTTTAAAACCCCTATGTGTGAAATGTCATCCAAATTATGGATGATGGACATAATAAAAATGACAATTCCAAGAATATTACAAGAATTTTACCTTAAAGTGAAAATTACATTGACTTCAACCAATAAGATAGGATGTCTACATTCAAACTAAAAAGGAGCAAATGGTGCACCTTTTTGAATCCTCTTAGGGATTCTTTTTTTTTGTTTTAAAAGGCCAATGTTAGTTTGAGATTGGCCAAACAATGTTTAAATTATGTTTAAATAAAGCTAAAACTACGTTTTAAAGCACCAAATATAATGCTTTTAATTTTTTTTGGGTATTATATATATATTATCACTTTCAAATTTATCCAAATGGTACATTGATCTATTATAAAAATTCTTGTATAAATTCATTAAGCAATCATAAAGCTTGAAAATTATACATGATTTCAATCAAATGAACCTAAGGAATGGTTACATGTCCCATGGGTCCTTTTAGCGTGAATATACTCAAAATGGCTAATGATCCACAACTTGCAATACCAATTATTTAAGAAAAATGGCATGTAAATTATGAAAATATGATGATTTGTGCAAGAGATTCAACTTTGGAAAATATCATGAGTCTCTTCCCATACAAATAACCTTATATTTTTCATGTTGATGTCAAAATGTCTAGAGCGTTAAAAAACAAAGTTTGTAATAAATTAAGAGTTAAAATTATGTGTTATTGTAGGATTAACAAATTGAAGTCAAACTAATCTAATTCATAATATAACTATTATTCAAAACACAAATAATTATCCTACAAAAAACTTGTATGATATGATATACATGATAAGATTCACAAGAATAAAAATTATAGGATCAAAATGAAATAAATTAGAATAAGGAACTTACATGTTTTTGAAGAATGTTAAACCCTTAAACTTTTGGGAATTTATCTGTTTAAACATTATATGGAGCACATTAAAAGGAGTGGAATAGTGCAATTGCAAAATAACAAAGTGTTCAATTAAGCCAAGGTTGAACTAGTAGTGTTCAAACATATTCGACAACAAACTGCCGAATAATTGACTAAATTCCAAATCTTAACTTCAATAATTGGTTTTTTAATTCAAAATTTCTTGGTAGGTAACGTTTATAAGTAGTAACAATTTTTTTGTTATCTTTGTGGGACAAACTAAGTGTGTCTGGATTGTTTCATTCTTAAATTCAAAGATTGGCATGTCTAAAGTTCAAACCTTAACCATCAAATATTCCACAATTTAAAATTATAAGAATTATTAAATTTTTTGAACAAGTAATAAATATTTTTTCAAAAATTCAGAATTTTTTAAATAAAATTTTTAATGCTAAAATCATTTGTGTATTACGATATCAAATGCATTCATTAACAATTGATTTTGTTAAGTAAATTGCAATAGTAAACTTGTACATCCTTGCTTCACTTGGCAATAAGGATGCGCATGGATGAGCCTATGATTACCTTTAATTTTTCAAAATTTTCAACAAAAAGACATTTGGAAAAATGTCAAAACCAAACTCTAAACACCAAATGAACAAATTCCAAAGGCTATTGAAAACTTATCGAAACAAGAACATTGAAAAAAATAGGGTTGCAAGACCCAAATAATAATTTTAGCAATTTCAAATTGTATTTCATTTAATCAAGACCATGACTTAATAAAATAAAAAACACCAACAAATCAAAACATTTGAAAAAACAAAACATCTTAAGTAAATGAAAAAGGTGTTTTTAGAAAATGTAAATCAATGATGTGGTTGAAATAAAATCACGTGCATAGTAATGTAGTCATGAATCCATGAACTTCAAACTTATTTCAACTTTTTGTAGAGGTGTTTATCATGTTGTCCACACAATCATTGAATGTGAAAAAAATGTTTTGGGTAAAAATGGTGGAACAAGATAATCTAAATTCCTTTTATGTTTTTAAAGCTTGGGATCCAATAATTAGCCTATTAGAGGGCAATAAGATGTTATCCAAAACTACAAGGTCTGTCCCATAAATAAGTGTTTGAAAAAACAAGGTGTAAATTTACAACTAGCCATCCAAACATTTTAATGTATTGAAAGTAGGAAATTTATATTGTGCAATAATTGACATGATGATAATCTTTCATTTTATATTTAAAATGTTGAAAAACTCCATCTTGAAAGTAGATTTAAGTAAGATTTTTTTTAATGCATCTACTTGCACAAGATGTTCGATCTTACAAAATAGGCTACATATAGATGAAATATTGATTTAAAAAAAAAAAGAGTTAGTGGAGCCCTATAAAATATTTATGTATTGTCAAATTATGCATGTTATAATCAAAATATATCAAATTTTTATATCAAGTAGGTTTGAACACCATATTGACATAATCAATTTCAAATGTACTTTTATCCTACTTTTATGATACCAAAGTTGTTCAAACTTTGTATTCAACTTCTCATAACTAAATGTAGTGACCTATTTTTTTAAATTTTGTTTTTCAAAATATTTTAAATCTACTTTATTGGGTCCATATATATTTTAATTCATTTAAAAATCAGATTTTGGGTGAACTATTTTTTTTGGTTTACTTCACCTTGTCAACACCCAAGATGATTTGGTAGTTTAAATGTGAAATGGGTTTATGACTTGTTCGATAGGAACGTGTCGATCCATAATACACCATTGTGTTGGTGCATTTGTCCACATGCGATCAATTTGTGTGTTATACATAGTTATAGTTTTGGAAAATGTGATATTGAAATGATAATCAAGTTGATAAAATCTTGTGATGTATATCATTCAATTGTTGTGGTTAACATGTTATATTAAATATCACATATTATCATTATTTGGAATCCAAAGGCATGTTCCATAAATTTCCATTTAAAGTTGAAAAAAAAGATGATGTTTACATTTTAGAAGTTTTATAATTTCAATTCTATAAAAAACGTTCGATGTGTATCTTTGTTAAAATACATAGAAATCAATTGTACACCAAAACATCGTTCATGTTGTTTGATTGTGATAATAGCATAGTTTTATTATATGCAATATCATTATTTTGGGATCATCAAAACAAGAAAAAAGTGAGATATATGTATATATTTTTATTGTTTGCAAAAAAAAATTAACATTTTTTGTTTCATTAAAACAAAGAATATGAATGTTAGTAAGTTTGGATTTGTTAAAATATCTTTAAATGTAATTCAAATTACAAATATTAAGTGATTGAATGATTGTAAATTTTGCACAATATGTTTTAAAGTGAATAATTGTTAATTTTTTACTGAGAATTTGTTTGAAATCAATGCAATATTTTTTTAACAATAGGATACACTAATAGAAAACTCCCATTTTGATTTTCAAAATAGTTGCAAATAACACTTTTAATTTCCTAAAACAAGTTGCAAAATGAGATTACTTACTAGTGATATATTTGAAAATGTTTTTATAGTGGAAACATCAAATAAAAATGTTCTTTCAAACAAACTCTTGATCTAATTATGTTTATGCTAAAATCATATTTGTCACACCCATGTTGGATCCAATACTAAATGATCAAGAATTAAAACTTGTGCATGATGTATTATACATGCAACTAATTGTACATGGAATTGAATTCTTGTAATAATATGTGAAGGATTATTATTGGTTAGTGTTTCAACAATTTATTTTTCAATTGATGTCCAATTCTTGTTAAGCATAAGGAACACTTCATATGTGTGTGGATTTTTTGTCTCTATATTATATTCAACTCTTTTTAAAATAAATATTCATATTAATAATTTTGATTATGTTTTTGTATAATCTTGAGAAGTAACATTTTCACAACTAATAAGTCCACTTGATGTTACATAATGACTTGTACACATTATTCACATGTTTTTATAAATGATAGTGCAATATGAAGACTATCTATTTGAGTTTGGATGGTTTTAGTTTGAAATGAAATGAAATTTTTACATATGATTCATGACATGTAAAAATATTTCCATTCCACTAAAAATTTCAAGAATATTAAGATCATAATCATTAATGTAAGAATCTATGATGAATTTCAAACTAGAGGTGTTTGATAAAATTCACATATCACAATAATTTCAAGACCACCCATAAATCAATTATGAGTTTGTTTCATTACTTGTAATATACAATTAATGAAAATTAACAATATTTCATGTACAAATAAATAAAGTTCTTTATATGTTTGAAAAACAAATACCATATATCTTTCTTCATTTAATCCTTTAAGTTTATTTCAAATTTGTTTAACAAAATTGTGAAAAGTTGAATGTATTGTATTCCCATTAATACTAAAATTTGTTTTTCCTATGTATGCAAGTTTTGTAGTCTTTAGTTTCAAAGGGTTAAAATTCATAGTTTTTCATATATAATATTATTTAGCATGGTTTGGATAATACACATAAATGTAAACACTTTGCTTATACCCTCATACTGCACCTTTTATTAAGAAAATATGCTAATCTTTTGTTGGATTTTTATTTTTTCTATATAATATATTATTAATTTAATAGGTCATGTGCTCATCATTTAATTGTCTCATTTGAGAAGAGAAATCATTATATAATATGCACTCCTTTGCTTGTTTACAAATCTCATTATAAATGAAATTAATGAGTTATCTTTCTTATCTTAGTTTCTCCACTATGCATGTTTTTAATATGCTAAATCATATTGTTTGATTTGTTGAATATTTTCAATTAAATATTCTTTTTTCCATGGAGGCATCTTTTTAAATATTTTGTTCATTTAAAAAATATACATTCCTCTCTTTATATAACATATACATTAATTCAGTAAGTCTCTGTGTCTGTGACGGAGGTTTTGGGGGTGGGGGAAGGGAGAGGCCGGTGAAGTAGCGGGCGATTTTTTCAGAATTTCCGTTAATTCAATTAGTCTGTCTGTCGAGGTCCTGAAACCCAGATTCCAAATTGTAAAAGTAAAATAACTGCCCAAAAACGTGCCTGGCTCCTCTTTTCCGGGTTTTTGTGAAACCCGACAATTCTGTGAGGTTTTTTTGAAATAACTAGATCCGGCAACGATTCTTTGATTCTGAATTTTTTTCAAATACCCAGAACTTGTGATTCTTTGATTTCGAGTTTTCATTTTTTTAATTCTCATTTTACAAATACCCAGAACTTGTGATTCTTTGATTTCGAGTTTTCATTTTTTTAATTCTCATTTTACAAATACCCAGACGTGAAGGTTATTCAACATATCAAATACCCGCCCAACACTGCTTATATAATTTTGCTAATATATTTGAAATATCTGTCAAAATGATCCCTTGGGGGGGGCGGGGGGCTTCTTTCAACCCCAACCTCTTTTTCGATCTCTAAAAACATCGTTAATTTGCAAAGTACACAGACAAAACAACAACAAGAGTTATTAATTGGTTGAAACAATTAACGAGTACCCACTAGTATATATATATATATATATATATATATATATTCATGGAACACTTAAATAAACATAATAATTACGTATAATAATTTTCTGAATGTTTATGAAGATTAAATTAGACCCCATGAATATATCTTTTCTATTTCATCATTTTTAAAGACTTTTTATATTGTAATTGACTACATATTTTACTAAGCATAAATTTTCCAATGTTTTCGTGTCACTTTTTGTCTCTTGGAAGGGTGTAAGGTATCAACAACATCATGGCCGCATGTGAGGGAGAATGTGTACAAAGATGCCAATGCACGAAGCTGAGAGGTTGGTAGCTGTGGGACCAGATTGTTCCTTGCCATGCATGCAGGAGGTGAAGCATTGACACAGCTTCTACTGCTTTACATGCCCAATCTGATAAAATAACAACACAAATCTCAAGAAGAAATAGATCTGCTGTTTTGTGCTACTTCAGGCTTGATTGAGCACACCATGGATCCTCATCATTTTGTGAGGCTGATGGTGTTCTTTTTGTTGACAAACCATTAGCAACATAAGAACACCATTGTGACCAGTTCTAGCAGTAGTTTAATTCATCTCCAATTTACCTATATGATGTGGAGCACATGAGTTTCAATTCTGGCAAGCACACCAGTAATGGAAAGCCAAAAACAATGTTTCATCTCCAGGTATGTCTAGTAGATACTTCATGCTTTCAATGAGTAATCATACTTGTATTGACTTTTAAAGACCTAGGCCCACTTGGGTTTTTAGAGAGACTCCACCATGCACTCTACATCAAATTTTGGATACAGAAGAGTCAAAGATGCTGGTTTGGCTCAGCAAAATGGTTTTGGCACAGAATAAATGCACAGCAAAGCTCAATCTGTGCCCCTGATTGCTGTTGATTGGCTAGATGGTTTGATTGGTCTAAGTGGGTTGCTATTTATAGTTTCTCGCCTTTTGCAGTTCCAGTTTCAGTTGTATGGGTGAGGTTGGAAAAAAGTAGATAACTAATCTTGGATATAGAAATGCTGTTGCAAGGCCACATACTGCGCATGGGTGGAGCTGCTCTTACAGTAAAATTGTTTTGAGATCACATTTAGCATAACATGCTTGCAGCAGGTCTCAAGTTCAAGATGTCCTGTTGCATCATGCAGAAATTGTACCAGACACTCAGTGAAACAGACACCTTTAACATATTCTGTCTTGCAAGCACAGATCAATCTGGTTGAAGGGGACATGTCCAGATTTTGATACCATGGTCAGTTTAGTCCCTGGAAAACTCATTGCAGTCAGCACTCGTAGGGAATTTATCCGCTTATTTCATTCCACACCTCTCAGAACAAAAAATCACTCAACAGCTGAATTTTTCACATGCAAATTGCACTTGTAAGTGTATGCAGACTTGAGTGTTATAGTGATCATTGCCTATAAAATGTGTTTCGGTCATCTATAGTAAACCTGAGATAGTCTCGCTCTTGTTTTTCATGCAAGAGCAGATGTCTGTTTGTGTTAAATACATCATGAAAGGTTTGAGATACAAGTTGATCTCACAACTTCAACTTTTCCAATGCAATAGCAGCTGAGGCAAATGTGCCTCATTGATAATTGGAAGTATGTGCATACTTGTCCTTGTGGTAGCTAGAGAAGCAGGGTACCTTCCTATCCATGTCACAGATTAATCTGAGACCACAGGCTTTAATGTTTTGTAACTGAAGCAGTAGGGACTGTTGTGGCTTCTCACCTTTTGAGAGGATGTTATGGTCTTGAAGAGATTCCCTACAATCAAGGGTGTTTGGATATGCAGTTCCTTGTACAGAATCTGGGATGTTTGAAGACCCATCTTTTGGAGGCAATGAGAGTAACTCTGTATAAACTCAGGAGACTACTTAGTCTGAGTTACATTTTATTTATTGAGACCGGTTGACTATGGCCATCTGAACATGAACCAGCTCAACAAAGAGTCAAACTGGAAGTCCCTGACTTTGGATCCACCTTTTGCAAGATACACCTTTTGTAAAATCAAACCTCCCCTCCTGTGTGTCTGCTAGTTACCTCATTGAAGACCACCTTTTTACACTTCATGGACTTTAGACAGATATCCACATCAGAAAGTTCAAGGGACTTTTCTGTATGGGGTGTGGTTTCAGGCATCAACATACTACTTTGTTGCTCTCTTTTGTCCTCTAAAGTATGGTTTCACCTATCAATTATACACTTCCAGACACAGAAAGTTCACATTTGACTATGAAGGACATGGGCATGGTAGTAGCCAAACTTTGTGCAACTACCAGCACACTTTGTGCAACTGGAAACCTTCCTTCCAAAGGTAAGCCTTCCCACAGAGAGCAGTCCCAAAGTTAAACTTCTCATCTTCAAATGGGACGACCACCTTGAGGCCTGAAGTGGAATGTACAAAAACTGCTTTTTGTACAGTAATGGATCAACTAAGGACCAGAATTCTTCTTTTTAAGTCCTCCTGGGGACTTTTGGTACTGAACCAAAAAAAAAAGAAGCTCTATCCAAGAAGAACCATGCACTAGAATTTGGTGCATTATCTGGTGAGCCACCATCTTTAAAATATTCAAAAGAAAAGAGAAAAAGAATTGCCTGCTAGAGAAGTTCGAGATTTTGTCACTGTTCGAATTATAGACCAGCAAGTAAAAAGCATTGATTTCATTCTGTATTCCAGACAGGACCAATTGAATAATATTAACTTAACTAAAATTGTAAAGCTGCAAAACTAAGTTCTTATTCCTTGATGTGCAACAGGTGAAGGCACCAGTGAGATATTTGAGCCTAGTTTTTTATACTAGCATGGGTCATTCTTTAGTTGTCATTTCAAACTACTTGCATGAACATACAGGGACAACGTCAATCATGCAGCAAGAAAGACAAATTCCTGCAATGGACATCAATCTGTCAAAGAACCTACACTGTCAAGGATGCTTACAGATAGATGAACCCAGATTTAAATTTAAATTTCAAGTAGGCAATAGGTTGGAATTGTGCAAGTGTAAGAATCACCTGCATGGGAAGCCTCTGTACAAATGAAAGAGAGAACAAGTACTTCATGATTGTTTGTTATGAGCAAAGTGACAGGCACAACCTCCAAGAGCAAACCACACCTCAGGAGTTTTCTAGTTTACAAAATGTCTGCTGCCAGCTCTCTCAGCCCCCCCAGGAAGAATATGTCCTTGTGGCCAGCTTGACAAGTGGGATGTCAATCTGGAGATGGCTGGCTCATCCCTCCAATTGTCTCAGGAAAGGAACAAGCTCAGATGGGCCCCAAAGGTGAACCGTGATGCAAGGGTGCGCCTTGTGATGCAGAGGGCGCTCAAAAATTGGATCACTGATTTCCAGAACTGGTTCTCCTCAATCTGCAACTCTGGATACGAGAGCACCGTGATGATGGGGTGGCAGTCCCTCAATGGTACAAACCCTATCTGGAAGGGAAGAGGGAGGCTGCTAAAGCTTTACTTGCATGCCACAAAGGGGAAGACAGCAGAGCTTACCCAATCCCACTCAAAGCTGGCATTCATCTGCATCCTGCAAGCCCAACAGGAAGCTCAATAAATAAATTGGTGGTCAATTAGTCACACCGTAGCGAATCGCATGATCTCTCCGGAAATCTGCATGTTCCAAAGACCCACAAATATCCCTCTTACTCAAAACTTGTCAACACTTGTCCCTTTTGGCACACTACGTTCAAAGAACACAAGATGAAAAGGTTAAGCCAACAGAGAGAGAATTAAATGGCTTCCATGCACACTGAATAACCTCATTAATTTGCAGGGACAACTTCATTCTCTGAAGAAGAAACCACTAGATGGATGTGCATGCAACCAGCCCTACACTTCTTGTAACTACAGGGTATGTTTTTGGGGCAAGATGAGACTGAGTGGGATGAAATTGGGTCTTTGGAATAGAGCAAGTTAAACTTGCTCCATCAGGGAACCCTGTTGGTTATTGCCACCTGTGATCATACTATTGCCTAGGTCTGCAGTTGCTTGTGTACTACAACCTCTCTTATCCCTTGAGCCATGGAAAGACCAGGAAGTATAAGAGACAGAGAATGTGCCTGCAGGAGGGCTGCTAGAGTGTTGTGCTGAGAGGGCAGCCGATGATGGAGCAGTGATGGGAATTGAGATTGAGAGCTGTGTATTGTTAGGTGCATGGGTGAGGTTGTCAGAGTTGCTGCGTTCTGAGTCATCAACCCCCGACCCCCAGGTCATTGCACTTTGGTCACGTGAACGAGGCCAATCATCAAAGAAATGCCGCAATGGCTGTCCCTCAGATTCACGCCCCACACTCACGGATTCTGCTCCCCCCCCATAGGCATTGTTCACATAGGCCTGTTGCTGCTGTTGAGATGCAGACTGCATGCCAGATACATCCACCTGGCTAGTTTCTGGTAACAATCCAAAATCCTGCCCCAGAAGACCCCTCATTTGTGGCGAGTGGTAATGCAGAAGGTTGCTATTGACCTTGGGTTCTGGAGCAGGGCGAATCTTAGTTGACATAGAATTATGCCAGTTGAGTGATGGCAGCCTTGACAAGTTGCTCATCATCTGTGAGTCTTGACCTGGCCCTCCTCCTGTACCTCCTGCTGTTTCAGATGACAGTATCTGCTGTTCAGATCCAATGCCCTGCTCTGACTTAATCATTGAACCCAAATACCTGTAAAATTCATCCCCACATTGCAATGTGAATTACAGCTCCTTGCACCCCACTAATCACAAGCTTCTCTGCAGATGGCATTTTCATTTAAAGTACTTATTAAATTAGGCCCTAGTGCATCACATCGACTCCACATCACTCCTCAAAGTTCAAAGACAAAGTACCCACTCATGTGGGTACAGAACACTACAGTTGTTTCTACAAATACACACTTGGAAAATGCCAGAATTCAAAGAGTAGTGCTTTGCTGCTTCCGTACACTTGCAAGAAACATTAGAAGGGGTGATAACATGTAAAACACATGAGAGAACAGGAGCAGAGCCATGGTGATGATCGTCACCAGTAGGCTACATTATCAATCCTTGAAGAATGCAGACAACTACTTCAAAGCTCCAGCTGATTTTGTGTGTGGTGGAAGTGATAGTATATCAACCTGGAGCTTACATGTTTTTGCCTTCTAGACTTTGTAACTGGAATGCATGACAATGGGTATAATGCCATGAGACCCATCAAGAGTACCTGTAGTCTTTGTTGGAGAGGTTTGAAGCTCCAGAGGGACTGGAAGTGAGATTTGGGAGCTGGCCAAACTGTGAGGAGGCAGCAGGCGAGGATCCTCCTCCAGATCCAGGACTCCCTGAATGTGAGCTGGAGAAGCTCTTCACGGATAAGTTGGAAGGCCGCAAGCTACTGAGGGAGAAGGAGGAGGCAGACGTGGGCGCTGAGCCGCTGCTGCGTATGGGCCCCACGTTTGTGATTCCTGACACAGCAGCAGCTCCCCCCGATGATGATGTTGCAGACCCAGGCCCCGGCGGCCCCCCCGTAGCGCCTGCCTGTCCATCTGCGTGCCTTCGAGGACGGTGACGGCCCCGGTGCATGTGCCTCTCGCAGTACTTCTGGTCAGGTACCACATCCCGTCCGCATCTCCATTTCTTCCCATCCGTTCTCCGGCAACGCCCTGGCTCAGGGTCTGCGTTGCTCGGCACTCCTCGGTGTATGGGTCCCCACCTCACTAGACCACCACGAAAGATAGAAAGACACGGAGAGAGAGAAGGAGAAGGTCAAGAATCAGAGCTGGAGATCAAAAGGCCATACGATGCACATCAAAGAATCACAATGTCTATGAGCTGCATTGTTCGCAAGAACATGCAAGCAGATGTTATCTAGAGGAGCAGAAGCAGATCAGATGTGCATGTCGAAGCTCACGGTTTGCAGCGTGGTGGGAGGCAGTCATGCCGCTGATGAGGTCAGCTACGCTCCTGCGGATGGGAATCAGCAGATCCTGCGGTACATTCACGCCGGCCATCATGTACTTGAAGATGAGGGCTTGGTGCTCCAATTCAGCCCACTGGCCAGAAGTGAACGGAGCGCGACCCCCACTTATGGAGCTGTGCAGAGACTGCGTCCCCATCTCGTTCATCCCCTCCGCTCCCCCACACAGTGATGCACCTGCAACCACCAAACAGTTAGTCACAAGAGCCTTTTATAAACACAGCCAGCCGCCTTGTTCTCCTATTATACGATTTACAATATTAAAAAAAAGCAAGCTTGAGCATCGGCAGCTACAAAGAGCTGCTTGCCGCTCCCCACCCACCAAGCTCCAAAAGATCACTGACTGTTAAACTGAGTATGTACTAGCTACAAAGACTGGCTTCCGATCGGGCGAGTCCCCAGGTTAGACCAAGCGCCAGTGCTGAAAACAGTTCTCAGAACCACCAGCCACAGACTTACAGCTGCTGGAACCACCCACATTGCCACAAAACACAAACCACAATGGTCACTCGCCTTCTTTCTAAGATGCCGGAAAAAGAAAACCACCCAAATCCGGCGAAATCCGGGAGCTCCCACACTTTGCTGCAACAGAGCAGCTAGAAAACCCCCAAAAAAACAGAAAACCCGCCCCCACACCCCGAGCGTTCTTCCGCCAAGCAGCAAGCAGTTCACCACTGGCACTAGTGATGCCGTAGTCTGAAACTAGCGCTCGTCTATGTCGTTCCTGGGAAAAAAGGAAAGAGAGAGAGAAAAAAAAAGAAGCAAGAGAGGTTGCCTAGCAGCAAGAAGTTTAACATCAATCGCCCAAAAAAAAAAACGAGAAAAAAAAAGAAGACCAGCTGCCTCTACAATTATTACTAGTGCGTTCCTCAAGAGCGAGCGAGCTAGCTAGCTAGCTAGTAGGCGTGGTTGTACTGTTACTATGGAGTGATATCAAGCAGCCCAGCAACAACACCACGACGTCAGGCAAGGCAGTGTAAGTAAGGAACGTAATGTGCGGGCCTGGGAGCATTTAAGAAGCGACTGATTCCTGGTACGATTCACCAATTACCGCGCTCACGAGCCCTCCAGTCCACACAAGCTGCGACATGATTCTGCAATAATGGGAAGATGGGCTAATGCTGGCTGCTGCTGGCTGCTCCTTGCTACTAACTTACTTACTGCTTGCTAGCTAAATGGCTGCTACTACTATTGCTGCTCGCTGCTGCAGCGGCATGCTCCTTCGACGTCGGACGTTGCGACTAAGTGACTTGGTTTAAGCTACCACCCCCCAGCTCCCCACCCCATTATTTTATAGCTACAAGCTCTTTCTCATTTAGATACCCACCGGCGGGCTTGTAGTGATGGTAAGCAGCGCTTTGATGATTGTAGGCTGACGACGAGAGGGGTCCGCTCTCTCCCCTTATGAGCAACCTGGTATCACACAACCCTGGCCCGCCATGTTCGCTCCCCATACTACTCGCTTACTGAGAATGGAGTTGTTCCGCTGTGCTTGCTGCTACTCCACGGCTACTACTCCTGAGTCCTAAGTCCTCACCCTTCTCTCTCTCTCACTCTCTCTCTCTCTCTTTCTTCTCCTCTCTCCGCGTCTATTCTTGCACCACGTCGTCGTCGTCGTCGTCGTCGTGTTCTTCTTCTTCTTCTTCTCTTTGTTTCGTTCGTTCGTTCCTCGCCGTGACTTCCTATCTCACCCCCTCATTCCTTCGCCCCCCCCTCCCCTCCCCCCACCAGCTCTCCCCGACGTCGCGCTTACGAGAGTTTGTAGGGCCACGCACTGGGAGTAGAATAACAGCGAAGGACGCAACGGAACAGCGCAACAGAAGACAACAACAGAGCACAAACAACACAGGGGTAGAAGAAGGCGGCCGGGCGGGCAGTCGAAGCAGACGGCAGAGGCGGCTTTTGGGGATGCCCGGGTTTTTAGGGTTTTTTTCCCTGGGTTTGGCCAAGTTAGATTGAAATGCCTTTTAGTGGGTAGCAGTGTTCCCCCCTGGGACTTGTTTTGTGTTGCAAGTAATAAGTATGGTGAGAAGGGGGGAAAACACACACACAACCCCTGCAAAATGGAACCAACAGGTGTAAAAGAAAGAAAGAAATCAGGCAGTCTTGCTTGCTTGCTGGCTGGTTGGCTGGCCGGGGTCCCCACCATGTAATCAACAGATCCTCTTGGTAAGATTTGGCTTGTGAGTATTATTCCAGTGCAAGAAAAAGGTGGTCAGGGTTGGGAGCTGGGAGGAAGGGGGTACCATGGTAGAGAGTGCCAAAAAAATTTGGGTTTATTCTACTTGTTATAAATATTGGTCCCAAGACTAAATCATGGTCTCCCAGTTCAAATTTAGCATTTCCTGGGTTAAATATAGCCACTAAGAAGGCCTCCATTAATACAATGCGGGCATGGGTGTAAGGTCCCCCCAAACAATCCTAGTGGCCAGTTGAAAGATCAATTTGGTGACTTTATTTTTCTTCGTCTGGTTTGCTTCTTCCACCTAGAACCTAGCTTTGAGATTGTTGACCTTAATTGACCTTGGTATGTGGTTTGCAATGTAAACCAGTTTACCACATCACACAAACAACAATAGGGACAAAAGTTGCAAAAGTCGTGCTATATATATGTATACATATAACCAGCAAACAAGCAACATTAATTGTTTGATTCCAAAGGTCACCCCTTGCATGCACACATTATGTGCACATGTTTAATTTGCCAAAAATAACACCTAAATAGCCCACTGAGTTTCCTAGTCCCAATTCATCTACGGCCCCACCTCCATAGGTGATAATACAAAAAAGGAGTTGTTTCACTCTAGTAGAACAACTCTCCATTTCGCATGAGCTGAAATAAACATATAATATTATTTCCACTTCCAATAACAGATATGAAAAATACTCCAACCATCCAAAGATCAGTTGGAGTATTTTGAAATCTGCCATCGGTCAAGTAGACCATTATTTGTTCAATTGAAGAACTGGGTATTTCTGTCCACCCCCTCAACCCAAAACAATAATAATAGCGCGTGACTAGGGAGGTGCACCATGGTGTGTTCAAATTTGCGTTACAAGGAACAAAGATGATGACTCTTTCATCCTCCCCCTAACCCTACCCTTTTGATCAGTCAACTGACCCAACCAAGTGTGATCAAATAGTTGTGGGTCTTTGATGAATTAAACACCTCTCTCCTCCAATTTATTGGACTTTGAAGACTGTATTTCCATTTGGTAGAAGCTTTCCTGACAATGCTAGGTTAGGTTAAGTAAACAGAGGAAAGACAATTGGACAAAGCACAACCCTAATTGCCCACATTCACTATTCTAAGTCTCCACTCGTGATTTGGGACTTCTAATTTTGATTCAGGTTTAAACGCACTAATAAGGGTCACATCTATCCATTTAGGTGACTATTAGAAAGTAATGGGTTTGTTTGTCATAATGATGTGGAAATTATGATTGGTTTAAAATGGGGAAAATTAAAAATTAATGATTTTTATAATCACCAAAAAACTTCATGACAAAAAATGTGTGACGTTATATTAATATGTAAAGGTGTGGATAATTATTATTTGTGCTTATGTAATTTATTATGCATTCCAAGTCAGTAACAAAAATTCAAAATCATTGGTTATAGTGTTTTAGAAGTGTTTTAAAATATTTTATCATGCATTATATTCATGTCAAATTATTCCACATGTTTTCATAATATATTAAAAGCATTGTTGTGTAAACATGTGAAAAACTTGCAACGTTAATATAATTTTTGATAGACATGATACTTTTATTTAGTATGAAAGTATCTCGTTGCACATGATGTTCATTTGAAAAGCTTTGGAATTAACACTTTGCATAGGATGAGGACCTTGTGATATTAGGAAAGGCAACATTAGCATGGGATGCTAATATGAATGCATTTCTAGTTAGGTCTTTTCAAACACATGCCTATGTAAGATTTTAACACTTGAGTACAAACTCAGCAAATGTTTTAGTAACTTCATATGGACAATTTTATATGGTTTCTTGCATGATTTTTTCCTATATGTGTAACTAACATTCAAAGCTACAAATGCAAGCTCAATGAACACAACGTTTCTAACCAAATGACAATGTGTGTGTGTGTGTGTGTGTGTGTGTATCCTTTTCTCTACAACCCCACAATAAGAAAGTTTTAATTTTCAAAATCTTCATATGTTTATAATCTAATCAAATTCGTCAAATGAACATTGTTAAACATATATTTATGCATTTTTTATTCACGATTTTTTTTGGAAATACATTACTTAAATATGTTCTTTTTAATTTAAAAAAACAATTTGAGACAATTGAAATAGTTTTTTTGAAAAAATCATATGATATTTATTTAATGTCCATGTTCTATTATTAGATGTGTTTATAAATATTACATTAATTTTCTAGGCACATAAAAATTCACATTATAATTTTGATGTAATAAATATTGTAAAAATCCAAAGTGGGGTTATGTAGTGATTCTTTTGTTGTATAATCCTTTTGTGAATTCAAATAAAAAAGAGGCCCATTTCTTATTTGGTAGTAGGGCAAAGTTCATGGGTGGATAATAAAAGTTTGTAACAACTTGTGTGATGTTAAGGTTGGGTGGAGAGTTTTTAATAATTTATGATTTTTTCATCTCTATTCTTTTGTAATTGTTTTGTTCTAAGATTTTGTTCTTCAACCAAGAAAAATATGTGTTGGGCTTGGGCAAGGAATAAATGATTTTTTTATGGTTTTCCATTATGTACCAAAAATTGAAAAGTGGAATTTCACCTCATCTCATTTGTAGGGAATCGTTTGTAGTTTGGATTCCCCTAGTATGTCATTTTCCTTTCTCACCCATGTACACACATACGAATGATTGGAATGGAAATTGGGCCATAGTCCATACACAATACATGCTTTAAGACACCAGCACATTGTATTGGTATTGATCCAATTTATTGCCCATGTGTGCCTTTGGTTGAAAATGAATGGCACCCCATAATCATAATCATCATATTTCCAATTGTGCATGAACTACCCAATAGTGATGCATGCTATCATAGTTTGGTTGTTCACGATAGAAGAAAAGATTTGAGATGCATTTTATAGTTGTTAACTTTAAAAGTTTAGGTTTATGATTTTTTCTAGCATTGTTTTAATTGTGGTCATGGCATTTCATGTGTGACAAATTGATATAAGGTTAATGGAAATAATAATTTTCATACTTGGAAGAAGAAGATTGAGTTCTTTTTGCATAGGAAATTTTTAAATGAAATCACTTGAGGTCAATTATTGTCACAAGAATTGAATTTGGAAAAATTATTCTTAAAGAAAACACTCTGGAACATCACTTGTTCATGAGGAAGGACAAGTTTGCTCATGGGACAAACTTGTAAACATTTTTTTGGTTACATTGTGTAATAATGCCCCAATAATGCAAAGAATGTAAAAGACACTTGGGACAACTTCCTCACAATATTCAAGAAATCACACATGTTGGTAATTGATTATAATTACATCAAAAGTCTTAAATTCCTAAATGGAGGAAGGCATTTTCATGCAAGTTCACATCAATGAATTCAAATGAAAAAAGTCAATTAGAAAACATTGATCATCAATTTTCCAATGAAGTTTTGACATTTACATTTATAAGGATTTTACCATCTTCTTTTCATACCGTAATTATTTCATTTGGTATTCATACTCATGAATTATGCATGAAGGTAATATGTGGACAATTGTTTTAAGCAGAATAAAATGATTTAGGTGATAAGAATTTAACCATGGTACAAAACCAAATAAACTACATGTTAAATGTGCAAAAATGATATTAAAACCTAACCCCACCTCCTTTTTGCTTTGCTTAACAAGCATTAGGTTGTATAATCAAAATAATGCACAATAAAATTAAATTTGCTATTCATGAATATATTCTTAAATTCATTATTTACAAGTTGACGTAAAATTCTTATCACCCAAAAAAATGTCACGTTATACTATTATGTACATGGGTATAGAAAATGAATGGAAAAAAAATGAAAACATTGTACTCAAAAACATTTTTAAAAAAATTGGATTAAGTAATAAAAACATTGTTTACATTATTTTTTAAGTGTTTTTCAATATTATACATTCATTATATTTATTCCAAACTTATTTTTTAAAAATCATAATGTATTTGAAACATATTGGAAAAGTACATCCAACAATTTCAACATTAACTTAACTTACCATTTAAAACATGAAAACTTAAATAGGTGTTACACCTTTGATGAGTCTTAATTTTGTGTTCAAGACCCTTAAGGGTGATATTAAAAAGTTCATAAAAGGCATGTAGATTAACAGAAGCCATGGAATGAAAAGCCAAAGAAGGGAATTTGCTATTATTGTGGCAATGTTTTTAATCATTTTGTAATATGACATTTCAAGAAAAAAAGATTGGAATAATAAATCCAAAGGTTCTTCACAAAGGGGTATGGTATGCAAGGTTGGACTTCTTGAAACTATTTATAATTCTTTTACAATTTGTAAGGACATTTGATTTCCATGGAACTTCATATTATCTCATTTATAAGGTTCCAAAAACAAGTATTTTTAATTTTTTGGAATTGTTTTTGGGTCACAAAGATATCTTGGAAACAATAATATTTTTTATGTTTGTGGGAAATGCATTATTTTTTTCAAACAATCAACTAGGATTTTCAATTGCACTGAAAATCAAAGTTGGTAATTAATTGATTACTCAATTAACATAACAAGGTTAAAAGTGAAAATGAAACCATTAAATGTTGGTTGAAATGTTTTTATTTAGATAAAATAATTATTGGGTTGTTGAAGAAGGGAACTTAGACAAATGGGTTGGAATTTCTCAATCCTTGGTTCTAGATGATCATTGCAATGTCAAATTTAAGAAAATATCACAATGCATCAATGTGTCTTTCATGACTACATTCATATTACTAAATAGTGAAATATGACACACGATTTACAACATCTGTAGTTGTATAGGGCATATTTTATTTTAAGTTACTTGTTATATTGGATTATGTAGTCACAAAAGACACATTTTGACATAATTAATGATTTATGGTATTAGAGGCTTGAACATGTCTTTATGCAATGCCTAACACCATGCCCAAAAATGACCTTGTCAAGGACATGGATATCCATGGAGATCATTAGTTTTTTTTTTGTGATGGATGTGTTTACCATCATATGCCATTTCCTTTGAGTGAGAGTTTTTGAGCAAAAATAATTATTGAACTTGTGCACATATATTTATGTGATCCCGTGGTAACAACATTTCATAAAGGGGCAAAATATGTAATAACTTTCTTGGGTGACTATTCTCAGAAGAATTTCTAGGATGTTTTAGTACAATTTTGCAAAGCATTAAAAATAGTTATAATACAATTTTATGCAAACATTTCAAGTCATTCCATCCCAATTTAATGGTCAAGATGTAAAATGATTAAGATGTAAATTATATATATATAATATATACATGATATATCATATATAATCTAAAGTTGTTTTATGACACCAAGACACTTGTCTTTTGGTTCCATGCCATGTTCATATTAAACACAAGTTTAATGTAATAAAAACATAATGCCCTTTTCATATATGTGTTATTTTTTCACATTTTCACAAATTTTTTTAATACAAATAAAATGATATTGCATCAATGGCTTATACACAAATTATTTTTTTAATTAATTATGTACATTAAATTTGAGGAACCTATTAATATCAATGGAATTTTGTAGTTTGCATCAATATCATTCACCATCTAAAGTTTCATGCAAAAATACCACCTAAAACCTCATTTTTGAAAATACATATTAAAAAATTTCATACTTTATGACATTTTTTTGTAATGAATATATTCATAGATTTCAAAATCTCCATCATTTAATAATTCAAAAAAAGGTTTCCTTAAATACCAATTTAATCAAATCTCCTCAAAATTTAGAAGAATACTTCCATTTGTGAAAGTGCATTTAAAAAACATTATCAAATCTTACAAAATACTTTCATGATTATATTTTTGAGGACCCTAATGTGCCTCTACTTGGAAAAATACTTTTAGATAAGGTGAGAGGCTTTTGAGAATCAATAAGAGGTATTTCAATGACTCTAATGATGGATTCCACTTTGAAAGTTGGGATTGCCCAAGAGTCTAAAACATTTAGATGGAAATATGAAGAATCAAATCGCCTTCAAATCATGAGATCTTTAGATCATTGACAAGATTTAAAATAAAACTATAAGATAATGAGGTCACACACTCAAAAAATATTTTTGAAAACCATTACAATGTTTGAAGGACTTGAAACATAATGTGTCCCAATTCATTTTGGAATTCTTGACTTTTTTTGCCATTTCAATTTAGTCTTTACAAACAACTCCAAATATGCTATAGGGAAAAAGGTGGTGATTCGTCCCAAATCTAAGTCATGTGAATTTAGTGTGAATATAAAGCAAATTTATATACCATTATGGTTTCATTTATATCAACTATCTACATAATTTTCTTTGTGCAAGTGAATTGACCAAAAGGTGTTCATGAATGTCATTTTGTGTTCATGTGTACCTAATGTGTGGAGCCATAGGAAATTTGCTTTAGATTCTTCTTTCTTTTCATCATTGTTGTTTCACAAAATTATCACTAATATCTTGGGACAAGCTTAGGGACAAGACATCAAAACTTGCAAAACAAAATTGAAGCGAGCTTCATTAAGTTGGTGTTTTGTTGTAGACTTATTGGTTAAGGGATTTTTTGTTGATAAATATGAACATTTCCAATGCTTGATGGATATAGTAAAAGGTGTAACTTGATAATTCATGGAATGATGTTGTTTGATGTCAGATCCTCCAAGTTATTTTTACCAAGGTACTTTTAAAAATATATATTTGTGCTTCGTGCATTCAATTAGACTGGAACTATTGAATAGGTTAATTAAATATAGTTAAAATTATCTCATATCATGTGACATTCCCCAAGGTTTGTGAGGTAACATTTATGCATGGGATGTTTACATATTGTTTAAGAATAGTGAAAGCTTGGGGGTGAGTCAGAAAAGAATGCAATGACATGTGTTGGGTGGAGAGCACATAGTAATGTCTAATTTTTCTCATCTCTATTCTCTTGTTGTTCAGTTGTCAATTTCAAACATTTCAAGAACGAAGGAAAATGATTTGATGAAAGTAAGTAATTAGGCGTTCAAAACAACATCCAACAGTAAGTTTTGAAATTGATTTTGAAGTGATTTGTGAAAGTGGGAACCTTTTGACTCACTCACCTGCATGACAAACATATATAGCATCCATGATCACTGGACAATGTATTATTAATCTTGGCTTCAAAGTCCAGCTTATGGAAACTCTGATCACAGTGCAGGCAAATGTAATGTCATTTAATAATTTGTCACACTGTCAATATTTTAAGTGTCACTTTATGATCAAGTATGTTGAACTTTGAAGAAACCTAAACACACATGACACATAGGACACATTAATCAAGAGCACTGACACTTTTTGTTGCCCATACTCTTGAACTCTAGTCAGGCATGGCTGAATGGCAAGTTTAAGAAAAAAAAGTAAAGGCCAATAAGACACAACAGGGTCATGGTTTCAAAGCCCCCTGGCTCCTTGTTGCCCTAAACTCTCTGGCTCAGCACCAGGTTTCTGAAATAGGGTAGAGGGAGGGAGGGGAGGTGAGGAAATGGTTTAGCTTCTGATGGAAAAGCCTAGTAGTTATGAAGGTTCTTGGGCTAGAGAATGAATAAAGATATGCTCTTTTCTCCTTTCCCCTTTGATCCGGGTTGTCCCCAAGACACATTGATTTCTCTTGAGTCACAAGCTGGGCCAGAATATTAGAACTTCACCATAGTTTTATTGGGTTTGATTTACCAATAAACCACGGATGTAATCTTGACCTACTTGTGTGGGAGCTGCGATCTAATTAGCTTGGGTCCGCTGCATTGAGTCACCCATCCCCTTACTACTATTAACTTGCCCATTCTAAACACTTGCTTCAGCCTAAGGGTTTTCCCTGGAATACATGACTAAGAACCAGCTTAGATACCTGACAACTTCACCCCAAAATCAAGATAAGCAGAACCAAACGGGATCCGATCTTTGATTGTGTTCTGCAGTAATAAGTCACCTGGAAATTGGAACCCCAAGACACTTTTGAACTTGGGTTTGCCACACAACTCACAAATTTTCACTCTTTCATTCAATAAAATTACTATGGTAACTATGATCATATACCTGTAGGTGGTACACAGACTGTGTGTGAGACATGCAGTTTGATGGTTCTGAAAGCATTTGGATCTTTGTTGCTGTAAAACCATCTGGATTTACAGCCCAGGGCCGAAGGCAAGATCTTAAAATCAGAGGCTTATATGTTGTGAGAGAACCACCTACTATACTTACTTGCTGAGAGCCAATTAACCAATGATATATGGTTTCAGACTCCTTCATAAAGAAGATGCCATCTCCATAAGAAACATAGAGGATTTGGATTGGTTACAAACCTGATGAGTAACGGGCATTTGCTGGTCAAGCTGCTGGAAACTTGATGGCTGTCAAGGAATGACCAAATGAGACATCTGAGGGGCAGATCCCCATTGATAACCATGTTTTCATGACAGTGAGAAGGCATGATTAATTTCATTCTTCTTCCATTTTTTGACTGGTGAAAATAATTGAGGGTCCTCTGCAGGACATTGTGCAGGTGACATCTTTTCATCAGTCCAAAATACTTCTAATTAGTACATATTGTATACAGTGTACACGATACAGAATTTTTATTGATGATTAGATCAGAAGGGTATGCACATTAAGAGATGCAAAAGATCAGCTAGACTCTACAATGTTGTTGTAAAATCCTTGTAGGGATTTTACAGAATTGTACTGATCAATTTTTAAAAGGAGCTGGAAAACCAAAGTAAAAAAGCTTTTTAAAAAACAGGCCTCCAAACTTCTGTCGTCAACCCTTGGATCAATGGAAACCAGACATTGATGCAAGTGCGGTCCAGTAGTACTATGACTCAATGTGAAGCATGTCGTGCAAAAATTTGGTGAAGGCATGTTAGCTCTCACAGACATGAGATACTCTACTCCCATGGTCAGAGGTCATCTGGCACAATAATAATAATAATAATAATAAAAAGGTTCACCTTCCATCAATTTTAACACATATTCATGTCAAATATCCCATATTTTACAAAGCCATGCATGATTCATGACACATAAACGAGATAAAATTTGTGATTTCGTCCACTTTTATGTAAAGCATATGTGGTGTTTACCATAAATTTGACATATTTAGTGGAATGTGCGACATAGATCTAATGTATGCAATACCACATTCAAGTGTCAAAGACCATATTCTGTTGTAGGCTGGGCTTCTTCACTAGATCAGTCCATAGGCCATACCTTCTAGAGGGATGCATCCTTGGACTTCATGTTGCCAAGACTCTGTCCATGCTATGGAATTTGCAAATCAAACCTATATGAGCTCTGGTCCCAAGTCCCAACCAGTGTTTGTTTATTCTGACAATTGGGGTCATTTCCTACCAAAATATGTGGGGAAATGTGGAAATTTCTGTTTATGTAGGGTAGAGTCAACTAATTTTGCTATTTTTTGGTGAAAATTTTGACAAATGCCCCATTTTGCAAAATTGGAAATAAAATAAAGTCCCTGGTCCCATAGAACATTCCAGGTGCCCATTGGAGTACTGAATTTAGTGTTCTCATAGTTGGGACCAGTGTTGGGCAGTTCTTAGCATCAGGGACAGATACCCTCTGGTTATCGACCTGGGTATATTCACACTTACCCACCGGATCTCAAAATTTTCGAAGGAACCCATCTTTTGGTATATAACTAACCGTGGTTTCCAGAACAATATTAAAAAGTTGAAGAATCAAGCAAAAAAGAACTAACCAAAGAACCGCAAATTAAGAACCGTTGGTTCTTTGCTGATTCTTTCATGAAAACTGCAGATTCTTTCAAGCTTTTGAAATAACTAAAATCAGCGGTTCTCTGATTCTGATTTTTTTTTCAAAGAACCAGAACTGAGAACCTGCCCCTGCACTGATAGGGACTAGGGACCTGGTGGTTGTTCTAGTCTTGAATGCAAAAGATTCATCCTCTCTCTCTCATCAGCTTGTCCAGAAATATTGGCCAGGGTGAACCCATGTTCGCCTTTTCGAGTGAGGCCTGTTCATGACCATATTGAGCCCGAAAAATGTTAGATTTGAACTCAGAGAGACCCTGATGATCTAGTCTAAGCATGTGATATTTATAAATAATTTAAATGGATTCTGGGGTTTTTAGTTTTTACCATGGTACCAATGTGGGTGCTATATAGTTCACCCAAGGCCAGCAAACATGTGCTCAAATCTTTTGATCTTGAAGTTAAAGGTAGTGGAATTACTATAGTTGATCACATGGGTGTCACATGGAAATGTATGATATTCATTGATCACTGTCCACGGAACATGGTGTTGTTTTTTCCCAATTTTTTAGATACCCGAAATATGGCGACTTTTTCGAACAAAGGTAGCAAAATAAATCGAATTTATATCAGAAGAAAACATAATTTCTCCAAAAGAATTCCCAATTGTGTTGTCCAAAAAAACGACAGAATTTGTAGACAAAAAAAATCACTGCCGATCACCAACTGCATCTGGGAAGTGGCATCAAATGAAACTATGCAGCTGACAGACACTTGGCTGTGGACTCCAAAGAAGTGATTTATTAAGCCCCTGTCATGTAGCACTAATAACTCAAAAGTGGTCAGAACAGTACTGAACTGTCCTGATCTCCTCATCGATTCTCAACTGCATGCTATGAAAAGAATGAAACCCCCCCCCTCCCTTTGTCAGTAACCCAGACTCCTCCTGTTGGGATGGACTTGTTTTTTATTATTACACCACACCCTTGAGACTGTAGAAAGAGTCATACACTTATCTATCTCAAGGCCCTCCCTCAATTCCAAGTTCTCATGATGAATTAGTTTTTCTTATCTCAAGGCCCTCCCTCAATTCCAAGTTCTCATGATGAATTAGTTTTTCTTATCTCAAGGCCCTCCCTCAATTCCAAGTTCTCATGATGAATTAGTTTTTCTTAAAAGGTTTTGTTTTTTGGGTCGTCATTTTCTTTAAAATAAAAATGGGGATTTACAACCCCAGTAATGTTACTGATATTTAAAGAAAGTAAGAAATTACCAAATGGGTGAACTCCATTACGAAACTAATAAACTTGACTGGGAACAAGATGCAAACCCTAAATTAAGAAATTTATTGTTTGGGGAAGAAGAAAAAATCCTTGTATTTGCCAATGTGCAGAGTTGCAGACTATGGGTGTTGTTGTGTTGTTGTGTCCTATATATTACTGACCAAAGTCTGATCTGCTCAACTCTCTATTGTGTCCCCAATTTTTTGGCAGTTGTGGCAGCAGCGCAAAACATGGAAGCAAATGTTGGGAGTTGAAAACCTTACTTAACAGGATCGGCAAAAAGCCAGAGTTTGTGAAGCTTGGGGGTTCTTGGACTATCTACTTCATAAATGAATGAATGATCAGGCTATAAAATTATATCGTTTCCTGAAATTTTCTTGATGGCTTGATCTGCCCTATCTCAAGAACTTGATCAATGTTTTTTTTTTAATAAATTCAATCTCCTTTCTGAAGAAGATCAACCTCGGTGTTCCCAATAGAGTCCTCTGAAACACCATAGCTGAGGAGTCTTGTACAGAACGAAGTTGAAGGTGATCATCTCTGAGAGCCTTCATACTGCTCCCATGCCTAGTTCTCACAACAGTCTCTGACGTGATCTTACTAGTCCTTCAGAATTAACACTTCAAATCAGAAACGCTATTCATTTTTACTGTTTTTGCCAGTTCTTTCTTTCTCTCCATCACTGACATGTTTATTGGGGGGATGGATGGGTGGGAGCAGAAGGATCCTTTGTTGCCCAACATCAATTTTACCGTTTGTTCCACTGTTGGCTTCGAATGAAAAAGGAAAGGGGAAAAAATAAGGGAGCTGGGGATGTACACTTGAAAGAGCAACATGGCTGGCTGCTGATCGATCAATCATGTGTCGGGCAAAGGGGAAAGGCAAAGGGAGGAGGTTGCATTCTCTTCACTGTTGGAAACCTGATATCATGTCATGAGACAACATTCCAAGTGTGGTCAGTAAGTAGGTGCCCCTTGTTGCTGACCATTTTCCAGTGGATTTCACTCTTGACTGTTAGTGCCAACAGCCACTGGGAACAGGCAAAAAATTCCCAATCAAAAATCATGTGAATGCAATGAGTATATTCTATAGGTCCATCGTCAACTACACACATTTGACCTGAATTCAAGGACAAATTGTGCTGTATCGCCTTGTAGTATGTACAGTACTTAACTTACCCTTCAAAGTTCTAACTATAGAAGGTTTTTATTGTTCTGCACCCACAGTATCACACCATTTAATGATATTATTATGTTGCTGGGCAGGGTAGTGATTCAATGCTCCTCATGCATTTTGTAAATCACTCCAAAGTTTTTTTCTTTGTATTTGAAAGCACCTTACTTCATCAATTGAAGAAACCTTTAATTGTGGCCTTTCAATTCATGTCAGTCTTTCTCCATTCAACTGTAAAGATTTACACCGGGGAAGGGCTGCTCCCCATGACCTCCCTCAACCTTGTGGGCGTACACCTTCTAAGTCTATAGGATGTTCTCAACCCCACCCTGAACCTCTGGTATGTTGTCTCGCTTCCTTTGCGACTCCAGTGTTTCATGCTCTCACATCACCCAAGCTTGCACTTCATCTTTCAAACCAATTGTGATATGATCTTCTACTTGTGTCACAACTTTGTGCTTTGATTTTCTTTTTTATTCTTACATTTTTCTCTTATTATTCATTTTGCTTTGTGCATGGGCTTGGGCAACAATTGTGAATTGCTTTTGTTTTTGTTGTTGGAGCTTTGTGCTTTGGTTTTTTCTAGGACTCTTGCACTTTATTTTTATATATCACTTTGCTATGTGTTTCAACTTGGACACCAATTGTGAATGTTTGTGTTGTTCGAGCTTTTTGTTTTGATTTTCTTCAAGACTCTCGTGATTCACAATCATGTCATTTTATTTTGTGTTTTGACTCACATTATTTATGAATTCCTTTTGTTTGTGTTGTTAGGATTTCATGCTTAGATTTTAGATTTTGGCTTTTGTGTTTCTTTGTGTGATGCGTTATGTTGTTGGGTGTATGAATATGGAAGCTTGGAGACAAATGTTGTTTTGCATATTGATTGTTAAATTGGGTGATGATGAAGGTGAAGTGCAACTACTACTTGATACTAATGCTAACCTAAAAGCTATGATGTGTTGCCTGATGGTAGTAAACCTATGCATAAAGCCAATTTGCAGTAAGAAAGGGAGTTCAAGTCCTCACGAATGGATTACTATAATTTTATAAGTTGTTAACTTTTGTCAACTTTTTTTTTCGACACCTTACAATATTACATATTGTAAACTTACATAAGTAGATAATATTAATTTAAAATAATTAAATATGTAACTTAATAGGTAGGAGGTGTATTGAACTACTTACCAACGTAACCTATTATGTTACTTAAGTACCTAGATAGGTAACTATTATGGTGCTTACGTACATAAATATGATGTCATTTTTGTTTCTCCAACTTGATTATATATTCTATTTGATTATAAACCCAATAATAATCTTGACCAAAGATGTTTTTCTTATTTGTTCAACTTAACTAAATGTCCCATTTGATTAAAACCTATTAGCCACCTTCATCAAAGATATCTTTTTTTGTTTGATTTGACTAGATGTCCCATTTGATAGGTAGTCAAATGGGTCATTAGTAATCAAATTGATTAATTAAAAATTACAAAGAACATTAAATGAACATTTCATCAATAAACAAAGATCAATTAATCAACTTGAATACTTTGAAAAATCATGTTTATTTCTTAGTGTTAAACTAAAGGTTTTTAAGGATGTTTTCATCCTTGGATTGCATGCATTATTGCTAGAAGAATTGTTTAAGGCATGGTAAAGGCAATTTTATGACCAAAATAATCACAACTCAATCATTCTTGAAACTATGGTTAACCAAAGTTTTTGGATAAGGCATTGACATTTTGGATTGCATAGCATGAAGAAGGGCATGAATGTCCTTGATAAGAGTTCATTCGTTTTTAATTTGTTGTGTGGGCTTGGTGTTGATTTGAAATTCAATGTGTGTTCAAGGTACTATTTGCTTGTGGATGGCATGCTCTTGAAATTGGCTTGTTTTGTGCAAACCATACATGAACCACTTCGAGGAAAAAAATGGACCCATTTTTCTCAAACTTAAGAAGTTATTAAAAAGGATGTTGAAAATTGTTTTGGTGTGTTGCAAAGTTAGTCTACCATAGTGCAAAATCAACAATGACAAAAAAAAAATTGCGTTTAATATTCTTGTTTTTAACGTTATCCTACACAATACAACTATGGAGGATGAATCTACCTTGAATTTGGAGCCATGTTTGAAGCATGTGATAGAAATGGGATGTGGATTCATATTTCAACAATTCATATACGGCATAAAAGATATTGAAAATCAATAGACACGCTATGTTTTGAAAAATGATCTCATTGAACATATGTGAGCTTGAAAAGGCAATGCATGAATACAATGAAATAATTTTTTGAAGTTTCATTTGCCTTATTGTCAAATTGCCATGTTTACATTCTATTAATTAACACACTAAATTGATATATTCATGCTCTCTTTTTGGCAACTCGATCACACAAAAGTACTTATCATCTTCAATGAAATTCTTGCCTGTTTGGAATTTTGGTGGAACAAATTGAATGTCTACTCCCACAAGTGCAATCATAAAGTCTTATGTGTTGCCACAATTGCTATATAATGAAATCAACTAAACTACTTGTAAGTATCCAATGAGAGCTTGTATCTTGTTACAAACTAAAGACCAATAAGAAAGTTTTGAACTCGTGCCTATTTTTTTTTACTAGGTTGAACCAATATCAAAATGTGGATTTTAGACAACATTGTGACTAACCCTCAATGTTGTTCTTGCAAGCATATCACCTACCAATGGTGGAGATGCTTTAACTTTATAAAATTCCAGTGGGTCCCTACATATAACCTTGTAATGTAAAACTCAATTGTGATGAAACGAGAGTGAACATTCACAAACCTTAACATTGCTCTTGAACCATAAAAGGCTTGTGTTTCCCTCTTTTAAAAAATAAAATAGGAAAAACAAATTTGGGGCTCCAAATACATTCCATTCAACACATTGATGTTCATCACACCAACATGCATAGGCATGGCAAGAAATGATGATATGGTAAGAAGGAGTGGAAAGGCAATGGTTTTTTTTTTGACAAAGAACATGTCAATTCTACCATTAATTTTTCCAAGAAGCAGCATACAAAGAATTCCTTCTATTCCGTTTCTATCGGTCAATATTGGAAGACATTCCACAATGGGGGGGTTGGGGGTATTATAATAATACAACAACAAGAAGGTTGCAATGCCCATGAAACACAAGGAATGAACTTTATAGTCTCTATGGGTGACATAATTAAAGTACACGTCTTGGAGGTGAAGGCAACAAGTGAAGCAATTTTGCTTAAGCACTTAAGTGGGGCAAAGCTTGCAAAGGAGGACCAAAACAAAAAGAAAAAAGACCCATGAGCTTGTATTGATGGTGCAACCCAAGGCAAAAATCAACATGGCTATTGATACCTTCATGAAAGTGAAAAGCCTTGGCAACCAATGCACGCTAGCACAATGCCCCTAGCTACAATAGATATTGGGGATGCATGTGAATACCTATTTCTAGGTTGTTGAAATGAGCTTTAAAACCATATGTGCACCTATTGTTGGGCACAAATCTAAAGGTGAAATGGAGCCAACATAGGCATCAAACAATTCACCATCACACACCTAACCTATTCATACTTCCACTATTGTGCCAACCAAGCCTTCTATCGTAGTGCTAAAAACAAAAACATGGTGAGGTGCCTGACCTCGATATGACGATGATCAAGCCCTATTGCCATTGCTCCCTCAAACTTTGAGTTGACAATTCTCATGTTTTATTTGAGCTCACATTCTTTATGTCAATGGGAACATTACATTTCAATTGAAGTCTTAGAGTTGCTTACAAAATTGCCTAGTTTTCAAACTCATGTGGCTGTCAACCTCATCTATGCTTTGCAACAACACATGAAATGCTCTAATCACGTTGTGTGCAATTACACAATTTAAATCATGAATTATTGTTGTCATTCTAAAATGCATTAGGTTTTCACATCATTATGAGTATCAAAGAAGTACTATGATACTAGAGGCAACATCAAGCTTCAAAGGTCATTCCAAGGGTGATGGCAACTGCACAAGTGCAGAACAGTCTTGGGGTCTAAATGTGCGGGCCTGAAAAAAATTTCATGGGTAACATTTCATGTGAGCTTTGACTTCACTTTCAAGAACCAACCTATAACAATTTAGGGCCACCATTGTGTCCATGCTCATGGTCCTGTGATTGTGTTTAGGGCCATGGGTGGAGATGCAGCACCCACCAGGTTAAACTCAAAGAATATCTTGGCAGCCAGGTGGAAGAAAAACAACAATCCAAATTTGAAGCCGCCAGCCAGGGTACTTTGGTTGGTAGTGGACAGAGCTACTTGTATGCTCACAAGGAGTTGATATATATCTTTTAGGAAATAAACTAGTGTGTTGATCGAAGCGCCCTTTGGTCATTCCAAGATAACAAATCAAGTAAAACTTAGTTGGAATCAGAAATGGAAGGGAGGGAGCACGACAAGGAGATCTTGTCACAGATTAGGAACAGTTATAAAAGAAATGGAAGTATGAGAATAACCGACCACGCGACTAATTTGCATGTTCCTTGACAATCAACCCGATTTTTGCAGAGCACCCAACTTGGTTGACCGGCATGGCGTCATTGAACTGGCTGGACGGAAGGATGAAGCCAAGTTGGGAGGGAAGGCCAGGCTGTGTCCCGAGTGGCTAAAACCCCAAACAGGCTACCCAGAAAGTGCCATACAGTGTAAGTTAAGTACCTCCAAAGCATATGGGGTGTGTGTGTGTATATATGTATATGTAAAGAGAACAAAGTCATTGGCTTCACTTGATCCAAACAAATAATCAAGTATTGAATAGTACTAAATAATGGGTCTATGAAGTTAACCCAAGAGGTGATTTGATTGTCTTCTGAAAATTGACCCTAAGAAGTTTCTTTTTTTTAAGTGTACTGTATTCTTTTTGGCAATGATTTTTCCATTTGTGTCCCCCTCTCCCAGCCCTAACCAAAAAACAAAGACCCAAAGAAGTGATTGTTGTACTAAGTCATTTGGAATAGGGGTAGGGGGAGGGGGGAGTAGGGGATTAATAAGTCCAACTGGTCTGTCTCTGTATCTGTTGGGTGTCCTCTGGATATGCACACCACCTACATGCTGGCCAGCTGTGCCTTGAGCTTCTATCTAATATTTCCTGTTTTGTTTCTATAGCTGAAGCTGCTCAACACATTATAAAATATGGGTCATATTTGCCAAGGACATTGTACTATACTACTTACTACAAGAGAGTACAAAAACAATGCAACTTTTGTTAATTAACAAAATAAATTTGAACACTTCCATTGGTAGTATGGGCTAAACTCAGATTTACTAGTAAAAAATTGGTGGAGGCTTGTAATCAAAGCTCTGGAGTGTCGCCCTTTTAGGATGACAAAACCTGTGAGCAAGAGAGTCCATTTTTGGGAGCTAGTAGAGTGGGCTCCAATATTTATTTCCTATATTTGAACCCCACCTGCTGATGAGCCTTGTAGGCCATTGACAGAGTATTATATAAGTTTATTATTGTATTGTATTGTATTGTGTAAGTTCTTACTTGGTTTGTTCATTGGATGCTCTGCCTTTCCAAGGTTTATAGCTGAGACTGGTGTTGGGTAGATATCACTTTTCCTTACCAGACCCTGGCCGGATATCATGGGGGTTCCGTCTCAAATATGCAGTGCAGATGACCACTACAGCTTTCCATGGGCTGAAGAAACCTCGTTCCATATAAATGGACAAGTTCTTTGGTGGCCTCAGATATTCAACCCTCCCTGGGAATCCTCAGTTCTCAGGTTAAGGTTTAGGTGAACTGTGAGGGTTAGAGTTTTGAGGTTATGGTCAGGTTTTGCAGACTAAATTTATTAAGTTAGGTTTTCATGTTGTATAGATTTCCATTTTTATTGAATAAAAATTGTAACCCTAAATCAAAGAACTGGTTTTGTATATCTGACTATTAGGATATTGGAGAGAAGCGTATACAATATAGTCAGTGGTGTACAAGACATCGGGTTGAAGTTTCTTTGATTTTAAATAACCAGCCTGATTGATCTTTAAAAAAATGTTGTTGTAATTATGTATGTATGTGCCAAACACTGATAGATGAAACTAAAGACTTAGTAAGATAATATTGACATTCCCAAAAGGAGCTCCTACCTTTGATATGTTGTCATAGTAGTTGCTGTATGAGATCACACAACTGGGCCTTTGTCGTTAGTTTTCACAATCACAACTGGAGCTTTGTCTTCTCCTAACACAAATGTGTAAGGAAAGTACACATTTCAACACATGCTCAAGCCTCAAATGCGAACATGTCGCACATCTCGTGAGCCACATGTTATTAAAAATATTTTGACCTCTGAAAGTGAAAGCAAAAAAACTAGGTCAGTCAGGCCAAGCAATTAATCTTAGAGAAGTGCTACGTATTCATTTGTTGCAAAATCCTAATTCAAGTACTCAAAGATGAATAGCAGGTCCCACAAAAATAATATTATAGATAGACATGCTGAAATTTTCAAAAACTATTTTTTTCTCAAAGATTTTTTCTTTTGGTGAAAGAAAATGAAGCATCTTTTTGAAATATTCAGAAATATTTTATTTGTTGAAAATGGAATCTTCAATAAAATATAAAAAATTCAACAGAGACCCGACAAACCTGGGTATTGAACTACAGTAAATGAACATGGGTATGGAAGTAAACAAGTATCCAGGCTTCTGATGTTGTGTTTTTTGTTTTGCTTCAAGAAATATCTCCCCCAAAAAACAAAGTGTTTGTGGCATGCTTTTGTTTAATAAGGTATGTGTTCCCAGTCTCCCCAGTGACTCCCAATGAATTCCCAACTACATATTTTTCTTTTGTATTTCTTGGGATATTAGGTATTCCACAGAACCTCATACTCATGGTACTCCTATCATTGTACTTGTCTAGATTTTGTAAATTATAAGAAGGCACTGTGCTCATTTTAATTTCTCATAATGACCTTGTATAATAACCACATTGTACTTCTATCCATAGGTATTGACCATTCTTGGTTACCACAAGTGAAAAAGCTAAACCTTTTGTCAAGCATACCTATATATATATATATGTTCTTGATTGCTAGATTTTACCCACTATTCAAGTTGGGAGGGGGGCAAACTCACTGAGATTTGTGTATCTTTTGCCAGATTCCCACATCATGATTCATCATGGCCTTGATGAAGCCTCATGTGATATATAACTTGATTATATGCATAAATGTGAACTTCATGATTTGTTTACAATAGCTCCACAAGATACACAACAATCTACTTCCAAAGAAAATTAAAAAGAGATGGATGATGTTGTGTTGGATGATGATGTGTTACATAATCAGTCCAATGGAATTGTAATCCAAATCTAGTCCCTTGTATGTTAGTATCTGGTGTGAATGGTTGTACATATGCTGCGAAATCATGCACCCATATCTAGTTTTAAGGTTAGAGTTGGATATAGATTTACATTCAACTCATTTGCCAATTGTGTTTTGATTGTATGGAACGAGTCATACTAGGAGACAACTTCCACACCATTATCAGCTAGCACTTAGGATTGTACAAAACTACACCAGAAGTATGTTATAAATGTTGTACGCAGGGTCTTTTCCCTTGTCGTCATTTCAGCCCTTCCTCTATTGGAATGGTGGCTCTGGAATTATCATGTGTTTGATGGAGTTCTTAGAAAAAGTCTTGACTCCCAAAGAGTTTTGTGGTTAAGTTATTCAATAACCTGCCACATTGTCCTTTCTCAACTTTACATCCGTCTTCAATTCGTTGCTTCTCTATTTGATTGTATTTAGTTTTTCGTTGTACATTTTAAAACTATTTTTCAACTCCCTTTGTTTTTGGTCAAGGCTCTTCATGTTAAAATATTTACAGGCTATAATGTGCCCTCCAAATACACTACAAAAGGTCTTTACATCCCCTTTTGAATTTGGTATTCTTAGGTCTATTCAATTCAAACTGGACAATTCAGAATTGTCTTTGGGAAAAAATATCGAAGCCTAAGCACAACAAGCTTCCTTGTTGCATATTAGCTCTACCAAATAAGGCAAGTTCAAACCATCAAGATAAAAAAATAAGAAATGTTCCATGAAGTTCCCATTGAACTCACATTCTATATAACACCTATTGAACATTGGTCAAGATGTGGTATTGTAGGTTAGGAAGGGTAACTTTTTGAAAGTCTTTCAACTGTGGTGACAATCATAAACCATGACCAAGGCTCCATTTCGAAACTTTTGTGGCCTCATTTTCAAGAGTCAAAAGTTTTCTTGGGTTAATTTGATGGTTCATGAAGCTCACAATTGGTTTTCTTTTTATTCAGCCGCTCTTGAAAGGTTGTTGTTTTAAAACTCCTCCATTCTCGATTGATGTCATTCTAACATGCAAAAAGTGATCATTACTTTAAATTGAAAGGTAATGCCAATTTTAACCCATGTGCAAGTTGACATAGGGTGAATCCCATGGATGACTTGAACATGGAATTCTCCACCTAGGTTGTATGATATACCTTTTTTCAATTATGAAGGTTTTCACATACTGCCATTTCATTGCTCAAGATGTTATGTAACACATTGTTCATGTGTTCCACCGGCCAATTGGTGTTAAGTTTATATGTTATTATTATGTGATGTGTGACAGCCAATTTGTTTGACAACATTGCTTGTAGATTGTGGGCCATTGTCCAAAACCATTTCAAGAGGTGTCCCAAATCATATCATAATCCTCTCATACCTGAACCTTGCCAGATCATCTTTCAAAGTCTTCAAAACCCTCACATCAGCCCACTTAATGAAGCAATCTATTGTCATCACTATGAATTTATTGGTCTTTGAGGTGATGAAAAGGCCACATCAAATCAATTCCCCACTCTTCAAATGTTCTCAATGTGGAATTGGGTGCAAATGAACCTAATGCCAAGGAAGGAAAATGAGCCATCAACATTTGACATACATCACAAGACCCACAATACCCCCATTGCATCTTTGAAAATTGTTGACTAATGATACCCACCTTCCAATATTTTTTTCATCATAATTCTTCCCAGAAAATGGCCTTCACGGGCACTTTTGTGGAATTCAAAAAAGATGCTCAAAACATTTTTTTCCTTATGACTTTACACAATATCATATCTTATATTTCGTAGTAAAGGTAGTCCACGAAATCATATAGGAGTGAAATATAAGGGCATCCTCCCCTTAAGTTATTTGTTAATTGATTTGGAAAATTTGTGATGTAGACGATCATCCAACACCTCATTATTTTATATTAGCACCTTGTTTGCATTAAATGAATAATTCTACATCACGAAAATAATGGTCTTCTAAATGATCTCCCACTTCCTCATAAGCTCATGACAATGCATTAGCGTTTTCATGTTTCTTCATGGGTTGATCCTTGATTTAGTGATTATTAATCTTGCAACAACATAATCCATTTAGGAATCATGCTAGCAAGGTTGGGTTTTAAAAGTAAATACTTGAGAATTCAACTGTTCCTAACTTCTTGACCACAAAGATTATTGCCAAGGCTTCTTATTCAGAGATTGCACAATTCCATTTGGTTAAAATCAATTGTCAACTATGCAACATATGGGATGATCATGCCCTTTGTCATTCACTTGTGAAAGTTTTGTTCCCACCGCTATGTTCAGAGCATCCATGTACACCCAAATGGTTCACCATCATTCTTGTGCTATAATTATTGTTTTTTGCAAATTCTACTTCTAGTAACCAATTATGATGTTATATTACTACCTGAAAATTAGATCTTTCAGGACATGATCCTAATACCAAATGAAAGTTGTGTAGATCTACATTTGTATGCTTATCCAAATATTTTTATTTTGGGTTTCACTAGAGACAAACTTGTAGATGGATGGATCATAGAACAACTGTAACATTTACCAATGTAAGAATAATAACAAGAGTTTTTTTCCAGAATCACTAGACTGGGTGGTACCAAGACTTGGTGAATGGATAGCTTGTGGAAAATGGCTAGGCTGGTGGGTGGTATATGCCTGGAGGGCTGGCAATTGTAAGGTTACAAACAGTGTTAGTCTAGTACATAGGCATGCGCCTGGTATCAACCCTGGTAGCAAGGAACCTACAAGTCTGGTATGAGCTGAGGCAATACCAGCCCTATACCTATACCAGCTTGGTAAGGACTAGGGATCTGAGGTAAAATAATGCATGTACCAATTTCATACATATCTCAATACTAGGTGTGTATCTGCTCATTACCAGCTCAAAATCAGTAGTGGACCCAATACAAAGATGGTATGAAAGCTTTGAAAAAAAACCCAATAACAGTACCAGCCTGACATGAAAGAAAGAAAAATCTGATACCATGACCAAGTTGTTCAAAAGTTGATACCAGACCAACACTGAAAAGATATAAACAGCATGTTGTGTCACCAACATCCCCGCACATTCATTTGAAAGAAAGGAAAATCCAGCTGCACATTTTTGGTGTGTTTCATGTGCATTTTGGGCTTCAATAGATTGCTGGGCCACCAACACCCCAAACCCTTTCTTCCCCCCTCCCCCAATTGTTTTGAAAGAAAGGAAAACCAAGTTGTGCATCTTTGGTGTGGTTCATGTGTCCATATGATACTCATCACCACATTCATGAATATGTGGTGCAAGAGTTTTTTTCCCGCCCGCCATAGATGTCTAAGATAGCACCCAAAGAAAATGATCAGCTTCTGGATTCCATTCCCAATCAATTGCAGGACATCTCTGTACCTTCTCTCTCTAAGAAGAGGGAAAATGAGTAGAAATTATGAACAAGAGCAAGAAACCTCACCTCAGTTAGTATCTGGCCTATTGACTTTCTCAATGCTCATGTGTAGGTGTGCATTAGAAAACATGTGTCCCCTAACCTTGCTTGAGATGTATATTATGTAAAATTTGTGTTCCTTATCAAGGTTGGTTTTGATTAGTTAATGACTTATTGTTGAGAGATGCTGAGTTTGAAAAGTTAGCTTCATGACAATAATAAGTTCAACTCTCGCAACAATATTGTCACAAGACCCAAAGAACCCCTCCATCCTCTTGGACCTTTGGGCAAATAAGCCATAATGGTTTGTTTACAAAATGGGATATCAAGATGTCAAGGTCATACAATATGATGGCCTACATTCTAGGACCTAGTTACTTCACGTGTCTCCATGTGTAGTCTCCAACTATGGGTGTCCCACCAAATCAAATGAAGTTGGTTTTGCATGTTTTTCTTTTGAAATGGGAGTTTCCTTCTTTCTTTTGTCAGGTTTTCCATTTGGTGCAAGACAAACCAACAAAGTTCACTTTGTTCCATATGTTCCAAAGCCACTATCTTGCCAACCCTTGCTTGTAAAGCATCTGGCCAGTTGGAGTAAGGAATGAAAGACGATGGAATTCACAAAAAAGAACATTCTATGGCTCAATCTAAGGGATGGCAGCCTTGAAAGTGACTTTGGGTTGGTCCAAATCAACATGAGGCCATGTTGGATCATACACCTTATCTAACATCATTGTATTAAGTCTCAATCGGTGGACTAATAAACAGAAATGTCTGAAGCCTAATGGATAGTATTCCAAAACTACTCAAAAGTCTAAACACAAATCTAAAAGGCCACCAAAAGTTTTAGGATTTTTCATGACCTTGTGTTACCATTGGGTTTTTGAAAATTGCACTATATTTTGTGTCACTTAGTAATTTCCCCCAAGAGTAATGTAGGCATGATGGGCACCCCCCCTCGCTTCATGCACCCTCCCCCCTCCCCCCACTCTCCCTTGCCCCCCAATCACACATAGTCTTTTCTACAACATCCATCCCCTCTCCAAAAGATGTGTTTGGGTGTTTAAGAATTGAAAATAATAACTTTCTTTGTACCTTTAGGTTGTCATTTTCAAATATGTATTCATCTCCAAGTTCATAAAGAGGCCTATTTTGTTTTTTGTGCGCTTGTTCACTTAGTGTCTTGTGAATCGATGTTTTCTTCTAATAGTGGATTGTAACCAAATGGAAAGTTGCTTATTCAAAAGTGGCACTCAAAAAAAAATTAAAATAGGCATTTTATTTGACTTTTTTTAATGTGTATATTTGTTTGATCCTACACTAATTTCCACTAGGAAGCCAAAAAGATAGAAGGATGGTTAAATTTTCTTTGTCTCATGGATAATTTCCCCTTTAGCTACATCACAAAATTGGACTTTTAATCAAAAAATGTTGTGAATTGCTACTTGTAGTTTCTTGTTTGATGGTGTGTTAGTGTTTGACCTTTGATACCTTACAAATTCAATTTATTTATTATTCATGAATATATTAATGTATGCATGAATGTATATATGTCTTACACCATACATAATTGGCCATTAAGGTGAAGAGTCGATTAAAGGTGCGCATGTATGTTAGGTCAAAAAAGGGATGTGGGTTATGAATTCATTATATTGTTCTTTTTAATATCACGATCACAATGTTAAAATATTTATGAAATATTCTACCCAAATTAGTAATCATAATTGTGATGGATGCAACACTTTTGTTTTGAGTTTTTTGAATTTGAAATTTGTTTTAAAGTGAAAATAGATTTCATTTGGCACATCAACATAAATTCTCATTTCCACCCAATGAATGAATGAATGACATTAAAAGACAATTTGATAATGAATCGTTAATAAAGATCTATTAACATGTGTTAAATATTTATTGTATATTATATCACTAGTAGGGATTAACCATTGCAAATTTCTCTAGTAGATTTTTGAGATATTAAAAAAAATGTAAATAGATTGAATGGGACATGGCATCCAACCTTGTAACAAAACTCATTTGTGAGACAAGATCCAATGTCAAGCCCAAAACCCATCATGAGGTTGTATTTTTCCTCTCTAATAACTAGAATGCTAGAAGGTGCTTTGGGGCTTTAAACATCATTTATCCAACCCAAAAACAAACATGATTCTAATAAAGCTATTCAGGTGCCTTCTCATTTAAATACCAAAACAGAACTAGAAAATAAATATAACTATGGAATGAACAAAGGAAAAGCCCAAAGCATAAATAGGGTGTAACAAATATAAAAAACAGATTGTGACAAAGAACGGGACTAGGACACAAGGGGATTGAGAACTCAAAATACAAACAAAATGCAATGAAAAACATGAGCAAAGCACAAGGGGTTTTAAGTTCCAAAACACAAACAAAGTGCAAGGAAAAGAATAACCAAGGCACTAGATTTTTAAAATTCAAAGTGATAACATGTGAAGAAGAACACAACTAAATCATAAGGGGATTAGGTGTTATGACCAAGGTTAAAGCATGACAAGAGGAATAGTCCAAAAAAATGTCTTAACGTTCAAAACACAATTTCACAAATGTGTGAAAGTATCAACATTCTCAAAAGAATTCCCACTTTGGGAATTGGAGTCTAGTGGCAAATTTTGGAAAAAAAACCTTTTCCTAATTGAACCCTTTTTAGAGCATTGGAAAGCTCTTGAAAAATACTTATTCAAATTGGAGTTGCATTATCCATTTGAAGATTTAACATGCAAGTTGTGATCAAAATAATTATTGAAAATCAAATTGGTAGTTCAATTCTCACCATTAAAACGTTTGATAGTTGGGTCAAATGACTTTGATTGAAGTGTGGTGTTGGATCTTCTTTTCAAGGGTTACAACATATGTTGTGAAAGTTCTCAAATCAAAATCCATATGTAGGAATTATGAGCTTTCAAAATTGTGGGCTCATGTCATGAACATAAACATGGATCAATGCCATTGTTAAAATTAGCATGAATGAATTTCAATCTTTTTCATTCAACATTAATTAAGTTCATCCATCACCAACTTGTAATTAACTTTCTAACTTGCTTATGATTGATTTTTAGTTCATTCCTAGTTCATTCATAGTTCATTTATAGTTAAAAGGGTTCCCAAGAAAGTTCTTTGGATAGTGGGCATATGAAAGTTTCCATGAAATGTTTTTTGAACCAAATCTCCAAAAATGTATAATTTAATATATGGGCTATTTATTACCTCTAGATTGTTCAACACCAATACAAAATATGATCTTGCACTATAACCTTATTTATTTCATGTTCATGTATTTGGTTTCCATGTTTTATGTTTGGAATTAAATTTAGGCAAGTTTTTGCCATAATTTTTTTTGTTTTTCATCTACCTTGGAAAACCCTTTTTCTTCATAGGTTTTGTGCCTTATGACAATTCATAACTTGGCAAAATTGAAAAAATTGTTGAAATTCCCTCTTGGGATGCTTAGAAATTTTTGTCACTTTGATGTAGTTTGCATTGCTAATCATAAAATAGGGAAAAGAACTTACCACAAGTTTAAGTTGTGATGTGTTTTTTGAGTGTCAATTGCCCATTAGAATATCGATGTGCAATTTTGGTTCCAATTTGTAATAACCACCTTTTTTTATTTTTGCAATTTGTCTTCACCTTGAGGTTTCAACATTATAAACTTGTCATACTCCCATCCACAATTCCCATATGGCCCTCTTGTCCCAATGGATGGAGTTAAGGAATATTTTGAAAGTTTCAAAATGTTCCATAATGCACAAATACCTTGCGACAAGCTTTTGAGGGGACATTAGTTGCATTTTCATTCAATTAAATTGAGAATTAACAAGGTTTTTTATGTTCAATACAACTTGACAAACCTAGGGGTGCATCACAATGAATTCAAATTATAAATGCAACATGACAAAGAGCATGACCAAGGCATGGGTAGACCAAATAATATGACCAAAGGTAAACTATAACCCAAAACTCACAAACGATAACTAGATTAAAGCCCAAA
Source organism: Sphagnum tenellum (assembly GCA_963921925.1). Taxonomy (NCBI): domain Eukaryota; kingdom Viridiplantae; phylum Streptophyta; class Sphagnopsida; order Sphagnales; family Sphagnaceae; genus Sphagnum; species Sphagnum tenellum. The sequence goes on from OY998144.1 coordinate 16,884,305, forward strand.
AACCTAGTCTATAACCAAATCACAACACATTTGAACCCATGAATTTCATTTTAAATTCACAAGCTAAATTGAAAGTGAAGAATTACATTTCAATGGCAAACAAATTTTAAAAGAAATTTATACCCTTTGACGCCCAAATCGATGTTCAATCAATTTTGATTTCAAGCTTAAATAGGCTTTTTCATTTTCAAGCACTAAATATGTAACTTCAAAGCATCAAATGTCAAGCTCCTTCTTGGACAAGGGGCATGATTAAAATTGAACAATGAATCCAAATTTGACTTTCTAGCTCATTTTCAATAATCATGTTGTGTAAAATTACCTAAGCCATCATGACATCAAAAAATTTGGGCAAATCCCATTGCATATAAGGGTTTTGAATTATTGCAAATCTAGATTGAAGAACACTAAAACGTTTCAATATGTATTTCCTTGTTCATTCTTATTCGTTGCAAAATCCTCTTCTAATCATGGGGCTCATGAATTGTTTGTACAAATCAATTCCAAGAAGGGTAGATGTTGTCAACAAGCAAATAATACATTGGATAGTTTAATCCATTCACTTTGGAATTCAAACCATGTCTTTTGCCAATCACCATATTCTTTATGAAAAAGGAAATATTCAACACATTGATATCATTGTTACCCCCAAATTGTCCAAAAAACACATGTCAAATCCATAATGATCAATCTACTATTGCTTCAAGAATGATGTTATTGTGACACATTGCACAATTTGAAAATCAATTATGGTGCAAGGGTCATTATAGGTTCAAAGTCTACAATGACTCATGAAGCATGCTCTATCACATGCGATTTGAAGCTCAACGGCAAAGTTGCAAACCTACTTTTAAGTTTAAAGGGTGATGGGATTGTTGATGAGACTAGAAGTTGTATAGTAGTGCAAAGCTTGAATGTTCACATGAAGTTTGAATATTGAACTCAAGAATGTAAGCATGAAGGTGATAGAGTGCAATCACAACAAAAGAAAGGAACTTCAAACCTATGTCACCTCTTATGAGTAGTCTTCAAGCTATGAATGCACAAAAAAATTGGCATGGATAAAGTTGGGAAGGAATGAATGGGGTTTCAAAGCTTTCTCTACCCACTTGATTATTGCAAGCCATTATTTTCATTATGATCTAGGTCCTATCATACCCGTGTATAAGGACATGAGTCACTTCTAGCCAAGGTAAACAAACACCTTGTATATAATTTTAATATTTTGGAACGAGGTCTTTTAAAGGCTATAAAACTTGGGAAATATCAAAATTTGATTCAAAGACCTTGAATTCATCTCATTTAAATATACAACTATATAATGTTTAAAGCATCCCAAAAAAAAATTGTTTGTAAAATGGTATTAATGTAAGTGTTGTGTCCAAAATAAATAAATTATTGTGCAAATCATGTGAAATTTGATTCGTGATTACATCCATTTCCAAAGGTTCAAACATTTTGCACCATAAATGCATTTGAAGATGAACCTTAGAATTATTTTATTTATTTTAAATTTTTATTTAAAATGGAGTTGTTATACCTCATTTGTCATCATGCTTAATTATTTTGGCAATGTAAGGCCAAAGGTGGACAACAATTATAATATGACCATTATGAAAATGTAAACTAGGTTGTTTATGAAAATAAACTACACATCAACTTACATGAAAGCTATTGTGTTCAATAACAAAACACTTGGTTTACAATCTAATTAGTATGCACAATTGGACTAGGGTGGAGACATTTATCCAATCTCAATTTCGAAATTAAGAATTTGAATAAAATAGCCTAGGGACAAGGGACTTTCCAATAAACCAACATTGCAAAAACACATTGTGACCACCTTCCAAAACAAGACCAAGTAAGAGCACACTTACAATGTAGGGAAAAGGATCTTAATCATACTTGCTCTCACTATTATCAAAGTTTTAAAATGCAAATTCACTATCATCTTAGTACGGAATAGTATGATATTTTCATCTGATAAATGAAGAATCAATGGAAAGGGAGCATAAGATGAAAAGTGTCTAACACAACTCAACACCTTTGGACATGGCCCCCCAATGTCATAGTCAATTCCAATCCATTGGTTAAAGCAAGGAAAGCTATTTTTTAAGCAAACCATATGGTGGTCCCAGATAACTTGTAGAAGAAGAGGAAAGATCCCATGGTCCTCTCACCGATAGCAAGTGGATTATGTGATACAATAACGATAAGATGTCAACTCAAGCCCCAAACACCCCAAAACAATGAAAGAACTCCAAATAAAAAATGCACTTGTCATCCGCTACATTCTTTCTTAATCCACACATGAAATAGGATATTGAACAATGTCCTTCCATAGTGAAAGCTTTAGCCTCAGATAAGTGTATTGCTGGGTGTTTGGTTGAGAACTGAGACGCTTGGACTGAACTATAACATACGAATCTTATAGTCTGGTTTAAGATATACTTATGGGAAGAAGTCTTATTGGAAGAACTGCGGGCAGCTATGAGAAGCCTGGCATATGATGGTCATAGAAGAGAGTAGGCCTCTCTCTCACCAGTTGAGGCGGTGTTTGGGGCTGGGGATGGGAAGGGCGGGAACAACAAGTATGGAGGAGACATATTCCAACAAATTCTTCATCTTTCTTCACAACAGTTTGATCTCGAGAAAACTACAAATTTCAATATTTTTACAAAGAATATGATTAGTGGTGTTGAAGCTTGCCAAGGTAGGCTACTATAGTTCCACCCAAAACTTTCTGATGGGCTTTTTTTCTCCTTAAGTTGGGAGCAGAGAGGAGTTGAGAATGAATGGTATTACAGCCCCTAAAAAGGGAGCTTTGTCCTAGCCTCTTTGATGGCACTTAAGTGCAGTCAGACAAACCTAAATGAATGACGACAAAAGAGTCAAGAGGATAATAAAGATTGAAGGCTACGGTGCAATTTGAGCGTGATCGCTGCGGTGATGAAATGCCCAGCCAGCGGTAATTGAGTGGGGTCATAGGTGAGGAGAGGTATAATGGGTCAAAAGATGAGACTTATTTACAACTTCATTGATGGGTGGTGTCAGAGTGCAAGATATGCACTGACCCCACCAAGATACGCCTCTTCACTCCTTGCCGGTCATGACGCGCACAGCATAGGAGTACTTGTGTGGCAGCAGCTGGTCAAAGTGAGCTGCCCACTCAATCGTCGTACCGCCTGTCTCAGGCACTTCATCATTCCCCAAGCACTTCCTCTGGCACCCATCTCCACCCCTCTCGGGTTTTTCCCGTGCACATTCTCTGCTGCATCACCATTGCTTTACACATCGCAATGCGCATCCCCCCCCCCGCCTCCCCTCCTTTTCCCCTTCTTGGGTTGCCTGGCGACCTTCCCAAACCATGCACATTTTCCTTTCCTCGAAAACAACCACACCAACCATGCGAAACTGCAAAATGCTTGTGGGAGGCTTTTCCCTGCCATCATATGTATTTTGCTTTGGTTGCTTTGGCAATCTTTTTAGGTTTCAGAGGAGGGTTCCATACTCGGTGGAAGTGGAAGGAAGATGGGCAGCCTGCAACGATGGCACCTTTGCCAATTGTAGGGTGCTTCCTTTCATTTCTGGCTGGCTTTTTTTTTTGGGTTGGAAAATCAATTTGACTGCGCTTAATGCCAGGTAAGGCCCTAGTGGGGGTTGTTCCTAATATTCAAGGCCCATGCGCTTGCCTTGTGCCTGACCCCTAGTTTCTGGAACAACCATATTCTAGGGCATCATCCTACACATAAATGTATGTTTAAATACCCTTTGAAATTGTGGAATTTAAGCTGTGTATCTGGCCATTAGCCAACAACTCTCTATAAAGCTCAACAATGGCATACAAAGAGAAATGTCCCATTTGCAATTGGCAACCAGCTACTTTTGGCTTTTGAGCCTTGGAAAATTGTTATATGTCTAACCTATATGTAAATTCACTTAGTTTGTGTTCAGGAAAAAGGCACACACTCTACCTATGGTCCATCATCCACTAATAATTCATCATGTTCTCTTTTAAAGTCATGCTTTTGTGTGAAATGTTATTTTCCTTTATGTCCATTTAATCATTACTTGGTATAACTTTTTTTCCCCGCCCCTTCCCCCCAATGTGTTCTCCTTCATACAATTATAGGTTTGTGCGCCTATAGCTGTTCTTTTATTATTACCTCTTATTAAATATGTACCGGCCTCCATCTTGAAAGCCTTGAATAGGAAAGAAAGCTTTCATTATTTGTTTCCAAGTGCATGAAAGCTTCAACCCACCATCATCACCTACATCTCTGTTGCATGGAGCCTTGTCCCTACTCGATCAATATTGCATTCCTTGGTCTTAAAACGAGTTATTGGTGAATAGGAACTGGAAAGTAGAAGTAACACATGTTTTTTGGTTTAGCATCCTTGACGGTTTACCTGTTACATAGTTATGGGAATTCCCCTCCCACCAAAGCTTTTGCAGACAAGAAAAACATACCCCAAACGAGAAACTGGTTTTGGGAGAGTTTCATGGAGGGGGAGGGAGGGTTGTAGGGAGGGGGGAGTCATCCTTAATTAACTTCCTTTCATTATGTCAATGGAAATATAAATAAAACCCTTACAAACAAATGACTGACGCTTAAGAACTTTTATTCATTTTTCACTCAATTGTTGCCTTCCTTATCCATGCAATTATGGGTTTGTCCAGGAGACAGGTACCTTCAAAAGTCCGCCTTTCAAGTTCAAATATGAAGGGTACCTACCTACCTAGTAGGTACCAAAAGCCAGGCCTAAGAGCCAAGAAAAGCTTCCAACCAGAATCACCGTATTGGGTTGTCCTTCTTTGTGGCAGGGAGTTCTCTCCTCTTCTGCCCCTCATAGAGCAAGCCAAAAAGGCTGCCTCGATAGGAGGCAGACAGGTAAGGCAGTGGGAGGAGGCAGCCCGGAGTATGAGGGCTGTAGAAAGTTAGCAGGAGGAGAGATGATGATCAGATGCCTTCCTTGAGTGTTTAGTGGTTGTCGCTGTACAGTGATCCACCGATCACTGAGCCCACAGACAAATGGGAGGAGAAAAAATGCAGGAGCTTTTTTCATGTGTGGGAGGGGGGTGGAGGTAGTATTGTTGTTTTGGAGTTGGGACCCGGAGGCAGCCAGCGAGTGTGAGAGAGAGAGAGAGAGAGAGAGAGTGGAACTTAGTCATTTTCCTTAAATGTGAGTACCCAAAATCTGGAGAAAGAGACTCAGAATTAAATGAAAGTCAGCCTTGTTTGAAGCTAATAAGTTGATAAATTGGTACTGCTTTGTGGGGTGGCTGCTGCTGTAACTAGGGACGTGACAGACTGTGTTGTGTTGCAGCAGCTAGCTGCTGCAAAAGAGGAGGTGATGGCTGGGAGCTTATTAAAGGCTTGTAGGCCTGTATTCCCTCGTAGGGTTGCATGTATTCCCTCCCAACATTCCCATTGCTGTTCCCCCCCGCCCTCCCCGCGCTTCTGTTCTGTGTTGCACCTATCGGGGGATACGGTCATCATACCAGCTAGGCCCACGCTTATAACTCCTGCTTTTTTCCCGTCCTTGCGTCCCTTTGCCTTTTGAACTCTCTCTTTTGACGATGGGAGAAGGCATGCTTGGCTAGCTACAAGTTTGGCAACAATGGAGGACTGGGACCCGGGGCGGCATGCTATCGCCTCTGTTGCACTGTCTTGCATCGTGCTTTTTCCTTCCTTGGATAAGTAAGTAAAAATGTGCCCACCAGTGTTGGATGCGCAGTTTTTTTTTTAAAAAGGAACAAACCCCTAACAGTTATCAGGGCAGTTCTTACTGTTCATAACAGTGGTTTTCAAAATATCAAAGAACAACCGGGTTCTTGACATATTACCATGGATCTCAAAAATAGAAAAAACCAAACATTTGGCTTTATAATTGCTGACTCTTTTCAAGTTCTTTCATGAATGAAAACCACTGTTCTTTCATGTTTTCTGAAATTATCGATGGTTATTAAAAAATCATATACCTGCCCAACACTGGTGGGCACCAATGTGCCAGGACCCATAAGGGGACCTGTGGGAGGAGGATTTCCTTTCTGCTCTCCCATTTCACGGGCTCCTTTTTGTTTTGTTCCTCTTCCATTTCCCAAGGACAGCAATAGATGTCGTCACCAGAGTTTCCATCCGAAAAGGAGGGACACATGAATTTCAAATCAAGGTGATGGTTTGATGGGTTCAAATTGGTAAGACTTCTATAAGTCAGCAACCAACTCCAGAGTGAACCCCGGAGAGGGGGAGGGGGGCATCGGCCCCTTCAGCAACCAACTCCAGGCAGGTGGACAAGACTACCACCCTGGTGCAACTCTGAAACGACAAGGCTACCTTGTTCGTGTTGTAATTCTTATTATGAGAGCATCTTTCTTACAGGACCAGGGCCAACAGGAACCTTCTCAGCAGGTCAAGAAAATGCCATTGAGATCCTCATCACAAGCCGGGTATCACAAAATATTACCTGGTCCCATCATTTGGGGCTCATTACTTTGGAAATGGGGTGCTCTTTGTCATTTTCATCAAGTGCCTCACTATTTTGTGTGAAGGATTGTCATGCATTATCATATTGGCACTTACAACTATCACTCAACTTAAATAGAGCTCACCTTCAAACCAAAAAATCTACTCACTTGCAAATAGCAAGAATCCAAGCTCAAAACACGAAATGGAATACACACCAAACTAGGTGCCAAAATGAAGCTTGCATAAAACACAAGAAACTTACAACAATAAATTGGTGTGTGTTTAAATCTCAAATCACTTTTGGTGATTTGAGAACACACAACTTGAAATTGTATCCTAAACACAAAATAACTTGAATCTCATTTGCACTTGAACCAATTCCAAACTAAAACACAATTAATTACACTAACATAGCTTAGCACTAACCTGATTAGGACTTAACTAGGCAACAAAATAAATATTTTAAATAGTTGTTGTGCATCATGATATCAACTACTACAACTACCATTGTCCACACACACACATAAACCAAATAAAATAAATCACTTTGCATGACACTTCACCTCCAAACCACCCCCCTATTTGGGGCCAAGGTCCCCATAAACCAAATAACAACATAAATATATTTGTTTTATAAATCCACCAAGAATGAACATTTCAATTTTAAAAGTGGAAGGAGCAATAGGTGGAATGCAAATGTGAACCCCATTGTTAATCATTTAACTACAATCCCCCCAAATCCTCAACCAAAGGCGAATCATCATTGGGGAAAATGTAGGATACTCTTACTATTACACTACAAGAATAAATACCTAAGTTTTTTTAATGCATTGAAGGAAAAATCATTTTTCAATTAGTACTTCCTCTAATGGTGGCATACAACGTCCCATATGTCCACCTCTAACACACCAATCACAAATCAACATAATGGTTACCTTTAAAGATTGCTCACACAACATACATTGTAAGTTGACAAGGACAATAACCAAATATGAGTTACTTAAGTCATCCACATTAAGAAGATGACACAACATGCAATTTCATTGTGGTTTTTCCATGTTTGATCATCTTGGCCTTTCAACAATAACATTCCAAAATGTAACTCCTTCCACACATGCAAAATACCGTGTCTCATAATCACATCTAATGTAGTTGATGTTATTTGTTACATTTACATATGATCTTCCCACTTGAATTTATAAATTCAAGGTTGATAACCACCTCCACAAATAATGGCATAATGCAACATATCCCAATGCTAAGCAATTACCAAGTTCTCTCCATAGCCATTAACATTACATGTTGCAACAAAGTTGTTCGTTGTTCATAGACCTGAAGTGTTAAAGGTAGAATTACGAAACCTTTGGCTAATTTCAACTGTTTACTACAACTATAGTAACCTAGAATTACCAATGGTAAGTAGGAGTTGTAGGTAAGCCCCCTACTTGATGCATTGTTGAAAGAGGTTTAATTAATTTTACTTCCATTATTTTAAGGAGTGTTAGGTGGTTAATTGACTTTCCCAACTGCTTTCTTTAATTGACGAAGTGTTGCCATAAGTTTATGAAATAGGTAGGAAGTCAATAAACTAGAAAAATCATGGGAAAAGTGGAAGGATTTGAACTAGTTGTGATGGCCACTAAGGTAACAAGTAGGCAAGACTAATTTACCTACTTAAGGGGTTATTTTTGTGATTATTAAAAAACCTGGAGGAAGGGAAAAGTTGAATAAATGGTGCATGTTCAAGATAGAGTTGTATGTTGGGAAGAAAGACAAAGTTGTTGGAGCAAGGTAGTAAAGTAAAATAATGGATCAAACTTGAATAAGGTCTACAATGGGCGAAAATATCCTTGGGTGGTACCACTAGGAACCACCTTGCCAAAATCATAAGAAAGTTGAACCCAATTTTAAAAATAAAATTTCATTTCCATATACATTGCTTTATTTAATTGGATTATGTGGGCTATGTTTTCCCCACTTATGCACACACACATGAAAAATAATGAACTCTCAAAAACCTATAATATGTATTAACATATTTTTTATTCTTTAACCATTTCCTCACACATTCCTCACCCAATTCATGATTTTTGTAAATGTGTCCTTACATTTAAACATTTTTTTTTTTCCTTGTTTATTTAGTACATGCACAAGGGAATGATCCAAACTAGTCATTAAAATAACAAAAGGTGAAGATAGTTATCATTTGCGTTCTTGACATCAATGGCCCTAGGTGACTTCACGATTTTGATTTCAAAAGCATATATAAATGAAAATTGATTCAATCATTTATTTATAAAAGACATTAAGTGGGCTAGCATTTGAAATATTCATAAAAATTAACATTTGAGGAAAATTTTCAAAAAATAGATTCCTTTTGTGTGCTTGATAGGAAAATTCCTTGTGTTACATTCTTGAATTTGTTTATTTATGCATTCATTTTCCGCATCAAAACACTTTTTTTTGTAAATTTAATTAGAGTTTTGAATTATACAAGACTTGGGTAACCTTTTGATAAATAATTTGGAATGAAAAGCTTTTTTTATGTGAGTCCTATGTTGTCCTAAAGTTAAATGGGTTTCAAAAATTTGGGGCGTACATTCCTAGTGGTACCACCAAAAGATATATTTGCCCGAATAGCAATAGTAAAATATTGTAGCGTTTCAATAATGTTATACAATGTGATTATGATTAAACAATGGAAAAAGGGTGATTCTTTGTGCCACTTGAATGTGTGCTACCTAAAAACATATAATGTGTTGTTTTTGTTGTTCTTTTGGGTAACATCTTAAGCCTAGTAGAAAGCCCCCAAACAATCATTATTGTAGTTGGTACCTTGTTGGATTTTCCCAAAAACTACAATTGCCATTTCCCAAAGGCATAACTCCTTCATAACACATTGGAACAAAGTGTTGTTTATTCCAGTAGTTTCATGTTTAGGTTAATTAACTGCTTTAAAACCTAAGCACCCTTTAAAGATCTATTTACAATTCTACTATTATTTTTGTTTACAAACCCAATAACTCTATAGTTAATAGATTAATTTGGCACTTGAAATCGCCTAGACAATAGGTCCAAATCCAATGAAGTTTATTTGGTTAAATTTTATAATAGGTTATTTAACTAAAATAATCCCTAATTTGACAAGTTACATTTCCCAATATAACTATGTTGTTTTCTTTCACTTGGATATTTTTTCCTATTAGGTCCTCGGAAAAAGAGTTACTTTCCATGAAATCACACATTATGATTACTAACATCGCATCTTGTTGAATTGAAGTTAGTAACTCATGCCCATGGCTAAACAATAGAAAATATGCTAAGAACAATGCAAAAGAAGCTTACCAACTATACTTATACCCCATGGTTAACCATGATAGTTATAAATCACAAACTTTAGTATGGCCCTTTTGAAACCCATACTTTTCCACCCCTATTTCACCATTTTCACCATTCATTTAACTAACCCATATGCTTCACATGGTTTTATGAAGTTGTACAATGATTGATCAATGTTTTTTCACATAACTTTTGGAACTCCCCACAAAATTTTATACCTTAATCAATGAATATTTTGGCTCTAATGCCAAACCTACTAAACACCTTTTCCAAAATGCACAAATAGGTCCCTTGTTATTACAATATAACAATGGCACCAAATTTAACCGCTTCAAAAAATGTTCAATCATAATCAAAATGTATTGATTATGTTGCACTATCAAATTCAATGGACTAATAAAATTCAAACTCCACCAATAACCAAATCCCATGATGGGCAATGGTTGTAAATGAGGTGTAGGGGCATTGAATGACACTCACACTTGGTCACACATCACACATTGAAAAACAAATTATTAAACATGCAATTACATCCTTTGCCACTAGTATTATTCTTGGAATAAACTATAAGTTTGCCAAACCCCAAAATGGCCTAACTTTTTGTGTAACATGTTGTATAAGGCCATCCTATTGTTTTGGGCAATTGAGCGATTTTTGAGTGTGGGTAGCAGGTTGTTATCATTGAATATTTTAACCAAATTTTTCTAACATTAAAATAGTCCCTTTGAATATTAAAATGGCTGCTTTGAACATATTTACGCCTAGATGTTAAAACACAATTATTGGAAAACCCAAAAACAAAAGGAAAAATAAAATGGGAATACCAAAAAATAAAATGAAAATCAGGTATTAACATTTAATGTCTTCTCTTGACACCTATTTGTATGTTTAGTTGAAGAAACAAACAAAAAGAAAGAAATACCAAGTGAAGCTAAATAAGCCCTAAAATGGTAAAATGACAATGCATTCACCCTCACTTGAATGAAAGGAAAAATTTAATATAAATTATATTATTAATCTTTATTATTTATTTACTAAAATTTGATTTCCCTCATGTGAAGGGAAATTGTACATATTTATTAGATTATTTAACCATAATAATTATTAAATATACATAAATTAGATCATTATCATAAATTTATTTCGCTCACTTGGTGCCTAATGAAGGGTAATTGTAATTATTGATTAGATTATTTGATTTTATGAATTATTCAATAAAAAAACAATTAGCAATTTATTTCTTTCATTCGACATCAAATGAAAGGAAACAATTAACAATAATTATATTATTTAACTTTAATAATTATTAAGTAGGCATAAATTAATTTATTATAAAACATTGGTTTCCTTCATTCAATGCTGAAAGAGAGGAAATTATAAATTATTTCCTATACATAATAAAATAAAAATACAAAAAAAAGTACAATGCCAAATAATTAACTAGACACTTTAAATATAGTTTTGAAATAGATGTATTAAACTAAATAATAAAGAATGAATTCCTTCAAGTGAGGGCAAATTAAACTATGAAGTAGTTATAAAATTATCAAATGTATGTAATTAAGTTACATGCCAAGAAATGCATTAATATCTACTAATTTAAAAAAATCAACTCAACTCAAAATGCCTTCAAGTGGCACCAAATCAAGGAATATGAAAAACATATTAATTTGATTTAAAGATGGAAAATTAAACAAACTTCATTATGTGTTAAGTGAGGTTTACATGATCTTATTTCTTTTAATGGAGGTTTAAAATGATAAAAAGCAAAAAAAACATCACAAAATTGAATTAATCAAAATAAAATTAGGTAAACAAACATGTGTTGATGGAAGAACATCTAAAAGAAAAAACTCCATTTTCAAAAAAACATTTCAAAGTTGAAGATGCAAGCCATATAAATACATGTAGACCACCCTTTTGGATAGTTCCATGGCCTTGAATTGTTCACCCAAAATCGTAGTTTTTTTCAAATCCCATCCTTCACCTTAACTCTTGGAAGAACTTCATCTCCCATACCTATGATATTCTCCATTCTTGAACATAAACCTTTACAAATAACATTCTTAGTTCATTTGAAATGATTATTCCCAAGTCCTACATATTGGATTCTAGGAGTCATGTGTTTCCTTTTCAAGCTAAAAATGTTAAGTCTTTAATTATCTCACACCAACAAACCAAACAGACATTTGATAGTTTAATCATACAAGACACCAAAATGTTGTTATTTGTAATTATATGTCCAAGGTGGCATCTAAGAATCCAAGCATGGGGAACTTTTGCACCTCTTGAAATGCTCTAAATTGGTTCCACTATTAAAGTCAATTGATCTTTTGCTCATTATTCATGCATTTTGCAATCGACATTTGGAGCATTTTAAGTGAACATCTTTAGCTCTTGGTTCATGTTACAATGCAACTTGCAACATGAACTCAAAACCAAACATCAATCCACAAATGGGAAGGCACTTATAGAAACTTGAATAATGCTCCTTTTGCATTTGTGTGACAACCTTCTCCATCAAAATATGCATGGTTGAGGCCAACTTCATGGCAAGGTCCAACATTTCCTCATGAGTATAACTTGACTACAACATTACAATTGCTAACAACTCACGCCACAACATGTATCTCCATTATTTTCATTAAAGTTAAGAAAAATCAATGAAACTATTTGACAATATAAATTTGACAAGAATACCCATTAAGTTTAAACCCTATTTGAGTTTGTGTTCTCACCTTATACATGTAATAAAAAATGCCTATTGGATTATATTGAACCACATTTTCTTGTCTTTTTTTCACATTTCTTATATTTCTCCTTGGAAATGACATTTTTGAATTACTTCAAGGGTATCTTGCCTACATTATGGATGCAAACAAAATCATGTACCAAGCTAGGCTTGACATGATCCAACTTGACATACAACACAATTGCAATAAATTCAATAGTTGAAATAACATGGACTTGACTTCAACTAATTAATAAAACATGAGAAATAAAGTCTTAATTGATGTTTGTCATTGTCGGGAAGAGCTCTAGATTCATGCTATTGTGTGCAACATTAAATCCATCACAACATGCCAAGATTCTTCTACCATGTGCACCATGTCAATGTATGATAACCAAACTTACACCATGTGATTACCATCCCACACTAAAAAACATATTCTTAAAGAACCAAGCAACAAGTATTTAATTAATTTAAGACCAAATTCTTAATTTAGGACTTTATGCATCTTGGTGGATGGGGTGGACTCCACTTAGTGGCCACCAAATTTAACATTTGTATGATCATTTTATGCATGAAGTCATTTAAAAATATGTCAACATAAATATGACAAGGGACAACATGCCAATCCAACAATGGCAATAGACTTCTTTATGGATCCAAATATGTTACTTGTACTACACCAAATATATTTGGAAATATTTATACCATGAAAGGAAGGTTGCATTTGGTGGCCACTAGGTGCAACATAATTTATTAATGATTATGAAAGTTCCCATTAGTATAAAAAAGATGATTGACTTTCAAATAAAGGGCATTATGCCAATCCAATAATGGCAATATACTTATTTATGGATCCAAATATGTTACTCAATGTACTACACCAAATACATTCAGAAATATCATATTATATACCATGAAAGGAGGGTTCACTTGGTGGTCACCAGGTGCAACAAAATTTATTATTGATTATGAAAGCCATAAGTCAATCCTCCCATTAGTAAAAAAGATGGTTGACTCTCAAACAAGGGGCACCATGCGAACCCAACAATGGCAAAAAAATTATTTGTGAAACCATATAAGTATTTAATTGATTTAATTTAACTTAATATTATTAATTCATTAGTAATTTCCATTAATATATACCATGAAAAGAAAATGGCATATGGTGGTCACCAAGTGTGACATAATAGATTACAAATGTGAATATATTTTTTAAAATCATGAATAATTTGTTTCCTAGCTCAATTTACTAAATAAACAGTGACACAAAAGATGAAAAATGCACGAAAGATATTGGAACCATTTAGCTCAATGATAATAAAAAGAGATTGAAAAACCACCAATATTTTATTCATGTTTTCAACATCGTTCACAAATTACTAGATGCATTAGCAACCTCAAGATTGACTTTATTGCAAAAAGCAGAACTTTCAAGAATATTAATTTGACATTTGTTTGTTGTATGTTTCTGAAAAAGAAAGGAAAAAAGAACAGCTGAAATGTTGAACCACTATTTTGGATCTGTTAAATTACATTTCCATTTGCCATTGCAACAATCTTCATACAAACATTGTTCATCCAAATTTGAACCTTTTTTCACTAGAGCCCACCACTGGACCTTCACCACTTTGAATTTTTCATTTTGCTCATCCTTGACAACATCACATTGTGTTCTTCCCATCCACACTAGAACAAGGAGAGGATCATGGGGTCTCATTAAAACAAAATCCCCATTTTTGAAATCTTTAAATGGGGTGTATACTAGAAAAAACTTCAAATTCTTTGGCCCACAATAAGGATGCATGATTGGGTCTTTTGCATTAACAACTTCCATCTTGGTTGGCAATGAAGCCCTAGCATAATTAGATTTCCAATTGCTTGAAGGCTAAAAACCCTCCAAAAGTGTCAAACTTTGAGGAAGTAAAGGTTTTGACAAACATAACAAAATATCTCCCAATATTCAACATACGAAACCATTTTCATTGCATAAGTTGTGTTTTGATCAATGCATTACTTCCAAAATTCCACATATTTTTATAGTGCAACATTTATGAACTTTTCTTTCTCCATAAACTTCAATGCATTATTGCCCCAAATTGGGCGATATGGAATAGGGCTTGGGACTTTAGTAGGTAACTTTGGTGATCAATCCAAATTACATTTCCACAACTTGATAATTGAAAGGGTTTTTTCTTATGAATCTCCTCCATAAGTTTGTTAAACTTTTCATTAAAAGCCATCTGCTTCTGCAAATTTCTATCCATTTTTGCATGCCTCTTGTTGGCTTGCCTTTGTATCCCATTTTTAGCCTGATATGCATTGGCATTGTCTACTCCGAGCAATCCACCTCCTTTTGCTATTTCAAGAGAGTTTTTTCCATTTTTTTGTACTCTCTCTAAAGTTTGCTATGCTCTATACTTAGATTATTCTTCTTTGCTTTTAAACCCCATTTACTGGCATTTATCTTTTTAAAAGTTGCATACAAGGAATCCCTTTCTATTTTGATGTCCTCCAAATCCTTGTTATGCTTTTCCATGTCTAGTTGCTTGGAGTTTTGCTAATACCTAACTATTTTCAATGTTCTTATCTTGCAACTTTGCTTTGAGCTTCTACTCCTTTTCCAAAGCTCCTAGTAAATTTTGAACATATCTATCCTTCTCCTCTATAATTTGTTTGTTTTTAATCTCCAAATTAAAAAATCTAAACAAAATGTTTGTCATCATCTGTACACTACATTTTGTTGCCTATTGAAACATAATAACAACTCTTCTATGTTCATCCAATTCTACTTCTATCCCTTGCACAAACCCTAGTGTATGAAACCTAGGAGTCTGACCTTTGGAACTTGTACCTAATGAACCTAAATTCCTATGTGTAGTCCGGACTTTTCCAAATACATTCATGCTTGTTGCAGAACTTGGTCTTGAAGGCAACTTACCTTCATAATTATGTGGTGATGGAACAAATTGTTGTACTTATGGTGGATCTTGGTCAAAATCCTGTATATGTTCCTATGCTAATTGTTGAGCTTGAGACTTTAGCTTCTTCTTGGGCCATCTCTGATGCTCCTATCCTTCTGACCTTTGCTCCTACTTGGGAGAAATTGGTATTCTTGGATTAGATTTAAGAGATGAATTTCTCCTTCTATCTTTGATAAGCTATTGTTGCTTCTCAACAATTTTGCTGTTTATTGAAAATCAATAGTACCTATCATTGCAGTATCCTCTCATCTTTTTTGCCGTCTTTTGAAAAGTTTTCTCTTCATCATCATCAGACTAAGACATTAGAATTGTTCTTCTAGTTGTCATGGTCTCTAGATGTTTCTTGTTTTTAAGAAAGATGTGTACATGGTTTTGAGGTCTTTTGTTCTTAATGAACTTCTCCCTCAAATTGTTTCTTCTTCTTCTATCCTCTTGAGGCTACTCTACTCATTTCTTCTTCTCCTATGATTCTTCTCTTAATGAAAACCACTTTTGAAATAGAACCTTTAGGACTATGGTAGAATGACATACATTTTTTTTGGGTTCTATTTTGGCTATTCCCTCAATCATATTTTTTGAACGTTTTTCCCATATGATCAATTCCTTGACCAATTGAGAATGCATGATTACGATCCAATAACAAACTCTCCATGATTTCCTCTAAAGATCATCATAACAAACTTATTACTAAAATACTGCACCTTATTCTTCTAGTAAATAATTGGTAGAATGGCAACAATTCTATTAGCATACTTTGATTTCATCTTTTTTACAACCCACCCTTCATTGGCGTTGTAAATGTCAAAGATTCTATCTGCTATATCTACTAATGCTACTATGGCATCAAATATTTCTGCCTAATCTGTTTTTGTCTCGCATGTATGGCAGATTTTTAAAACTTCTACCAAGACATGCTTGTCTATTATTCTATGCTCATCCCCTAACATAACCTTGATTTTGTTATGTTCATGATCCAACTTCCAATTGTTCAAAAATTCAACTAGAATGTTGTCATGAGGGGTCTTCCACTCAATCTTCTAAAACGTTATCACCACGTTTCATGAAGTAACATTTCATTTTTTGTTTTAGGGCCAACGTTTTGATGATTTGTATTTTTTCAGATTATTTGACATCTATCATTTCTTGTTTAAATTCATGCTGACATCAACATGGGTTATAGTTAACATCCGATGACCAAGGATTTATGTGGACATGGCATTGAGTAATTTTGATGGCATTCATGAGTCTAATGACCTGGTAAAATTTACATTACAAATTCCCTCTGGCTTATGCTGAGTCATCAGATCAACATAATCTTGTTCTACCGTCAGTTATTTATCTACCCCACAATTTAATAATTGTGAAACTATGTAACCATGGTCTAAGTATTTGTTCATAACTTGGTGACTTATAAGATTTACTAAGGCTTTTTCTAATACTATCGTTTTATTAGTCCTAATGGTATTTGTTTATCCTTGATTTTTTGAATCTTCATAAGATGTTTCTTCCATGTGGTTTTCATCTATGGACTACAAAGATTTTTGATCTTTTGAACTTTGAATCCCCATTCAATGTCCGATCCACGTATGTGTATGGTTTCAACTTATTATCATTGATTAATATTGGGTTTGATTCAAAATTGTTAACAAAAACAAGAAAAATGGTATTATTGGGTAAACAATACTATATTTTGAATGGACTAACCCATCTTTTCTTGAATTTTCCCATATGTGTTTTTTTTCCTTTGGGAAACCATAAGACATAATCTCCAAATTGGAGCTTTTCAGTATTTTTTTATTGATTCCATAGAAATCTCCTTCACTAGTTGGCTCCCACATTATTTTGAGCTTCCAATTTGTTCTCTTGTATCTTTTCCAGTTTTGTAATTATGGTTGTTAGCACTTTGGTTGGCTTTGCATTTATGTGGTCCCCACTAATAGCTAATAGAACATATTCTGTTGGCACTAAAGGATGCAAACCATATACTAACTAGTAGGGTGTATAACCTATTGCCACTTTGTAAACTGTCCTATATGAAAATAAAACTATAGACAAATGTTCATCCTAGTTTATTATTTTTTCATTAACCAACTTGGTCAATAGTCTACCAATAATTTTGATAATTGACTATGCTTGTCCATTTCCCCATGGATAATATGTAATTGAATTTACATGTTTTAATAATAAAAAAATTCAAATTTTTTATTGTGTCATTGATGAAATGTACTCCTAGTGTGTAATTATGGTCAATGGACATCCAAATATGGTCAAAATATATTCATACAAAAATATGGTTATAACTACTACAATATTGGTTCTAAGTGCCTTTGCCTCTACCCACTTGGTTGCATAATCTATAACTACCAAAATGTATTTGTTTCTTGTTAGTTTTCTTGTTGGTTTGATTGGACTTATAAAATCTAGACCCCACTTCATAAAAGGTTCCTCTATAAGTGTTGTTACCAACTTGGCCAAACTTTTTGTTTTGAGTCCTCCAATTTTTTGACAACTATCACAACTTTTGCAAAGTCACAAGTATCTTTGAATAAAGTTGGCAACCAATATCCTACATTTAGAATTTCTTTGCAATAATATCTATAGCAAAATGTCCTCCATCCACTCCTTCATGTAATTCCTTCAATACAATATGTGCTTCTAAGGTGGTCAAACATCTACCATTATGTTGTCTTGTCCCACTTTGTACATAATTCCCTTTTTTAAAGTGAAAGGTTTTGCTTTTCTAACCAACTTTTGTTCCTAAGCTAGGTTCAAAGTTTCTAGCCTTTGACATGTCTCTAAATAGGTTTACTTCCAACATCCATATAGGTTTTACAAAAAATAATGATGCATCCACGGTTTGATATGGGACACCCCAATGGTTTTGAATTGTCTAACAATCTAGATAAAACATCAACAACTACATGTGTTTTACTAGGTTTGTAAACTATTGTGAACTCATATTCCAATAATAACAACAACCATCTTGCTATCCTTCCTGACACTTGTGGTTTGTTGACCAAATACACCAAAGCCATATGGTGTACATTAAAAGAAATTGTTTCCCAATAAAAAATGTCTGAACTTATGGAAAGCATAAACCATTGCTAAGGCTTCTTTTTTTATAGTAGTATAAATATGTTCTGCCTTAGTGAATAGTTTAGAAGCATATACTATAGGCTAGTCATACTTACCAGTTGGGTTTACATTGCACCTACTGCCAATAATGATGCATATGTGTGCACATGAAACTCTAATTGCCAATTTGGAGGTATTAGAATCAGTGCTTCCATGTACTTATGTTTGATCCAATCCCAAGCTTCTTGACATTCTTTGGTCCAAATAAAAGGCTTTGTTTTCCTCATCAACTTGGTGATTGGTGCCATGATAAAGGCAAAGTTCTTGATGAAACATCTATAAAACTAAGCCATACCATTAAAAACATGAATTTGCTATGGGTTGGTAGGTATTGGCATGTTCACTATTGCTTGAACCTTCTTAGGGTCTGGTATTTTTCCTTCCATGGAAACTATGAACCTTAAAATCAATCTTGAAAATACCATAAAGGCACATTTCTCTGGGTAAAAATTA
Organism: Sphagnum tenellum; assembly: GCA_963921925.1. Taxonomy (NCBI): domain Eukaryota; kingdom Viridiplantae; phylum Streptophyta; class Sphagnopsida; order Sphagnales; family Sphagnaceae; genus Sphagnum; species Sphagnum tenellum. The sequence goes on from OY998144.1 coordinate 16,903,417, forward strand.
TATATTCTCGACACTTTTGAAAACAAAGTTTGAGCTTCATCAAATGACTGTCCATATCATTCTAAATTGTGAAATCATCCAAATATATCTTCGTGAACTGGTCTAAATGTTCTCTGAAGGCTCTATTAACTATTCCCTAGAAAGTTGGGGGCCCATTTTTGACACCAAATGGCATCACCATCCAAATAAAATATCCTCGATCTATTACATAAATTAGTTTGTATCTATCTTCAGGGGTTATAAAAATTTGATGGTAATTTGAACATCCATCCAGAAATGAGTAGGTTTCATACCTTGCTACAATGTTCAGTACTTCATCAATAAATGACAAAGGATAAGGATATTTTTTGGTTGTCTTATTAAACTTCTTGAAATCTATACAAATTCCCAATTTGCCATTCTTCTTGGGCACTATCATTATGGGTGATAACCATGTAACCTCCTTTACCAGTTGAATAAACCCAATTGCTAATAGTTTGTGAATGTCCTCTTTGAGAGTTACAACATAATTAGGGTTCAATATGTACCTTGCTGGATGTGCTAGTGGAATTGAGGTACCTAATTCAATTTGATGTTGAGCCAATTTTGGAAGTATGTTTTTTAAATCTTTATAAGTCCAAACAAACACATATTTGAACTCCTTAAGTAACATCTAAAGCTCCTTAGTCTTCTCCTTTCTTAATTGTGAATTAACCTTAATGTATTGTGGATTTGCGTCTATGCCAAGATTCAACTTAACAAGTTGTTATTCTTTAATCAAAGTCGAACTTGCTATATGAAGGTTATATACTTATATTTTTTGATAGTGTCTCATCCACTTGAATGGTTATGATGGTAATAGGTTTCTGGATAAACCTTGTCTTCCAATGAAACCTCTAATTTGACACAAAAGTCTTCTGCTTGCATTATTGAAGGCACCACTTTTAGAGCTGTTTGATTTGATATCCTTTGCTCTGGATTAGATTCCTCAATGTTTTTTATATTTCTAACACTCCAACATTTAGAATTGAAACTATTTCTTCTTAAAATGTAAATGTGCCAATTGAGAACAATTATGGTTCTGTCTCAAAGATTAGATCTTCATCTTCATATGTTAACTTTCCATTAAGTCATAAAAAAAAGTACTTGGGGCCTTCTAATTTTGTTCCCAATTTCTTGCTAATTGATATTATTATGATCGTCCCATTACCTTGAACAATAATGACATTGATACCCTAGTCATGTGTAACCTTTGCATCTTTGCGCCAAGGTCTTCTTAGCAACATAAAATTACTATAATCAAACCACATTGTTTTTAAGAACAATAAATGTGGCTATATATAAAATACCATGTATGTGAATCTTCAAATTTCTAATGATTCATAGAGGTCCAATCATACTTTGATTTGCCATTTTGAGGTGGTATGGAATTGGTCTTAGTTTGGGTAAACCTAATTTTGTTTTAAATTTGTTTGTTACAATGTTCACACTTGCTCCTCCATCCATCAAAACATCTTCAACAATGTTCTTCCCAACTTGTACGTGGATAATTGCCATCTGGTTATCTACCTCTATAGCTACTATGTCTAGTTGAAAATGTGTCTCAACCATTGTAGCTACATTAGGCTCTAATATATGTTTAATAGTTATATTAGGTTTTTTAGGCTTCAATTTTTGCCACATATACTTTTTAAGATCTGGTGTTATCTTCAGCAATTGACCTAACCTCAAAGTATAAGTAATTTTCAGCATCTATTTACTAATATCTTGGAATATTTGTTCCATAAACATAATTTTGTTAATAGGATTAATAGACAAACTTTGTGATGCAATTGGTTCTACGGACACCTTGGTTTTTAACAATCCTACTAACTTGTATTCCACTATGCTTTCTCCTTTGGAATCAAATTTTGTGGTGGGTCTTCTACTTGCATCTCATGTATAGTCTTGACAAAATATTGTTGTAGTTTCTATTATTCTTCTTAGTCAACATCATACTTTTTCTTGATTAACTCTCTATCCTTAAACACTTGTTCTTCAATAACCTTGTTCCTGGTGATCGCCATATTCATATCCACCATATGGATTGAAGGATTTGAAACCTTAGGTTCTACCACAACTTGTTTCTCTATTGGTTTCACTCCTTTGTTCCTAAACATATTTTGCATATCACTGTATTTAAAACAATCTATGATTTTATGTTTAGTGTCACCAAAAATATGACATAAATACCTCATAGGCTTTTGTATTTTAATATGTTGAGTAATAACCTTAGAGATTACAGGAACAAGGTCTTCCTTTCTTTTGATTCTATAGGTTTTAACATTATGATTTTTCATGTGACAGTTTGTACAATGCATTCCTATTTTTTCTGGGACTATATGAGGTTTCTGAACAAATATTGTTTTATTACTATATGGTACTAACATGTTACTTATGGTGTTTGTTTAAAAGATTCCTTTTTCACAAAACCAAAGTTGTTTCCTTATGTTGTTGCAATTTTTTTCTCTTCACATCTATTGTTACTACACGCAAATATGGTTGTAATTTAGATCTAAAAACAATATTTACAAAATATCTATTGTCTTGTGTTTAAAACTATTGGCCAACTTCAATAATATCTCATGATAGAGTTCCACTCTTTCATTCTTTTCCTACTTCATGTTTTTCAACTATATGTAAACTTGTTCATCATTTTGAACTTTTATGTACCTTTTACAAAAAGCCAACTATAATTCTACAAAAGTACAATATGGGTAATCTCCCATATATTTGTTGCACCAATCAGACACAATACCTTTGAAGGTAAATTTGAAGAGGTTAACAATCTATGCATCATTTGTTTCACTATTTACTTTAGTGGCAACTTCAAACATTCTAACATGAACATCTAGGTCACAATCCTTGACATACTCATGATAGTTAAGTGGCCGACAAAAAGGTCTGTCTGGTGGTAGTGGTGGCCTGTATGGATTCACCATTGGTAAACCAAAATATATGGAGCACCTGGTCATCCTAGTGGATTTAAATTGCCTCCTCTTGGATTCGATGGCTAACTAACAAAAAAATTGTTCACCTCTTTGGGTATATCTTCATGCAAATTCACAAATTTTGTTCCCCTTGGAGTTTATGGTTTAAATTTGACACCATCAACAATATGAATTGATGTTGATAGAAGCGGAGTTTTAATAACTATGATTATAGACTAGAGCATTGCCACAAAATATAATGGCACAAAATTGGTTCCATTCCAAAATTTGAAGGTCCTACATAGGTAATTCCAATATTGTTTTGATGTAATAGACTTAATATAAGAGCTATAGAAATAGGTACTACATTTACCACAGTCTGAACTCTCATTTCCACTCTGTTTTCTCTCCAAATTTGTTCTTTTAGTCTATTTAGAATTTTGACCTTCTCATGATACAAATCCTCTGGCTCAATATGTCCATGATACCTTACTCTTACAAATTTTGGATTTAGAGGAAATGTTCAGCAAATCCTGCCTCACATATCTTCAATAAATGGACATTCATTGATTTAATGTCTAATTTCATGGAAATATGTGCAATGTGGAAAATTTGGTCTTGGAACTTTATTCACACTCTGAATTCCTTTACTCCAATCCCTTGGAACTCTTCTAGCTATGTTTCCATTATGTACATTCATTGTACCTTAGTTACAAATGCCAATTCAACTCCTTTAGACATTCTGATACTTTGAGTTATGGCTTCTTGCTCAATGACATAATGAATAAAAGCTTCAAAATTTTGAACTCTTTGTTCAAACTTTTCATTCTCCTAACCATCTCAATAAATAGGAGGTGAAGCAAATATGTACCTTGGTACTACTTCCTCCTTTCTGACATGTTGAATGTTGTAACCCTAGCCTTGGGCTCGTGACCAAGGCAAAGGCTTGCAAAGGTACAAACCAAGAGTGAAGCCTGAGGATCACATTTCACGCTCCTGAAAGTGTAAGAGACTGTGAAGGAATGAACCTGCACACTCCCAAATGAGTTCGCACTTTGGGAGTTGGAGTCCTAATGGACTCTCAAATCTTCAGAAGGAAATTGGAGGGGTCAAAAATCATTGGATTGAATAATTCCTTATAGCATTACAAGCTCTTGAGACATAGAAATCTAAAATGGGCTCGCATGACCCATTTAGGTACTTAAAACATAAGTTATGGTCAAAAGAAAGGCCGAAAGTCAAACTGCCAATTTGACTATTGACCAATAATAGTCAGGAATCGCCCTGATTTACTTGCATGCAGGTGGCTTACCATATATATTTAAAAAGCTCTTGAAAAGGGCTACAATTTTGCTTTAGACCTCACTTTAATCAAAGGGCTTCACAAAAAAGAAATGGGCCTCCAAAGTCACGAAACTCCTAATTTCGACAATTTTGGGACTCCCAATTTGGGAGTCTTGGGACAAAATGACATCTAGGTGCATGCCCCGTGGCCAGGCACAAAAGACACTATAAGGGGGAAGGTGGTGGCTTCCCCCAAGTTTAGGTTGTGGTGAGTGTTGTGAGTTCATGTTTACTTGTGGCTCATCTACGCACCAAAAATGTTCCAACTGCATAGTAACCAACTTGTTGTTTGGTTTGTGTAGGTCCATGTGAATAATTGACCCAATTATCATTCGTTTTAATCCCCCTCCCAGAGCTTTAGCACACCCTTCTACCCCAAGGTGCAGCGAGCTAGGGAGTTTACCCCAACTCCTTATCTTTATGTTGTTTTCACCTTTGAAGTTGAGTCTATCAAAGAGCTTTGGGGTGCATCAACAAGTCTCTATTCTTCCTCTTGAATAAAAGTATCAAAGTTATCTTGTTGCATCAAATCTGTGGATTTTAACACAATTTTTCATCTCGACTTTATTGTTTAAACTTAACTTGTGAATTTTCATTTTCAATACGTTTGTCCCTCTGGGAATTTTGGGACATATTATTGGTGCCCCTCTATGTTTCAGTAGTTTGCACTTCATGAGACATAATTAGTGTTACCTGAAGCATTATGTGGCTTGCAGGTATCATTTTGTCCATGGATGTTTATGTTTTGTTTGAAAAATTATTTTAAGTGTTTCAAACCGTTGATCTACGTGCTTTGCACTCAAATTGTTGTTAATGGTAGCACTATTTTGCACTTGTTCGTGTAATACAACTTGATTTAATTGTCTCTTCAAACTTCTAGTTACAATTATGTTTTCCATTATTCCACATCTTAATTCAAATATGAACAAACTATTGCATTAAAACAAAATCCTCACATTTAGCTACTTTGCTTAGATCTATTTCCTAAATTAAAAATTATGATCAAGATTTGAAAAAAAATGAAAAACAAAAAGAAGTTCACTATCTATCTATAAAAACAAAAATTTCAGCAATAAAACATAAACAACATTATGAAATTCATTTTGAATTCAAACCTTGGGATGGTCGCCAATTGGTAAATATAGAATCTACAATTATGTATTTTGGTTTAAAATCTAGACTGAAATACAATAAAACTAATATTAACAAAATTTGTTCATTCAAATATTTTTTAAACTGGTTTTAAAATTAAATATAGTACTGAAAGTATGATTAAAAACATAAAAACAACAAATTATGGCTATGAAAATAAAACTTTCTAGAAATCAAAGCATATTTTTCTCATACTCCATTAAAGTTCCATGTTCTATAATGATATAATGGTCCTTATCTCTTCATTTTCTCCCAATATATTCCTCAACAAAAAACTATGTAATCTAGCTAGTAATTCCTAAAACAATAACTAGGTAAATAGAAATATACTAACTAATAATTACCACAAGTAACTACTCCCTTAACATAGGGTTTAGAGTTTACTATTGTTAGGTGTGGGGTTCAATGTTTGCAAGGTTTAAGGTTTATTGTTAGGAGGTGTAGGGCTAAATGTTTGCAAGGCTTAAGGTTTATTATTGTCATGTGCAGGGTTGAATGTTTGCAAGGTTAAATGTTTACAAGGTTTGATGTTTAGGGTTTAAGGTTTAACGGTTTAGGGTTTAGGGTTTATTATTTTTAGGTGTAAGGTTTAAAGGTTATTGTTGTTAGGTGTAGGGTTAAATGGTTATAGGGGTTTAAGGCACACTATTGTCATGTGTAAGGTTCAATGTTTGCAGGGTTATTATATCTTTGCAGGGTTTAAGGTGTATTATTGTTAGGTGTAGGGTTCAATGTTTGCAAGGTTAATTATTTGTAGCGTTTAAGGTTTATTGTTGTGACATGTAGGGTTTAATGTTTATAAGGTTAAATGTTTATAATGTCTAAGGTTTATTGTTGTGATGTGTGGGGTTTAATGTTTATAGGGTTAAATGTTTGTAAGGTTTAAGGATTACTATTGTGAGGCATAGGGTTTGGTGTTCGTAAGGTTTAGGGTTTATAGTTGTCAAGTGTAAGGTTTAGGGTTTACAGTTATTATTGTCAAGTGTAGGGTTTAGGGTTTAAAGGTTATTATTGCATAGTTATGAAATTCTTGGTGCGGGAATGTTATGGAAGCCCAAAGAAGCAAGAATTTTAACGAATTTTATAGATCATCCAATGAACATTTGGTAAATATTCACGGGCAAGAATGTTTTGACAAGGTGCTTTACCACATAAATTCGCGAATTTTAAAGTGCAAAATGAAGAATGTCATTACTATGTATTATTGTCAAGTGTAGGGTTGAATGTTTGTAAGGTTAATTGTTGACACGGATTAAGGTTTAATGTTGTCTAGTGTAGGGTTTAATGTTTGTAGGGTTTGATGTTTAGGGTTTAAGGTCTAAAGGTTATTGTTGTTAGGTGTAGGGTTGAATGTTTATAAGGTGAAATGTTTGTAGGGGTTTAAGGTGTACTATTGTCAAGTGTAGGGTTCAATGTTTGTAAAGTTAAATGTTTGTAGGGTTTAAGGTTTACAATTGTCAGGTGTAGGGTTCAATGTTTACAAGGTTAAATGTTTGCAAGGTTTAAGGTTTACAATTGTCAGGTGTAGGATTTAATGTTTGCATGGTTTAAGGTTTATTATTTTCAGGTGGTGGGCTTAGGGTCTAAGGGTTATTATTGTTAGGTGTAGGGTTGAATGTTTGTAAGGTTAAATGTTTGATGTGTTTAAGGTTTACTGTTGTGAGGTGTAGGGTTCAATGTTTGCAAGGTTTAAGGGCTATTGTTGTTAGGTGTAAGGTTCAATGTTTGTAGGGTTAAATGTTTGTAGGGTTTAATGTTTGTAGGGTTGATGTTTAAGGTTGAAGGGTTTAGGGTTTAAGGTTTACTATTGTCAAGTTTAAAGGTTATTGTCGTCATGTGTAGGGTTGAATGTTTGCATTGTTGTCATGTGTAATGTTTAATGTTTACAAGGTTATTATATGTCATAATAAATGGCCATGATGAAAAATTCATGTTGGAATTTTGGACACTTCTTATGAAGAGGTCATTATTAAGTTAAAGTTCAATATGGTTTTCCATCCACAAACTAATGCCAAACTCAAAGAATCAATGGGATACTGAACCAATATCTCCAAAACTATGTGGTGTTAATAATAGGGTTTGGGGTGACTAGTTAGGTTTAATAGATTTTTGCTACAATTGTACCAAACATTTAGCAATTAGGACATAATCTTTTCTAATCCTTAGGATGGTTAAGTCCATGGGTTTTGTTGTTTCAACTACGAATCAAGGACTAGAGGATATTGTCATGAAGGAGGAAAAATGCCAAAGAAATGGTTAGAAAATGTGAAGAGTTGAATGCACGAGTCAATTTTTTTTTGGAAAAGACATAGGCAAGTTACAAAAAACAAGCCAATAAGATTCAAAGACACATTGAATTCAAGATTAGTGATTTCATTTGGTTGAACGTTTAGGATTTCAAGATGTTTGAAGCTTTCACAAGTTAGTTGTTAATGGGCAAGTTAATCTAGGACTAGTAAATCTAGACATGGTATTTTGATATATTCTAATTATTGGTGGTAGGTGAAGGTATTTATTGCTATTTAGTTACTTTAGTGACCTAAATAGTGAAACCATTAGATTTAGTTAATTTTAGAAGGTGGAAGTAGCACTGCCTTGTCACTTTACTTGAATGAAGTTTTTAAAAAATTAGAAGGGAGGTTGGAAAGTAAGAAATGATATGTTTGGGCATGGGTGGAATTCTTTTGAGGATTTTCCCTCCCCCATCATTATTGTTGTGTGTGTGAGTTTGGTGGAGATGTTAAAGGAGCTAGGGAAAATAAGGAAGAACTTATTTATGCTTGGAATTTGTGAATAAAAAACTAAATATGTGGAGATTTGTGGAAATTACCATTTGTATTTTCTAGATTTTTTTTCTTTACATATTTTTTAACTTAAGGAGTTGTGGAAGTGGGTTTTAAGCTCATTGGAATTTTGTTACATGAGGGTAACTTACCCCCTAGTTGGTTAGGAATCAATTTGTAGATGTCTATAATGCTTGGTGGTAATATGCATGCAATACAATGGGATACAACAGTGATGCCACAACTATAGCACATGTTTCCATGTTTTTGTACATTAAATAAAAAATTCCTTAGGCAATATTCCATTTTTGGAAAATCTAGAGAGGTAATTGTTATTTTGTCTTGTATGTTTTTTGTGTTCGGACCTATAGCTCCTTAATTTTCATTTGTTGATTTTCCTTTCCTAACAAGTAAATTCTTCTAAATGTAAGTATTTACTAGGCCCTAGAAGGTGGTATTAACATCAATTGATACCAAAATATGTGGGACCCAATAAGGTATTTTATGAACCTCACTTACATGTTTATATATGCATTATTGTTGCCAATAACTTTTGTGGCACAACCAACCTCTCATGTGTCTACTTGTTAAAGTCATTTAATGAAGATAAAAGGAGGCACTATAAGAATTCATGGGTTTTCAAGATGTCCAACTCAATTACCTTGTTCATTTTGATTTTTAAAAATTCAAATTGATTAGACGCCTCTAGTTGTTGAGTGACATGTTTTTAAAAACTTATTTAGTTGATTAAAATGACCTTTTTATTATTATTGGTCAATGTGATTTTCAATCAAAATATGAAAAAAAATGGACACCTCTAATGAGAACGTATAAATGTGTAGTTAAATGAATAGTGCAATCAAATGCTTGACATGTAGTATAAAATGACACAAGTGTAATAAAATGAAATGTGCAATCAAATAGGACATGTGATCATAAAGTTTGGAAAAAGAAATATCACAATACATGAATGGTTTTAGCATAAATTAAATTATTTCTAATTTTCCAGATTTAAAAAAAATTATTTTAGGATTAGCAAGTTTAAAGTTCACAATTGTAATCTAGGCCACTACCTTGGTGGCCTAATTCACTTAACTAACCTAACTAACCTAGGCATGCATGTAAGTAATAAATAAATAATATTTTGTGCATTAATGTTAAAAAATAATCATATATTATTTAAAAATTTGCTACCTAAATATGGAATAATAATAAAGACCTAGTCAAAATGATCTAATAAAAAGACTTAGTCAGAATGGATGTGTCAAAATGGACTTGTCTAGGATGACTAGTTAATAAAATTTGAAATTGTCACCTTTTGGTCATTTGGAATTAAATATTCTAATAAAAAAAGTTGTGAATTCTTATAGTGAGGCCAAATAGGAAACAAGCCTATCACCTAGATTTTGATTCATTGAGCATAACTTCACAAGTGAGGTTGAATGCATCATGGGTGTAAACCAAACCAAGTATTTGGGCAAACAATATTTGGTAAAGTGGAACGGATACCACCTAAAAGAGCCAACATGGGTGAGACCTTCACATCGAGACCATCTATTGGAAATGGTGGAGAAATTTGAATGAGAAAGAAAACATGAATCGGGGCAAAATAAAAAACAAATAAAAAATCGAAACATGTGAGATGTCCCCAATTTAATTAAATGTTGATAAGGATATTAACCTTCAAGCTTAATCCCTAAAATGAAATGAAAGTATAGCAGTTCACTCAAAGAAAAATGAATTGGTAGGTCAAGTTGTGTGAAAAGCTACTAGTCCATAGAAGGATGAAATGATAACAACCAAAATGGACCTTAGGAATTGAATTTTAAGGAAAAACTCCTCAAGGCTTGATCAAACAATATCAATATAATGATGTGTGTGAACTAAATGGCATGCCTTGAAATTGAAAATAAAGCTTGTGGGAGTGAAGTTTTCAATGAATGAAATTGTGAACCATGTCCTTAAGAGTAAAGGGAATTTAAATTGTAAAAATCCAATTCAACATTATTTGTTAGTTTGTTTAGCAATTTTCTTTTGACATGATGGCCAGGGTCATTGAAATGAAGCTTAAACATGGATTCAAAAGGAAACCTCGTCAAGTGAAAGAAGCCCAAAAGGGGGAATGACAATAGGTTGTGTGGGAAAGCCATCACACATGATGATGCAAACATGTACAAGTGATACATAAAATTCTTTTTGTGTTGAGACCAAAAGAACACAACACAAATGAAATCAAAATCAAGAGTAACTAATTCCAAAATGACCTTTGATTAGAGTTGGGGCAAACATGGGTTATTATGGAGAGCAATGTTGATAGCATCAATAAGGATGTTGACCTCTTTAAATTAAGGATGAATGACATGCCCTTACACGGGGCTCCCCTCTGGGACTCACATGAAGTGGGACTTCCATTGGGATCATCATGGTGGGGCACCGTGGCAACATATGAATCTAAGTTGGTGGACTAGGGTTTGACTTCCCAATTCATCTTATGAACCAGACCATGAGATTTTGGGATCAGGACTTGAGACTTGTTTTGGGACAACACTTAGTGTCACCCCACAAAAACCTTTTGAAACAACTTTGTGTCACCTTGCATTTCCCTCAGGACAACTTGATGTTGTCACTTGAGAAGTCTCAAGACAACTTGAAGTTATCCATGGAGTGACTTTGTGTTGTTGGGCCGCAAGTTACAATGGGGTCAATGGGTGTCAAGGCCCTAGACTTCAAAAAGTTCACAATTTAGATTAAGTTCTAGACTTGCCTTAGTGAATCTAGATTAGATAGCAAGACAATTCCAAATGAGTTGGGATATTTGGTGCTAACTCTATGTTGTGGGATGTGTTAGGAGTTAGGAGATGCAGAGAGTCTGATAGCATGAGAGCACATAAGGACCAGCAAGAAAGACTGATCAAAAGACATCACATGAAAGACTTGGGAAGGGGTAGGCCGGAGGGAGAGAGAAGAGCAGAAAAGAGAAGACTAGCTGCCTGATCTCGTTTAATGGATATACAGAAATAATGAGAGCACAGAAGCAGAGAGTGACCTGGCCCCTCCCTTTAAGTTGGGCCTATTTCATGCGGAGTCAGACGAAGGAAAACAGAATCCCGTGTTCATCTCCAACAACAGGCGGTACATGGCAATGGCAAATGTCATCGAGGTCAAATAGAGAGACAGAGAGGCGGAGACTAGATCCTTCATTCAAGCCGTTTCCTTTGTCTTTCCCTGCTCCTACCTACTATTAGTTAGAAAAAAGTGCCATTGAAATGAATGGGGAGCAAGGCTGCCCAATATATACTTACAAAACGAGTCTCCTAAATACTATTATAGCATTTAGGAGGATGTGTTTTCTCAAGCTTCCCCCACCAGTCATTTGGTTCCATCCTGGGAAGCTACTTAACTGGAAAATCAAACTATAAAGTATATAGCTCATAGTAAAGGAAATTCAACCTAAAACCCTCTGCACTTTGTGACACTGTAAATGGAGGCACCTTATATGCCACAATGGGGTGTCAGCAAGGAGGGGAATTTGGCTTTTTAAAAGTAAAAAGTGAGTTGCGTGATTTCAGGCAGTTGAGGGCCGGTTATCTCAAGAAGGCCCACCCTAGGGCTTTAGCCTATACTAGAGGCAGAGGCAATTGGGTGCCACATTCCAAGGCATTCAAGGTGAGAGGCTGAAAGAGCGAGGTGCACAAATCTGGGTTTTCATGCTGTGTGTCATCTTGTGATTTCAAAGAGAGGTTCGACTCGCTTTTCAAAGATCCCTTTTGTCGTATGCAAGCCGCAAGTGGCGCCAGCTCAAAATTCCACCTTCCTAAGCTCAGGTACACACACACACACACACACAAAGTCAGTAATTGTACTGACATGCTGGTCAGCTTGTAACTGTAACATTTTTGATTTCCAACCCAACAACACTACTAATAAAATCCACCATTTCTTAATTTGTACTTGTTGTTTCAATGTTGCCAGCAAACTACAAAGTCAAGTTACACTTCTTTTTGTTGTAACTGATTTTGCAAAAAAAAAAACAGTATCCTATTGAGTTTTCTGCTTTGTAGGTCGGTCCCCCATCACTGTACTCCAGGAGGCTGGACTAATATTTTAAATTTACAACCTCATCCGCCTCCTCCTCCTCGAAGTCCATAAAATACCTTAAGTACAATAGCATGTACAGCAAATGTAGGTACACATTTCCTTGTGAAGGAGACTCGAAACTCAAACTAAATGTAGGAATCGTTGCAGACCTGTGAAGGTTTATCTGCTGACTTTAAGGACTCCTTGGCAGTCTCACCACCCCAAACATATTAAGTAGCTAAAGCTTTTATATACACATATAATAATGTTCTTTAACTCTTAGTTTTTTGGCAGTATTTTTTTTTAGCTTGGCGAAATCTCGCCCAAATTAGAAATTAGAAATTCGAAAATGAAGCGGACTTGAAGGATTTCAATCGTCATAAGTGAGAAAAATGAGAAGTAAAAACTCATTAGATTCCTATATTTGGTTTTCAGTGTGCAGCCAAAAATAAGAAGGATGATAGTTAAAGAATTGTACTTTACTTTTGGTTTTAAACCAGATGTGGCTAAATCTTCGCAATCACCATATTTTCTACATCCTTCCTATGGATGATTGCCTCTTTGGCCACAACTGAAAACTCCTACAAAAAAGCGACTGTTGCTTGGGAATGTAGTTCATTTTTTGTGTAATTTAACCAGGATTAGTGCATGCATTAACACAAAGATTATTTTGCTATTTTCTCAACCCCAATGATTTAGTTACACCAGGTGAGTGCTTAGAGTAGAACCTATTTGGCATTCTTAACCATATGTTTTCGTCTATATTGGGTATGATATATATACACCCGATAGTTGTAGTTGCTGCAGTTTTTGGGGTGCTGCTGGATCCTTACCTCTCTTGTGGATGAAAGGACTAGGTAACCAGCTAGAGGCCACTGGTTATTGAAATTGGCCCAGGCATTGGTGTGCAGAGGCTAGTTCTAATCAGCAGCCTCAAAACAATTTCTGGACATAAACAGCATCATCCTTTACATCCACATATGCTCAGCCGGTGGATGCAGATTGTTCATCCATACACAGAATGAATATGGATCACTTTTTGTCCACGCACACACAGGCAGCGTAAAAACCTGGCATGAATTTCCCGGTGTATTGGGAGGGCACATTACCAAGCGTGATAACTCCCCTGCTGAGAGGAGGCACTTTCCATTTTGGGGGTGGCCATTTGGTTTTCAAAATGCCTGCATTCTTTTTTATGAGACGTTTTTTTAAAAAACTGTGATACCCGTAGGGTACGAGAAGGATGTCAGCTGAATATAAAATTTTAATTGCCTTGTGGTACCCGCGGGATACGACAGTAAAATTCTAATTAACACTACTGTGACAGTTCTTATGCCTGGTAAAACCCTCTCCCATATTGTGGAGCTGGAAAGCTTTAATAACTAGGTAAATAAATGTATGTGGAGACTGGATAGATTAGCTGTTGGATGAGGCATCCACCCCACCTGACACCACTTTTGCATAGCCTGCCCAAACAAAAAAGCTAACAAAAATGTACTCATCCCAGCCAGGTTTTGGAATCTCATGCCTTTATTGCCTTTGTCTTTTGCCTTTCACCTGTGGGATAAAGTTTTAGATTGTCTTCCACATTTTAGATTTTGGTTGAGTATAAAGTGCAAATGTTCATGTTGCCTTTCAATGCAAAAGGGCAAGAGGACCCTTCAACTTTGAGGGCTGATTGCTACTCATTCCAGTTGGTGCTCATAAGTTCACATATATTATTGAGCCCCAGCAGTTAATGTTTGGCATCCCTAATATCTGTCACATATTCATCCCACCACTGATCCCTCTTCTGATCCTGTGCAAATACCCCCAAACATGAACTGGGTACAATTCCATAGCTCTTATCCTGCACAACACCTTGCAAATAGCTCAATGGGTACCGTGTTCTCCAATTTGAATTTCTGCTTGAGGCTGGTTTAATGGATAATCTGTGACACAAACTTGCCCCACCACCTTCAACGGTCTTTCCAAATTGCAGTTTGAAAAATGGGACAATACTTCAATTTTAGTGGCAAAGTGGCTTGTATACATTATCACTTTGTGAAGAAGAGATAAAGCATGAGAGCAAAAAGGACCTCAAGTTTGGTGCCACTGATAGATATCACTTGGGCACCGAAAATATAGTGGAGGGTAAAGCGCAATGGGACGATCTTTAGAGGGTGAGCTTTACAGGAATAAGGGCCCCCTAAGCAGAGCTGAGTGTGGCCTCAATTCTCATATAGCCTGCCGCCAAGGACTTTACATGAAATTAATCGTGTTCTTTTCATTTAAAAAAAAATTCCTGTGACACGCAGAAGGCACCCACTAGATACCCTTCGGTATTAGCTGACAGACTTTTTGAAAACATAAATGCCTATAGAAGTGGGAAATTATGTTTTTGAAAAGCCTGCTGGCGTATTACACTCAGAACAGCTATGTGTAACAACACTACAAAAATGGTGCAAGTTTTTAAGAAAATATGAAGGAGGCTTGGGTAGGAAGGATGGTCATCATGTAGACCATGGCTGCAAAGGGCTTGTCGATGAATTTAGAACTTGATGTGCATTGTCTGGAATTTTCAACTCCAAGACTCTCTCTCTCTCTTGTAATTTTAATTTCCATCCCCACCCATTGGGCCACATTTCACAGGCAGGGAGATATTGACACTCACCTGATTTTCAGACAAAGGCTGCAGGCGGGGAGCGGCAAGTTTTCCATGAGTTTTTCATGATCCTTGATGTGCATGGTCTGGAGTCTAGGTGACAGCTCTGACCCCCTTCAAGATGCCTAAGGTTGTGAACAGTTTGCAAATGCCATCAGAGTAAATTAAGCTACAACTTGCACTAAACCCTGTCAGACATGAGACAGTCTCAGCAGAACATCTACTAGGGACAATGATAATCATTTTGCAAATGAAAAACCATGTATTGCAATTATTCATGGTAATCATATCCAATTTCATCAGATGTCTCCGAAGAGACTGGTAATCATATCCAAGCATTTTACTCAGGGATGTGAAAATGAAATATCCCTTAGTTGTAAGTAACATCCCTTAGTTCAGAATCCCTCTGGTCATTTGTTATGAGAAATATGTAGGCATACACAAATACGTCTGGAGAGTACTTTTTCAATTTCCAGGGAGAAAGAAGAGGAAGATGCAGATGCAAAATAGTTGTCTTACGTCTGGTAGAAGTAGTGAAACGAAGAGCTCTAGTAAGATCACTTACACATGCATTAAATCTAACTGGACCTTCTAGCAATGTCAGAAACCTGTCGACCTTTAGGTTATATAGTTCATTTCTCCCGGTAGTTTATAGCCATTTAGGTATTGTAACACATACTAGGTGATGCTATTTCTGACAAATATTAAGATTGGGTTCAGGACAACCCTAATTTACAAAGCACCCATATCTCTGATCTTCACTTACAACTAGGCTTGGCCCCAGGTTTGAATGCTCAACTGCTTCAAAATAATTATTGCCAGTGAATTCTACTTTTGCCAGAGAGTGCAAGAATTCCTTCCTATCAGCCATTTTCGCCCTAGACTGGCTAGTTGCCAATCTGGCTAAATTCTGTGTGAGGGGGCTTGGTGGGCAACTTTATTTATTTGTTGAAGAGCGGCGGCTATGATGGTGAGTTTGTCCCTTGCAAATGTTTGCACATTAGCTAAAGCAATTAGATTTCTGATTGAAAACACTGGAGACATGGGTTTTTGCCATGGGAGTACATTTTGCTAAGGTGTGATTGCCAAGGGAGTATATTTAGTGGAGGTAGGCCTGAGGCCTCAAAACGCAATCTGAATTTTCAGGGCGCCACGTGGCATCATTTAAAACACCTTCAAATAAAGATATATTTTTCAGTCCATCATTATTTTCTCATTCTTTTAATTGTTCCTCTTGTCATTGCTGTAGGTGAATGGAAGGAACATGGGTTTGTTGTTCAAGCTGGCCGAAGAATGGCTTCCAAAGAGTTTTAGAGGATTGAGGCTCTCTGAATATTCTCTTAAAACTTTTTCACTAGTTAAAGGATTTTGAAATGCCCGCACAAACAAAAGAGGAAAAATATGTTGTGTAATGTGCCCTCCAATTACTCTAAACAAATTGGATCAGGTCTATGTGTCCAAGTAGTAGCCCAACATGTGCCTTACCTACCTACATTGGTAAGTAAGCACTTACATACTTCCAATCCTTATATCCACCTACATAGTAGGGAAAGGGGTAAGTAGTCCTGCAGGAGCAGTGTTACTCTACTTGAGAGAGAGGCCGACGCAGTCAATAAAAGAGGGCGTTAGGCCTACCTCCACTCCAGGTCCCATAAGGGACCAACTAGTTGGTTACATAGGGCCTCAATAAGAAGCTTATAGAACCTATGCAATAAGGCTCATGACTTACAAGTTACAACCTCACTTTTGGATAGATTGATTCAAATTCTTGCATCAATTGATATGTCTAACTCTTGAGCCCTTACTACTTAGAGGTTAGGAAGTCGAATTGTGACTTCAAGCTCCGTTCCTTCTTCTCAATTTGGATAAGAAACTTTGCATATCACAAAATGCATCTAATGGCTCGTTTAGAAGCTATTTTACAATTACATATGGATAGAAGGAATCAATTGTGCTATTGCCTTGGTGCTCACTCCCTTGTAGTGTAGATGTTACAAACATCCTCAGATACAACAAGATCTATGTTGATTTCCATAATCACTTACATATTCGAATACACCCCATGCATCTTTGCAACAAGGAGCTTCAAAGTTTTCATGATGCATCCATGCCTTTACCTTCATGAAAAATTTGTAAAGTAGCAAGAAATCATTTCACAAGTATGTTTTAAAGGAAGAATTGAAAAATTGAACCCTCGAAACATACTTCCAAGAATGTCGCAAAGTTCAAAGTCCACCTTCTTGGATTGTAAAGTTTCATCAATCTCCACCTTGGAGACATGCTTGAATTTGCAATACTAGAACATCTCATGTTAAAAGCTCATAACCATGTCTATATATTAATCAATTATACTTGCATACAAGAAACACTTTTATAAGATGGTACCATTTGGTCTTTGCATGGTTGCACACTACCAAAGGCAATCAATTTTTTAAAAACGTTCCCACATGGGTTTGAAATAATTCGTCAATATTTATGTCAATGTCAAATTTAATTTGAATTAATTTAAATATCATGATGAACATGAAAAGACACATGTTAATTTGCCTTTTCATATCCATATTGGTGACAAGGGAAAAAAAATAAAATATAATGTCAATCCTTGATGGCATGGATTTATTGTGTGAACACCAAGGGCGAAGCTTGAGATCCACACAATAATTCCTTAACAGCATGGCCTTACACTGTGTAACAACCGAGGTAATCAATGCCTTACAAAATAATTCCCTCCCTTTTAGAAATTTGATTGGGTTACGTCTTCCACCCTAGGGATCTTACAAAATTACACTATTACCTTTAGGGAACATTTCGTAAACTTGATTACAAAATGTAATCCACCTTCCAAATACGTTGGAGATTTTTCCCAAGGTTGTTATGTAGTTATAAGGTTGGAGGTACTTATTAGGAGAGAAGTGAATTAGTTGAAATAAGGTAGTTGTCTCAGGAATTGTTTTTGGAAATGTCCAAGGATGATACAGTGGAAATGTCTTTGGAAGTGTCCAAGAAAGATCATAGAATATATTCCAAAAAATGACCCATATACCTTGAAATTTCTTGTCACTAGAATGTGTAAAGTTTGAACACAAGTATATGCAAGGAGATTCTAAATTTTCACTAATTTTGCTAATCTTTTAGTAGAAAATAATATTTTGTGTGGATCATAAGTTCAAACCTCATCAAAATCTTCATAGGTTTCATCATCAATGGTTATAGTTTTGTGAAGGTTAAAAAAGAAGGTCAAGATTCAAGTTGCAACATTCTTTTCACCCTTTTAATATATCAATATTGGTGTAAATATCATCACTAATTCAAAACATTGTTTCAACGGTCAACATTATGCCAAAACTTAGTTTTAGGATTACATATATGGTTTATATGTTTGTAATCATATGTAACACATGTGATTACATGACAATGTAGTTTATATGGACATGTATTGACCATGGCATTTGTGATTATGTCCATTTTCATGATAATAGTCAATATGGACATTTATAGGTTATATATATACAATTATGATTTAGAAACTATTTATTTAAAAAGTATAACTAGCCAATGAAATTGTTGAGGCATGAAGGTCATGTGTAAGCAAGATAATTATGTTGCATGAGGGAATTGAGCCTTTAACTTCCATGGCCACAAGCCAAGTCCTTATCCAACCCTTTACAACATTAAATTGCAACAAATTGTGTCAACTTTTACCTATAAATAAGAGTCCTTTTCAAACCTTCTTATGTATATCCAAACTTTGACATTTCATTTCAATATCATCTTCACATTAAAAAATTGAATTAATTTTTTTTTATAGGATCCATGAAACAAATTATACATAATTCACAAAAAATTAATTTTTTTATTGGGACATATTTTGGAATGAAAATATGCTTTACAAATTAAACACATTGAAACTCCTTCAAATCATGTCAAATTGGTTTTTAGTTTAATAAAAAGGAAAATATTATTTCTAGGGGATAATATTAAAACTTTTTTTATTAAAATGAAAATTGAATTCATATTTACCTTAGTTATATATAATATTCCACAATTGACCAATTATTTATGATTTGTGAAAATCACATAAATTTCAATTTTATGATCTTACTTTTGGTTGAATTACAAGTGCATCCACATATATTATTTTGATGTAATTATATTACTTGATTTATTATTTATACATTTTCTTTTTCACTTGTGTCAATTTTTTTATTATAATGGTCACTATTACAAATTGTGTTCCCATTATTCTATGCACTCCACTTGCGTTCCTCCCAACATTCATGAGTGAGAAGGGCCTTGATTTTCCAAAGTTGGAAAAAAAATAACTCATTGAATAAATATGGTAAGTTGAATACAATAATAAAATAATAAATAGTATAATAAAAGTAACTAATAAATATGTTCAAAATTCTATTGGTCATTATGGTTTTCATACATACTTTTACATTATAACTTGAATAAATTTTGATGAGGTCAAGTTCACCATCATGTACTTAACTCTATTCACATTTTTAACTCAGCGTGTCAATTCACAAATGAACCTAAGGATAGGGTCATGACATATTGGGTTTTGGGAAAATATCTTTTAATTATGGAAAAAAACATTGAAAATGTTCTAACATGTTCCATGGCCAATAATTCACCATCATGATTAGATGCAACACCAAATAACGACGCCATTAAAATAGGAGCCACACCCACTTGGCTATTTTGGAACTTGCAATTTATTCTTGAAAGACTTGTGAGTTTTCATTTTAAAAATGGGATATATTCATCGTTAACAAGTAGGAGATTTAGTCTAGTGCAAACATAAATATATATTGAAAGGAAACTAAAACATGATGTTCACAACATGGAACATAACATAAAAAAATCCTCAAGGTTCTTATCACATCAAAGACACAAACTTGTGCAATGAAGAAAAGAGAGTCAAACCATCAACATCAAGGTGTTTAATTAAAAAACCAAACTAAAACAAATAAATAAAAATTAAGTAAATAAGGTGATTCAACCTTGTGAAAGTAAGCTAGTTACCTTCCTACTCTAATAACTAATGAAAGCTTAACTAGTTGAGCTTGAGTTCTCAACATTCATCATTCATCCAAGTCCAAATGGGGTATAAGGAACTAATATATGGCACATAACCATTACATGATTTCCTTGTGGTAAGTGGTAACTAAAGCTAATGTTGAAACTTTTGAATGAACATGCACGACAATATTCTTGATGTATTATGGGAACATTTAAACAAATTTGAAATTAATATAATGAATATGGAGTACCTAAAAACATATTAAAACATGTTAAAACAATGCAACCAATGTTTCTTGTTACTTAAATGATTTTAATTTAAGTACTTGAAATGATATGAAATTGAAATTTATATGAATTTTTTAATGTACACCTTTACAAAATAATATAATACAACATATTTTTGGGTCACAACAATTTAAAATATATATATGTTGATTTGTAAAGATCACAATTTTAAATTGGATATTTTGCTTTTAAGGATTTAATCCTTGGTGTGATTGGTTCCTTTTGTAATGTGTTTGCACCCATCTCCACATATCATGACCTTTATTATGTCCAACCATTTTTGCCAAGTTAAAGGGATGTTCCACAACTTTGAAAGTTCTTTTCTTGCACCAATGCCCACACAAACCTCATAGTAGACATCATGGAAGTTTTCATACCCAATGACACAAATCTATTGATAAATTGTCCCATTAAACAATATAGTCATAACAAATATTTGTGCATTGCTATTTGAAAAATTAGCACGTAAGTTTGGGTGAAGTAAAATGTTTTAAGAATTCAAAATTTCCTTTTATAATTGGTGATAATGGAAGTTTGATTATTCTTCTATTGTAGTTGTATGACAAGTATAATAATGGGGTTACCACTTACTAGGAACTTAATAAAAGGCTAACACATGTAAAACAACGAAAACCTTTGATGAAACAAAATCTATGTAGGGCTTCAATGGTTTGCAAGTTGTTGAATATTGAAATGCTTACAAAGTTCAACCCAAACATCACATGCAAAACACTAATTTAAAGAACCTTGTAGTGTTAATTCTTACATCCAATCCACCACGACTCAATCCAATTAAACAAATCGAACACTTGTAGTATTCACAATATCTAAGCACAACAAAAAAAAGTTAGAACACCATGCCAATTATATTTCCATAAATCATTTGCATTGCACCAAAAATTTGCCACATAATTCAAAGTTCACATACAAATCATTAACCGCATCAAAATTGTGATACAATCCTTATTCTAGCTACCGCCCATATTTGTGGATGTGCAATCATACAAGAGCATGCTTTCAAGTTGTTTCAATTACACATATTCACAATATCAAACTTTGCCTTCCCACTTAGCAATGTTATTCATATAAAAAGATTCTATGACATTAAAAATACTAGTTGTATTTTGTGAGCTCATTGCAATATAAAAAAGAAAATGAAAGAATGAAAAACTAAAATGGTTACAATAACACAAAGAAAATAAAAAAGAAACTTTTGAAATAACCAAAAGGTAAACAAGTTTTGAATTGTTACAATAGTAAAGAAAACAACAACATACATGCAAATAACTCAAGTAGGGGAGCTAAACATTTTTCTTTTGACAAAACCCAAGTTCATAACTTAAAACCCAATTTCCAAAAACAAGTAGCTTCAACTACTAAAATCCATCACTAACATTAGAGGCACCTTGTTACAATATTTAACAACTTTGCTTATTCTTCATCTTCACACAAACACGTACAAACTCACACATTCACATTAATTTTTCCTCTTTCCAAAATCCTTTCTTGCCTTAAGTAGCCATGCATCATCAAAATAAGTGGTGACTACCACAAGGTTAGATTCAATTTTTTTCCTACTCCCTTTTCCTTACATTTTATAGCCACTACAATAGTTTTCCTTAAATTAGTGGGTAGATATGTAAGGAAAATCAACTTCACCTATTTATATAATAAACCACAATATATATAATAATAATTTCTTAGCCTTAAAAATAGGTAGGTAGTAGATAGGTATAGGTAGTTATGTTAGTTAACTAGACTAGGCAATAATTGGCTAGGTTAGAATGTAGTTTTCCATAAGACTACACCTCGTGGGGCAAAAATGAATAAATTTTACATTTAATAAACCAATCCAACAACACATGTTGATAATCAATATGCATTGTTGGATATGTCTTGCATAATTGCAATGATTATCATCATGGAAAACATATCGTACCCATGATTAACATTTGGTAGTTTCTATCGAAATAATTATGTTTTTGGACATAAATGGTTTAATAGCCCCATTTTTAATTTTATAAATTTTTCATAGTCAAATATTGAATTCAAGAGGTGCACATGTTTTTCACAATGTACAATGATAAAACAACAATAGGGGAATTTTTTCATTCCCACACGGTTAAAGGTTTAATCGCTTAGTTTTTCAACATAAACAATAATGAATTTTCTTTTGACTTTTCCTTTTGAGAATTATTTAACATCAAACTTCAACATGGGAGGTATGGTAATTGCTAGCATATTGGTGATTATGACCATGGAAACACCTAGTGATAAAAAAAAAGTGTATGGTATACCTAGATAGTCATGTAATCATATGTGTCAAATGTAATTGTTTATGTAGTTATAACAACCTTATTTTGGTGTAACATGATTAGTACATGGCAAGGGTGTCATTGGTTAGGGTTTCAATAACATTGAAATGATCAAGTGTTGAATTTTTAAATTTTGTGCAAATATCATAATAATACATGGAAAGTTATTGATAACATCACAAATTTAGCATTTCACAACTTGGAAATCATGAAAAAAATGTTCATTCATAATTCGTACATTTCACGCATTAATTAATATTTAGCATTGAAAACACATTTGACACAAATTGTAGGAAGATGAAAAATATTTGTGACATTTAGACGTCCAGAGGTTTGTATTTCATTCATCAACACATTTATTTGTGTGTCAAACATGTTTTCAACGCATGATATTTATGTGTAAAATGTACAAAACCTATGAATGAAAAAATTTCAAACAAATTTCATTATTAATTTATCAAATAATTTATTATTAAATTTGCGATTAGTAGGCCAACTTGACAAAGTCTACAAATTTACACACAAAACATCTTTGTAGGTTGTGCAATTTTTATCAAAGTATAGATGTAGCCAAACAAAGAAAGGATACACCGAAACCATACAATGAGCCCACATCACATTTAAGGAATTAAAGTTTTTCAAGGCAACATCACTTCTTGCACTTTTAGCATGCGCTTTCACAATGGGGTGTAGGGATGGTCAAGTAAACAAAAAGTAGTCTGCCCAAAATTCAATTAAAAAATGAAACAAAATTTGGCATAAACACAGAAAAGAGATTAAAAGCCTTCATAAGTAAAAATATGAAACCACTAGCTCTTCCATTGAATTTATGGAGGGTTGAATACAAAATTAGATGAACTTTATTACAATATTTAAATTTTAAGTTGATTTGAGTCAATTGGTTGATATGGTGTTCAAATCTACTTTTACTTTAGAGGTTGATATGTTATGACTATATAAATATGCACAACTTGACAATACATAAATATCTTTAAGCCTTTATTAACTTTAAAAATCAATATTTTATCTACTTGCAACCCATTGTGTAATATTGAAAATCTTGGGTAAGTAGATGCAATAAAAAAATCTAATTAAATATTATTAAAGATGTTTCTCCTATATTATAATAATAAAATGAAAAATTATCTTCATATTTCATTGAACTTTTAATGGTTACTTGTAAAATTTTGTGACAAGGATAGAGACTATTTATTTGACCATGCTTTCAACCAATGGAAGGGTGGTATTTTACATATACCCAAAGGTCATACATGGAGATTTGTTGAATCTTCATGTTCTAGAACAAATTCAAATTGCCTTTGGTATTGAACAAAATTATAAAATTTTGAAATTCTTGGATTTTTTTTGAGTTTTGAGCAAGAAACTATACAAGCTTTGTAAAATGGCATCAAATCAATGCATTAGATATAAAGCCAAAAGAATCATGGCAAGGTTGGTCTTGTGAACAAAACAATGAACTCCATTCATAAACAAGGCAACCTCTTATTTGAATTGCATTGTGACATTTGTTCAATGACCTTGGAACATGCTACTACCATCACACCCCACGATCACCAACTTCTTTCCCAATCCCTCCAACTTTAAACACCAAAGTCAAGCAAACATTTAATTGTCAAAGAAGAATGTTATTATATGTGGTAGAATCGCCAACAATTCAACACAAGGAGGATGGGATTCATTTTTCATCTTTGGATCACAAATCAAATGGATATATTGATGGCCATTGGGTGTTGTCGATTGTTGTAATTTCATTTGCACTATTTGCAATGAAGTTTGCAAATGCAAATGCATCTTTGGTAGACTCCAACAACACCTCATGCATGACCTTGCCATGCCTTGCCTAGATGAATAAAATTTAAATGCTTTTTGGAAACATTTTTGACCTTTAGTAGTTGAAACAAAATTTCTAAGCTTTTATAATTAATCATGGGATGTCCATGGGCAAGTAAATGAAGTATAGAATCCAACTACATATAGTTTGCTTTTTGTTTAATAGGGACATCAACTTGGAATATGTCCATGGCAGAGGGGTAGACATTTGCAATATGCACATGCTTATTCTTCACATGCATTGAGTTCTTATGGATATAAACTTGTTATTAGCATTTACACTTGGTATGGAAATCTTGCATTTATGGTGGCCAACATGATTTAGGAAGCTATCTAACTTTGGAGCTAGAAGTTTATATTTCCCTTGCACAAATATGTAAATTGGTTGTTTCCTTTTTGATCTTTTTGAAAGAACCTTTGATATGATTATGAGAACAATTGAGAAGATCTATAAAACCTTTAGTTTTGACATTTTCACAAAAAATATGGAAATTGATTTGGTGAAAGATAAGGTCTAGTTCCATTTACATTATACACAACTTAAGACAAATCTTTTTGTGTAATATTAGTTTATTTACATACACAATGTCCAAAATAAAAGATTATATAATATTGACTATGTACAATGAATTTAATGTAACGATTTGCTTTGAATGTAAGGCCTAACATTCATTATCAATTTAAAAATGATATTTGTCACCTAGAGAATGTGGACTTATTTAAAAAGGAAAAGAAGGGTAGTTTCAAGGTTTAGTTCCAAATTTGGTCCTAAAATAATTATGGACCTATAATATGTGTACCCTAGAACTTGATCTAAAACATGGATATGAACTTGCCAAATATCTATAACCTAACAATGTTGGTGCAAACCTGACATTTCACTTGGTGTTTACACCCTTGTCATCCACCACAAATTCCACCCATGGCAAGTGAGTGGTTCAAGGAGTTTGAAAATTTCAAGTTCCTCATACTTTTTTCTTTGTTTTCAAAAGCATTCTTGGATTGATTTTCATGACATGTTGCATTAGACAAGACAAAGGGCGATAATTCATCACATGAAATAGGAGCATGCGGTGAGGAAGATGCTGAACTAACCTCATCTTGAGGTGGCAAAAAGACAAGAAAGATAGGTTTGAACTTAACATTCTTTGGGATTTGTAGGGGCCATAGTAGTTGTAGACTTGTACATTGCAACAAAATAGAAATTAGGGGCTAGAAAGTTGAGGTCCTCATCGCTCACTACTTAGATTTATAACTACATGCAATTCATTGTTTTACCATCGACAATTCATGAATCAAAAGGATTAACAAAACAACAAACGATCATCATGAGTTTGTATTAAGAAACTTCAAAGTTCCAATATCTTATATGAAGTTTTAGAGTGCAATCACATTAATAAGAACCAAAGCAATTATAATCAATGTTTAACTTTTCATGTTTTAATGTTAAAATTATGTTAATGTTATAAGTCGAGTACTGAGTTGAGGTTGCCAAGTGAAAATGCCTGATTAGCAATGGGAACAGACTGTCTTCCTAAGTCAGATTAGCCAGGTGATCAAGTAAATAGAAGACCTAAACCTTTAATCCAATACCTAATTTGGTGATTGAATTTTTTTTGGGATTCCCCAATATTTTCACCCTATATAGTCACAGTGCACACGTCAAACAGAGAGACTATGAAGTGAATTGTAGCCAAGATATGGGCTCAACTCCTCCAGTACCTTCATATTTTGAAAATCCCAACAAAGATTAGATTTCTGAGTATATTGTCCACTTGGAAATTGTGGAGCAAGCAATTTGTGCATTGGGGTGCAACAGTACAAAGTAGCCACATGCTCCCATCACACTTGATTGCACCCTTTGTCACTGAT
Source organism: Sphagnum tenellum (assembly GCA_963921925.1). Classification (NCBI taxonomy): domain Eukaryota; kingdom Viridiplantae; phylum Streptophyta; class Sphagnopsida; order Sphagnales; family Sphagnaceae; genus Sphagnum; species Sphagnum tenellum. The sequence goes on from OY998144.1 coordinate 16,929,719, forward strand.
CCTGGCAAGATCTTGCAATATGAACGAATTATATAACATCACATGCAACTTGCTTACTCATATTGCTCTTTTTAGGATCTTAATTGAGATCAATAAGGGCTAAGGTTAAAATGGAAGTTGATTACCATCACTGCAGACTAGCAACGAGCTCACAGGTACACGATGCTGAGGTTGAGTCGGTGACTGCTTTCTGACGAAGGCACGTTTGCCAAAACTCTTGACTCTCGTGTTGTATTTCTAACAATTTTCATATTTTCTCAATTCAATAACACAGTAACATGACAGACAGCTGCAAATTCCAACTTGCAAATGCAAAACAAAAAGTGGTATGGAATCCTGGTTGCTTGGATATTTTGCCAAATTGCAAAGTCTGCATTGCTATTTTGCCATGTTGACATTACCAGTTTGTGAAGTGGACTTTGCCCAATTGTGAACTCTCCACATTACCCAATTGTCAAGTCCACATTGCCAAGTGTGCATTGCTATTTTGCCATGTTGACATTACCAGTTTGTGAAGTGGACTTTGCCCAATTGTGAACTCTCCACATTACCCAATTGTCAAGTCCACATTGCCAAGTGTGCAAGGAGCCTAGTCTTAAGTTTGAAAGAGCCATCCAGTCAGGAAAGGAGAGAGAGAGAAAGGAGGAGAGAGAGAAGGAAAAGAGGGGGGGAGAGGGGGTGAGCCTAGGCAGCCTGTGAAAAAAGAAAAAAATGAGGGGCAGTCTGAGTTTTGGGCAAACCAGAAGAATTTTGGCATTGGACAGCCCAGAATTTTTTAAATCTATGGGCAGGTTGAACCTCATTTAGGCAGTCCACAGGGTGAAGTGGACCTGGCAACTGGTCTTGCTGATGTGCAGTTGCCAACTTGGGAATGCAGGCTTTGGAATGTGGACTTGACAATTGGGCATATGGACTTTGCGATTTGGCAAACTGGACTTGGCAAACTGGTGAAGTGAACTTGGCAAAATAGCCAACTCACAATGTGAAATTTGTGAAGCAGGCAAACTGAACTTCCAAAATACCTGTGCAAAATGGTATTCTATAAAATGGGCATTGTGTGTGTGTGTGTGTGTGTGTGTGTGTGTGTGTGTAACTGCAATGGTTACAAAAATGTGTCTGTTGGGTCAAGAGCATGTTAAAATTTCACTTTAAGCTTTGATTCTAGAGAAATTCATAGCAATATTGTACATAATTTCTCAACCAGTAGTGGGTCTGTGATAATCCAAACTTCTATTAGCTAGAGACTTATTTTGTATGTGGCCAGGACATCACTCCAGACTTCAGTATAGGGAGAAGAGGTCAGCCTGAGGAAGGAGGAAGAAAGGTACTTCAACATTGACTTGGTTTTGTTCCTAGCAATGACTGACAAATTTCTTCCAACTACAATCAGAGTATTACCATCTACCAATTGCTTGTCTAAAAGCTCCCTCTCTGTTACAAGGAAAACTGGAGAATTGCATGGTTTGTCTGAAACTCTGAAGAATGTTCAATGTTCCCCATTTAGGATTCTAACTGGTCCCAGCAGGCTTTGGGATAATCAACAAATGTGCAAAATAAGGCATTTTATGTCAGACAGAGAGGTAGATTTTGGCCTGAACAAGCTTAACTAAAAGAGCCTCTTTTGTATGGTGGACCACAGCACCCTGAAGCTCAGCAGAATGTAAGAGAGGTAGATTTTAGCCAGAACAAGCTGAACTAAAGGGCCTGGACTGTATGGTGGACCACAACACTCTCGTACTCAGCACAACCAAACCAGCTCTCTATTTGAAGCTACCACCCAGACCAATTTTTTTTGGTGTAGGGACTTGAAGAATTCTTTTCTATCAAAACCCTATGTCCCTCTGTACGATAAAGTTAATTTCCTGAGAACTCCGGCTGCAGAGTGCTTGTGAGGATTCCCCTTCCCTGATAGGAAAAATTAAAATGTTCATGCCAGAATAGAAAATCAGGCAATGGAAAACAATTTATATGCTTAACCCATCCAGATTCCCAAACCGTATGGTTTATATGGTTTGGTGAGAAAGTGAAAAAAAAAGGGTTGCTTAAATTACAAGAGTGTCAAATAGCTGCCTTCATGCTGCTTCTTCTTGACTATTTCAAATTTTCTGTCAAGTTTGTCTAGTGTCAAGGTTCCATTGACTGAAATGCTACTTCTAATCAACCCTTGTTCATTCAGGTTTCAAGTTTAAACATGAGCATTAAAGGAAAATAAACATGTGTCATCAGTTCCCTTAAAACGATCATGGGAGTCAATGAACCATGGCTCATCAACTTGCGAAATATGTGAAAAAAGGTCGAAAGACAACATATAGGTACAGAGTCCAACCCCAGTTTGAGTTGAGAGAAGTGTCCCCAACACTAAAATCAACAATCTTCAACAGAGGCACAATTGTAAGAGATCCAGTAAAATAGAAGAACAGCACACTCCCTTGCAAGCCTGACCTATGCCAACTGCATTTTGGATTCAGTCTCTCCAGTATGTAAAAGGAAAAAACTTGAACTCCCTAATCCTGACTAGATATGATTCTAGGGGCATCAAATTAGATCCCCAGGTGTGTTAACCAATATTTCATAGACCATGTTTGGGAGTCGAATCTTGCTTGGAAGTTACTACTAAAGATAAACCCTTTAGTGGACTCATTGTAAGGAATAAATAGTCAAGCTTCATGAGGAGGAAGGCTAAGGACATAAACCAAATACCAGTGATGGGTGCCCCGCCAACAATTACCCACTGCTTCATCCCTTTCTCTTTGTTTTGACTGGGTTGTCACATCAATTGATAACATCCCAAAACCGAGTCAGTCTGGAATGCTTCAGGAGGCAATTGTCTGTTCTTCTCTTACAATTGCCCTCCATCAGAACATTGAAAGGGCTGGTTGATCAACATTAGATTAAAATAACTCTTCTTTTTGCATCTATCTTAAAACTAATCCCTGATTTAAGGATAGAAAAATATTGAATGAAAATGGGGATGCTGAGATACGATGCGAAATTGAGAAATGTCAAGAGGAAATCATGAGAAGGGCAAAGTTGTAGAAGAAATGGTGCTCATGCAAGAGGTCAATTTTCTTTCTTTCAGCAAAAGTCATTGAGTCATGCCATCTGACCTTGATAGAGAAAAAAAGGTTCGAAGTTGAAGGTCCATAACAATACTCAAATCCATCTCATAACAGCAGCAAAACGTTTTTGCACATGCAGTTAAGCAAGTCAGTTTTTTGAACAAAACACAGTTTGTTCAAGCTGAGGCATATCCAATCTCCATGTATGCTAATATAAAACTCATCTTCAGTCAATGTTATGTGGGAGATTGCAAAAGCTTCATCTGATTACTGCAGAGATCACTGAGTGACATGTCAAGACAGCCTGTGTGTCAAAAGTGTTACAAAGGGCTGATGGGATGTGACTGAGAAGAGGAAGTAAGCAATGCTTTTTCTCCCAGAAATCCAAGAATTTTAGATTTGCATCATGGTAATTGAATTTGTAAGGACCTAAACCTTTTTTAGCTAATGCTGCATCCACTGGTTCTTTCCCTGAAGCTGTGCAGTTCTCCAGTTGGATACATGGAGATGAATGCACATTCAGACCAGGAAGTAAGTAATCTTGAACTGCTCTCCTGAAAATATCATGAAAATTGTCAATTAATGCAAAAATAGCTCCCACACGAAACAAGTCTATAGGGTGAAGATTGACGAACATCCTTGTTCTGTAGACACACAGTGAAACTCTCTCTATCAAAATAATAGATTGCTCTTTTACATGGGAAATAGTCCTTTGAAATAGGGTCAGACATTGCAGCAGAAAGCCAATTTCTGCATTTTGTGAGAGGAGAAGAGCAGGGCTTGACATCACTCTGAAGCGGCACTACTCAACACTGGTCTGAGTCATCTTCATGGATTCAACCAAATCCTGGATTGCCATTTTGCTTGTCGTAAACAAAGCACCCCCTTATTTATTACATAACAATCAGTCTTCAGATGCGTAAACTTGTCCGAAAGTTTGAGCAACAACAAGCGCAAACCAGGTCGACCACCACATGCATTTTGCTGCCTACGTACGACTTCAATACCGATCCAATTTTGCACATACAAATACTCCATGTTCTCTGTGTACCTATCTTGCGATCTAAAGAAGAAAGAAAGACAATGATGTTTGTACCAAGGAGGGGAGGAAAAGGTATAAAGTCCCCAAAACCCTGAACCAGATGCAGGTGAGTGGCATACATCGGATCCGATTCGACATCCTTTCTATCACTGGTTCCGGCCTTCAGTAATGCCTTGCGAGATTATAGAGCACAGAAAATTTCCCGCGTCATGCTGCCTTGTTGATTGCCTCACCACGGCGGATTGTCCTCGTATTCCTCCATCCGAAACCCTAATGCCTCCTCTCACAACGCAGCCTGAGAGTGGGTTTGTAATTCCAGACTTCCATCGGAAACCCTAATCCCGCATTCCAGACTTCCATCCAAAACCCCAATCCCTCCTTCTAGAATTGTCTCTAACTGGGGAGGTCAACAGTGTAAATGCTTTTTGGGTAATGGGCCCAATCAAAGAGACCCACCACCAAAAAGATTATATAACGCCAGCTAATTAATATGAAATTCACTAATGAATTTACAAGAGGAATTGGTGACTTGCAGGGTTTTATTATTAAAAGTAATAATTGTGTGGTTTAAAAAGTTGGCGATTTTTAAATGTTTTTTCAGTATTTAGCAAAAATTAGTCGAATTTAAACTAATAAAAAAATTCCAAAAAGTTTCGAAAAGTCGCCCTGAAAGAAAGATCCAATGGTGAGGGGTTAATTTTGGGGAAGAAGTCTGATTTGTAACTGTTGTTAGCTGAAATGAAATGCACGTGTCCAAGACAAATGTTTTAATGGCTCGGTCTTTGGATAAACGTGTCTAGACTCTACGTGTTTTTGGCACACAGTGTGAGTATACGTGCAAAATCTAGTGTTCTGGGATTCATGACATTTGTGTATTTAAAAAAAAAGTGAACAACTGATGGAGCCATTGCATTAAGAAACAGGATCGTGATTGATGACATTTGTTGTTTGTTCTGTGTGCTGCATGAATTTCAGATTCCAGGCCTGGAGGGTATTCTAGTGGATTTAAACAAGCACTGTGCCATTCAGAGGTACAATATGCTGGATGGTTCTTCAACAGACGTTTTGAAGCATGGTTTGGGAACATGTTTATGTGTACAATATACAATATAAACCACTTGGACACTCTTTGTTAGAACTGCCTTATCTTTTAAGTTTCACCAGTGGGTATTGCCAGAATTTAAAAAAAAAATTGTGTCCAGATGTCACAATGGCTTTTTAATGAGATATTTGTAATGCATTGCTATAGGCTCCTTTTCAGTGATTCTTTGTATTTGAAAGGATAAAGATGGTTTCATCAAATGAAGGGATCTTCTGCCATTTGCTTGCAAACCTTTTGCCAATCAAATAAAAAATCTTTTCGTACTGCAGGCCTCCTGTATTCTTTGATGGTACGCCTATGTCTTAGGCTACCAACCTCAAGGCCATGACCCTCAAATTTAGAGGAGGACATGGGGAGCAAGGCCTTTCCATATACATGACCTTGTGTTCTTCATTGAGTATTTTGTATTTGTTGCAAAATGAATTACATGTTTGCCATGAGAGGCTTTGCATTTGTTGTCCAACCCAATGGCAAAGCCATTTTATTTGTTGTATCTCTGTCTAGGCACATAAAATGCAAGGTGGGCCCTTTTGTGATTTTCTCTTTGATGATTCTTTTTCATTTGTGCAGAAAAAAAAAAAACGAAAATGCAAGATTGGCATTGGGATTCGTTTTCAGTGTTCAGATACAAGAGACTACCAACACATGCTATAGACTTGCAAATAACAATGATCAGACTTGCAAGTAGTGATGATGAAGTAGTTGTTGATCACAACCACCCTTGAAAGCTACATGGCAATAGTGCATAAAAGAGATTGGGTAGAGCTACAATTGACATGTGAGATGCCAACATCACAAGCAACTTTATTGCCACATAGCTTGACTCCAAGCACACAAAATTTGTTCACAAAGCTCACCAACCTTGCAATAAACTTCATAATGTGTTCACTACTTGATTCATATGTGCTCATGAAAATCATGAACACTTATAAAGTTGGAGCAAACACTAAGAAACATTCACAAACACTCATGAACATTCACAAAGTTTGAAAGCAAATAATGGGGGAAAAAAAAAATCGAACGCAAGGAGCTTCATGGGACGATGAATTTCACACATGCAAGCACATGAGTTTGTGATGGGCAACAACTTGATATTAAATTAGTTTTATGATGAATTGTGATGGAAATTTGATTTTTGCACCTTGCACAATGTAAATTTTTCATGTCTGATTTGGCATTATAGCTTGTGAATTAAACAAACACAAGTTTTTGGTCCCCTGTATATTTAGACAACTCTAACAACCAAGCTATATAAATTTTATGTTATTTAACTATTTATTTGATTTATATTAGAACTACTTTTAACTAAAAAAGGGTATTGAAACCTTAATCCTCATGAACAATGAAAATAAAAATTCATAATTCAATTCTCATAGCTATAACAATGGCATGATTACAATCCTATCCAAATGCATTATTTACTTATCAACAACAAAACCCACAAAAATGATAAATAATCATCCATTACCATAATTATGAAGATTCTTATTGAAAGTTTATACCATTTAGATCTACCTTTGGATTATAACTTGTAATGTTCTAGAACCCTTATGAGCTTGTAACCTTCAAGCAATATGCAAAATGTAGAATAATGTGATTCCCAAATTGCCTTTTTTTGATAGCATGTGATGTGGATGTGAAAATCCCAAGTTGATTTCCCATTGATATTCACCATTTTCACCCATACAAACATTTCAACACCAATCTTCAAATCACCTATAAAACAACTAAACACAAATCGAAGAACACATAGTTAATATAAGCACAAAGCCAAAAACATAATGCATTGTCTTTCTTGGTTCATGAGGTGGACATTCACATCCATGCTCTTCCATGATGACAAATAAACATTTCCAAAAATCTTGATGTGACCTTTTGGTAGACACCTTGTTCACACAAAAATATTACACCACACATATTGTCACTAGACCAATGACACTACAAAGCGAGCACGTGAGCGTGAACATAAGCTTGTGAACAAGAACAAATATATTTGGAGTATTTTGATGATGGGGACATAATATTTTTAGAATATCCCCATGCCACATAGGAATGATGTGCAAAATATTTTGCCATATGTACATGGATGAAAGTCACAAAATGGATGGAAAAAATGAATGAAAGTTGAACAACAACGAACTTTTTGGATGATAAATATAACGATACAAATTTTTTGGATGAAAATTCATGTTGGTTGAAATTTATGGATGAAATTCATTCCAAAACAATTATGTCAGACAAAAACCACATGAACATGGATGAAAATAATAAAATGAATTAAATATTTGGATGAAAGTTGAACATCAATGAATTGTATGGATGATAAATGGAAGTAGACATATTATTTGAATGAAAGTTCTAACTAGTTGAAATGTATGGATGAAACTAATTCCAAAATAATTATGATGAATAGAAATTATTGGACTCACATAATTTTCATGTCAAATTTCAATTGTGAAAAATTGTGTCAAAGGTGAAACTCCAAGAAACTATTTTACAATGTAAGAGGGTGAAACAATAACTTGTGTAAGTTAAGTTAATTCACATAGTAAGTCAAAGGTAGGAAGTTCACATAATGATGGAATGGGAAAATGCTTGAAAAATTAGTGAATAATGCATTACACACATCATGCTGAAAAATATTTTCATTTCCATAACATAATGCATTCTAAAACAACAAAACCCATAACATTCTTATTGAACAACTATCTAATGACATTGTAACCTACTCCAACTCCAAGACTTTGGTAGGATCTAATAATCTATGAACTTCATTCTAGCTCTAAGATGGATAGTGGATGAGTGGTTCACTAATCCCCAAATACATGGCATGATATTGTAAAATGTAATACAAGTGCTTACATTGCACCCACGGCCCTTGCCCACCAAGGGATGTAGACATCATGGAAGAAAAACCCATGCAATTGCAAGCAAGGTAATTAGTAATTATTACAAGCCAAAGATAAAATTTTGGGATGTTTTGAAAGGAATTAACTTCACATAGGACTAAGAAAGTGTGCAAGTTATCAAAGGGGACTTATTGCAAAAGGGAGCTAGTAAATTTGTGTGTGAATTAGATTTTCTAACAATTTTATTTTGTTGTCTAGAGGATCTTGCAATTTTGTGTCTCTATGCTAATGTAATGTTCTACTAATTAATAAAGAGACAATGTGAAAAAAATATGTTGAGTTTTGTGGTTAAGTGTCTAATTGTTTTTGAACTTGAATCCCTTGGTGTTGTTCCACTATGTACTTGAAGTTTTAAGATGCTTGTAAGATATTGAACAAATGTATATGTGAAATTTTTAGTTGGTGTTAATATGTGAAAGTTGAAAATATAAGTCTAATTATTTATCTATGTGTTGAAAATGTATTTAGTAGGGTTCAATATTGATGTTGGTAGAAGTTGCAGTTCCTTCCATTCTTTTTTTGTTACACGACTTCATGACCTAGAAATCCAACAAGTGAAACTCCATTCACACAACTTGCATTTGGAAGGAAGTCACCACCCTATTCCATATAATACTTTGGTTGTAAAGACTACTTTGAAATTGATGAAATATGGGTTTTTTTAATATCAAATTTCAGAATAAAAATGACTAAGAAATCATTGTATTTTACCTTTTTAATACAAGAAATTAAGATGCTTAAATTTCTAACTTTCATATTTAAAAAAAACCAGATTTGGTTAAATCATCTTATGGATGATCACCATTGTAGGTACATCACAAATATTTAAAAAAACATTGGATTCAGGCCAATGTTTTTTTGGGGTGAAGTTTTCCCAAATGGTGTTTTTAAAAATTGGCTAAAATTTAATGCTTTTTGACTTTAGATTTCGAATTTGAATTAAAAAATTGCTAGATTGTATATCAAGCTTTAGTAGGTAGCCAAAAATATAAAACCTTTCTTACTCAAATGTGTTTTTTCCCTAGATTCTATACTAATTCCTGGTATGTAGCCAAAAAGATAGAACGATGCTTATTTCTTAAAATTTTGATGCATTATATCGCCAAATGTTGCTAAATCATCTTATGGACGATGACCACTTCACCTGGGTCACAAATTAAATAATAATAAAAAAAAAACCCTTGTCCAAGCCTTATTTTTCCTCTGACTATCCTTTACGACACGTACCACAACAAAATGGCAGATTGTTGGGTTGCCAAAGTGACCTTTATCTTGAAGGAGTACTGAGAAATAATTCGACGTTAAATCAGCTATTGGTCCCTATTACAGGCAGGACAAAAGTACTGGTTCCTGCTTTTTTCTTGTTCGTTCAAGGCAGTGTTTTTTTCAGAAATTTCATTACGTAACCTAAGTGGCGATCTTCCTGGAGGAAGATAGATGTAGAAAAAATGGCTATCATCGTTAGGAACATTTAGCCGAATCTAGCTATAGACCAGATGTGAGGTACAAATATTTATCAACTTTCTATTTTTGTGGCTACGCACAAAAGACCAAATGTCAGAATCTTTAGATTTTTCCCCCCTCACTTCTAGCAATTGAAACCCTCCAAATGCATTCTTTTTCAAACTTTTTATTTTTTATTTCCATTTTTGGCAAAATTTCACCAGGAAAAGAAACGCTGGTCCAAGACGTAGCTAGTGGTGCCCAGGCACATCTTGCTGCTGCCCATGTTCACTTTGGATGTTGTTCTGCATGTTTTGAAATTGTGATGGACACGGTGTCAATTATTACCCCAAAATGTCTAGATGTCCATTACAAGCCCAAAAACGTGCATAACATGGGTCCAAAAGTGTGTCTGGCAGCATCTGTCTTCTTTTGAGAAAAAGATGGACTGGGCCCAGGACAGACAAGGAAAAGAAGATCAATTTAACACCTTCTATCATATAGCTCCTCATATTGTAACAAAGTCTCTCCCCCATATTGAATGATATGTACCTCGCTAGCACACCTACTCTAAAATCCACCACCCTCCAAAATGAAAGTTTCCCAAAAGAAAAAATGACGAAAGAAAATCCTTTGTGACACAAAATCCGCCACCAACCAATAGCACTCCATAACCAGATTCAAGCAAGATATGAAAAAAAGATAATGATATTTTCTTTGGGGGCTGGGGGGAGAGATAATAGTACCCCACTCAAAACCACCAGTTGCAACTTACAGAACCAAATTGTAGCTCCCCCGCGCCCCCGCCCCCTTTATGAGGAAGATATTATAAACCAGGTAATGAGCGGGGGGGATCATAGTCAACTCAGGAACACCAATGGCAAATTTGTCCAACCAAATTCCATTGTGGAGATAATATACTGTACCTACAACTGATGTTCAGCACTTCTTTGCCAAACATTTATTTATTAATAAAAACTAATGAGGTTTGACAGTTGAGGAATAAGTATGCAAAATACCCTAGCACCTTGGCCAATTCGGCACTAATTATATTATTTTCAGAAATGTTGAAATTTTCAAAAAATATTTTCTCCATATCAAAAAATATTGTGAAGGATAATAGTGAACATTTAGGAATATTCCATTTGTTGAAATGAATTTCTTAAAATTAATTAATTATTTGACAGACATGTGTTGAAACGGCCAAGGTACTAAGTGTCTATGTTGAATCTTCACTAGTATGCAGTACAGGAAAATTGCAGGGTATCGAACTTTCTCTATGGACGATCACTGGACTACCACATGCCCCTAGTATGTGAGAGAAATCAAGTACCAGTGCGATCATCGCTCCTGTAGCGAATGTTTATCATTTGGTTTCCGCATCTGTCGTGGTTGTACGAGCTAATTGTTTTATCATGAAGAGGATAAGCGATGAACCAGGAATGAACCAGCAAGTTTGAGGAGTGTCGGAGAGTGCTAATCTGGTGCAACTCGCCTATTGAACCTAGCTCTTTGTTGTCTAGTGTTGGATCTTTACTAGTATGAAAAACAGCAAGATTGCAGGGCATCACACTTGCTATATAGATGGTCATTGGACTATATGTCCCTCGTATGTGTGAGAAAGCAAGTGCAAGTGCGATCTTTTGTGGAGCATCTTTTGTGGACGCACTCTGCTTTTCCCTATCTGTTGTGGTTATACGTCCGACCAAGGGTAAATCGTGCACAACTTTATCATGAAGAAGATAGGCGATGAGCAGTTTCATAAGGGACGGAAAAGTAGAGTGCAATCAGTGTGCGCATTTACAGACGACATTGTATCGCAATCTCAGTTTAGACTCTCGAGTCATTGCTGAAATCTGTTCTGAAGTGCACAGAAATTACTCCAAAACCATATTATGTTTGCTATTTCTTGACGAGGTAGTTGGTTCTCCACGTTTGGAGATATCCTGAAGAATGGAGACCTCGAAGTTTTGTTTCACTAATGAGTCTAGTGTGGCTGGAATTTTTTGCAGTTTCGGAACTGGGAGCCAATTGTAGATGCAAAGCTGAATGCGTCAGCTTGTGCAGGAAGTTCAGAAGTTGGAGTTCGGAAAGGCGCTCATGTGACACAACATGTGCTGAAATTTTTTGTTGAAGGCAGCTTTCCTTGCTTCTGAACTTTTCCAAAGATGAGGATGTGAGATTTTTCTGGTTTTGATAAATGCTGGTTAGATCTGTTTCTAGAACACAGCCCTGTAAATGGTCCAAAGAGTACAAGTGCAAATTACCATGGAGGCTTTCCGGGGCACTGTTGGAGGTATGATTATGACAAGACAGTCTCCATTCTTGAAGCCACGCCTAACAGGAGGAGGGGTCTGTTTGAGCCCCAAAAACACTTTTTCCAAGAGTTCTTCGGTAGTGACTGCATGTGCAAGAAGCTTTTGTTTAGGCAAGTATGCTGATGAGAGCAAGTGCTGGGACCCCAAATTTTATGCATCTCTTCGTATTCGGAAGAGTTTGCAAGAGAAGAAGAGTGTGGTTACACCAAGCTTCAAAGTTCGGGCAGTGTCCCAGTATGAGAATGTAGCACCTTTTCCACGTGATAGTAAAATACCATCCCTTGAACACATGTTGGAGGCATCTCCAGACTCTGCATCACAACAAGAGAAGCCCCATCAGCGCTTTGAGGCCCTCATTGAACGGGTGTGTGAGTCAAATGCCTTTCTGACTTCATTGTAGTGTAGTGTTTTCCATTGAACCATCATGCACACACAGAAAGATATACAGAAATTACAGATGTCCACTGCAAATGAACTGGCACCCTCTGCCTGAGCTGCTTACATTTTACTTCTATGTGGATCTTTGGGTTTTGTATGCAGATCATATTTGACTGCCGTTTCCTCACATTGATGGCAGTTGTGGGCTCCCTTGCAGGGTCACTACTTTGTTTCTTCAAGGTAATCCTTGTCCTTTTCTTTGGACTGTGATCAAAGTGCATCTTATTTGAGGGCAGTATTTTGTGGGGACCTCAGAGTCAGTGAAGAAGCACCTCATGATAACTCAAAGCTGAACATGGACACAGAAAATGTGTCAGGCCATTGGGCTTATGTCTGGACATAGCAATAACATATGTGCTCCATTTACTGTCTCTGTTTGTACTCATGAAAGCTTGGTCAAGAACTTCAGACAAAGGAAATGTGGTGATTGAAGTTGGAAGGCAAGACTGAAGGTCATCCTATGAAGTGATTGTGTTGTAAAGCCTATTGGCTGGTTTTGAATTGTTGTTCACGTTGCTTGAACATGGGTGGAGCAGGGGTCATTCTTTGTGGTTGAATCATTTGCGGAGTATTTTTTTGCAACTTGGCAAGGACTTGGTACAAGCCAAGTTGTATTTCTTCTTGTGGAAGCTATCGGTAGGTTGCCTGACCCTTCCTGTTCCATTTGCAGTAATATGGTGAAATATTAAATCGGTCTTTTTGACAACCAACTTACCATGTGTGTGAAGCTGATCAAAGCACCAATTGCACAGTTCCAATCCTTCCTCAATACTTCTGCCTGCATTATAGATGATGTACATGTCGTGAAGCACTAATTGTACTCTTGGCGTGTGCAGATGTATACTTGATGGGGACAGTTATGCTCATTTTTGGCATGGGCCTGTATGAGCTTTTTGTTAGCACACTAGAGGTAGCTGGTGAGGAAGCTGGTGAGGAAGCTGAAGGAGTTCGCACCCCAGCACATGGCTCCAACATATTTGGCCTTTTTCACCTAAGGGTACATATGACTTACATATTTCCATGTGTTCAAGTAGAGAAGTTGTGCATGGAAAATTTGTAAAATATCTGCTCTGTGCTTCAGATATGAAGAGTACAAAGAGAAATGACATTTCATGATCAATAGGGTGTTTATGAAGGGCCACGATGAGTTGTTTGAACTTATGTAAGGCAATTTGTTCATTCCATGTTGTAGAAATCCAGCATTGATGATCTTTGTGTGATCTTTGTGTGATATTTACAACCTGATAGCATTTTGAGGGATTTTCTTTGTTGTCTGATACTGATGAATGCAGGAGCGTCCAAAGTGGTTGGAGATTAGATCAATTGCTGAATTGAAAACCAAATTGGGTCATGTGATTGTGATGATACTCCTAGTTGGAATGTTTGAGAAAAGCAAGAAGGTGCCCATCCACACAATCAACGATTTGCTCTGTTTATCAGCATCTATTCTACTGGCATCTGGCTCCCTCTTCCTGCTCTCTAAGCTCCATTCCAACCTCCCAGAATAGTACGACTAGTGTTGTAATCAAGTGATGTACATTGAGCAAGGACATGAGCATAAGTGAAGACTCTTAGATGGAGTATTATATTGTACCTTTAAAAGATTTCCAAGGACACATTATTATGATATTAATGAATTTCACCATGTTGGTATTATGATGAGAATCAAGTCTGGAAAGGTTGCAATAGTAAGAAAACCATTCTCACCAACAAGCTAGTTTGAACTCTCTGAGAAAGCTAAACATGGAACTGAAATGTAATCTTTTTCTTGCCTTGCACAGAGTTTGTGAGTGGTTATTTAAAGTTTTTGCCCTCATAAGCAAAGCATTCTAAATACAGTGGGAAGGCAGCATTCTGGGCTGCTAGAATAGAAAATCAGATGAATGTTAAGCTAAAGTGTGGTTAACTAGTATCACTTCAGACCCATATAAAAGATAGGCAAAATCGTCTCATAAAGTTGATGGTTTTCAGTATTTCTGTCATACAGCAGATGTGAAACATCAACAAAATATAAATGAATACAGATGCTACTCTACAATTCCATACCAACAACCCTGGAACTCCTTGACATTGTTGTCTAAGTCTGTCTCTAATGATATTGTTTTCAAGCCAGAATCATCTGAAAGTGCCCAATGTCCTACTTAAATTCTTTTGGGTGCACTTGAATGAGCTCTATAAACTGTTGACTCACCTCTGAGGGCAGCTTTCAGCAGCCAGCGAAAGCATGGATGATGAATTTTGCACTACTTGGTTTAGAATGCAGTAACTAAACTTCACTAAGCTAGTGCTGAGAATTAATGAACCCATTGCACAGTTAGCAGTTAAGGCTGATAGAGATTCAAAGGCTTAGATTGTAAAAATAATCATGCATTCAGCAGTTGGCCTAAGTTCACTGGACTTATATAACATCAAGACTACCCTCCATGAATTGCTTATGGGCAAGAACATTGACATGCTCTGTGGGATGAAAGGAGTCCCAAAACATGTAGTCTCCCCTATTACTGCAATAGCCTGTGACTGTCTCACATTGTCAATAAGTCCAGAAAACTGCCCTGATCCACAGCATGCCATGTCCACAACAGTAAATCCTGTCAGCAGAAAACAGTGCAAGGCAATATAATTATGTGAACCTAATGGACTGTCTGACAACTAGCATATGACCAGTACATGTCACATACTTACATAACAAAGATGAAGCAGCTTGTAAATCTCTTGAGCAATCCACAAACTACTGATTAGAAACAAATGTTTCATTCCTATCTTAAGTTTTTGAAAAACTCTTCATTTAGGTTTTTCACATGACTTGTGGGTGGGAGAAAATGTAGTATCCATGGTCATTGAATGCAGTAGAAGGATGTAGTACTATATGAAGCTGCATTGTTGATGATATTCATCACTATGCTAAAGGATTTGATATACACAATAGTAGACCCTGGAAGCTCAGCTTGTAATTCCTCAGTCATAGGCTTCAATGCAGCATTGAATATCATTGTCAGGTCTTGAATGCTTCTAACACAACTCCCACTTGTGCTTCTAGTCGACAATTCTGAAGGTGTGCATCCTGTGGACCCAATGTTGGCCACTGTAATCTTTCGCATTCCCAAGCTGTAAGCTGTCTGCAGTGAAGAATTCAATATGCATTAGATCAGCTTATTGCAACCATGGCAATCCAGACCTAAACTGCATGCTGATGGGCTAGGGAACCTTCTTAGCTATCTATCAAGGCAGCCAGGTTCAATCCCCATGCCGCACAGGCAGTCATCTATTGTTCATAAACAACAGAAACAATGTAGATTTGGCTCCTGCTGTCTTCATCACATTTTCAAGAAGCGCACAAGTTGAGGCAGACTCCTGATCAAGACAATATCCATGAAGATTGCAGAGAAATCTCTATAAAACCACTTATGAAACCATTAAAAGTTCCAGTCGGTCAGACAGAGGATTGATTGCTAGTACCTTTGACTGAATGGGTAAGATTCAGCTTTTCAATATACCTTGAGTTGTCCATAAACCAGTGAAGATGATTCATTGGAGCTGGTTTAGGTAGGACAAAGTTAGGTTCCATAAGTCGTAGTTGTCATGGACAGTTCCAAATTGGAATATGTTTAGTTCATTCCCAAGTAAAGGCATGAAATTAGGTCTTTTCAGATCTGTATTTTAATGTTTTTTTCCAACACCATATTCACAAGGAGATTTTCAATACTTTCTTCACCAATTTGCGTTACATTTCTTTTCAATTGAATTCAACTGAATAGAATTTCATTTCAATTCAAATTACATGCAACATCATTCAATATCTTCATTCAAAATGGGACTTCATTTCCACATTGAAATCAATTCATATTTTTCATTAATTTATCAATTGATTGTCACTGGTAGTGCACAGCAGCACAGAGCCCAAGTGTTAAAATAAGGAGGTCTTGGTATTGAGGAATGGTGTATTGTTGAGCTTCAGTAGAAACTGGAAAAGATAGTTGTTGATATAGTCATTGCCCCCTATTGTAAAAGCATACATTGCATCTTGAATAAGCTGATGAGCTGCTGGTTGTCCAATTTGAGTTGCAATTTGTATCTTTGTGTTTTGAGAATACTAAAATTATTGTGGAATCATGAGAAGTTCAATCTGTAAAGTAAAACATTTCAACTCAATACAGTTGTTTTCTGTTGACACACATATAAATATTAGAATCTGTAAGCCTATAAGCATACACACAAAGGTCATGTGCTCACTTTGGATACTCAAAAGCATCAAACTAAATTGTCATTACAACTTCCATGTACACTTCATGGTTCCAAGCAGCCATGTGCAAATGCTATTATTCACTACCCTCTATCCCCTGCAACTATAACCTCATTCATAGCTAGCCAAGAGAATGAATAACAGCTACTATAGAATCAGTCACAGACCTGTTTACCAAGAGTTCAAAAGAGAAAAATCAGTACAAGCTTCAAAACCCGGGAATTTGAGATGATCTCACAAATATAGAACCAGTGTTGTCAAGAATGCCAGCATCAGCAGATGCATAATTGACACCTTGCAGGATGTTGGGTCCAGTTGCTGAAGGATGAAGAACAGGTACTGGATACTCTATTCTGATTGACTCACCTGCAGTAGATCACAGAAATGCATTCAATATATAATTGGGTAGGGGAAGCAGTGAAATAGCTAGACTTGGAAATTCATCAAAACTGCAGCCTAGATGACCATAACCACAAAACTTGTGCCGAGCCCCTAGTAATATTCTGATTGCTGATACTGATGATTTCCCCATCTGTGCCAACAGTTTACACATTTAAATAATACTTCGGATTCAGGAGCGTATATGGACTCCAGTAGTGCCGCATACTGCAGCCTAATAATTCTCAACGTCTAAAGATTCCAGCTGATGCTGGCTATGGATGAGTTCAGCTCTAGTAGGATCTCACTTGTGGACAGGAAGCTGCCAAAGTTAATTAGATCAGCGGAGTCTATACTATAAGCAGGATGAAGAGCGCGATGAGAGATTTTTGGAAGTACTCCATGGGACGCAATGGGATAGATGTCGAGTGTGGCGAAATGTGGAGGATTCTTTTGCGCAGGAGAGACACGGAGACAGGAAGCTGAGGCGAAGGTGGTGTTGATATCTACACGTAGTCCGAACAGCAATCGCCTTCCACGTTCAAATCCAATGTTGGCAAGTTCTTGAATTTTAGCAAGTTCAGATCAAGTTATAAGAGTAGATTCAAAATTCTTTATGAAGATAAAAATCAAATGAGAAGTAATCATCAATCGACTTACCGCATGACTCAACATATGACCCTAAAAAAAAACAGACTATGAGAGGGGAGGGTAGGCCACCAGTGTACAAAAAGCCCAATTCAAACTAGGAGTTGTGTACAAGTTTTGCAGACATATTATGAGTTGACATTGTAAACATGTACACAGTTTCTACAATACAATGTTATTATACTAGATACTATGGAGCCAGCTTGTATTTCAAGAGTTCTTGATTCATAGATTTCTCAATTGAATGCATCAAGCCTGTTTACAAGCCTCACAACTCTTTCTTAGATCATACTGCAATGCCAATCTCACCATCAACATATTTTTTGATGTTTCAGCAAACACTCTTGTGCACACTGTCATGTATCCACTAGAAAAGAAAATGAGCTAGGCAAGAATACTTATAACTGGTATTAGGATTGGGAAACACAAAAACATAGGGAATTCCTCCATTCACACTCATTGCCATCTTTCCAATATGAACAAAACAAACTTGGGAAAAGTCTTTAATTAAATTGTTGCTAGAAGCCTCTACTTGTTCCAATCCCTTCCAGCTCAGGTTGGAATTGTAAATTACAAGTGTGGAATGACCTAGGGATCTCTTTAGGAGGTTTGAACCCCAATTCATAAATTATGGTTTTTCCTGATCTGGAGTGGAAGGAGGATCTCCACAAGTTTAGCCATCTTAAAATAAAAACAATTTGCAAATCATTAATTATGTTAAAATGTGGGCCAAATTTGCTATTACTTCCTCAACAACCTGCAAAAACATCCCAAATGTTTGATCGACCTCAGTTAGAAATCACATGCAAAAAAAAAAATTATTTAAAAAAAAAAAGAACATTTGATCAATGTGCAATTGATTTGCAATTGATTTGAAAAGAATCCTACTTAAGTTAGTGGTTTTACAAGCCTAGATTGCCCTAAGACTAGGCCCTAGATATATGATCTAATCATGTGGTATTGACGCGCTCCCAAACTCCTTAATAAACTCAAAGGTGAATCTGAAGTGAAAATAGTGGAAGAGCAAGGAGTCAAAGCATACTCCCTGGTTCGCAGCACTTTGGGGGTAGAGGGGTGTGTTGGAGTTTCGAGATGGGGCTAATAAGAATGATAAGCAACTTATTCATTCACACAGATCTGCACAAACCAAACAACAAGTTGGTTAGTGCATAGTTTGAGCACTTTTGATTTAGGACGAGCCACGAGCAAACTCGGATTCACAAAACTCATCACGGCCTGTACTTGAAGGAAGCCACCACCTTCCCCTTATAATATACTATGTGCATTTCTATGAGGCCCACATACAAATGACATTTTGTCCTAAAACTCCCAAATGAGGGTCCTGAAATTCCCAAAGTTGGGACTCCCACAATTTTGGGGCCCCATAACTTTGTGCATAAACCTTTGATTACGATGAGGTCTTAAGCAAAGTTATAATTCCTATCAAAAGGTTTCCAATGGTATGTCGTATGCCACCTTCACTAAAGGAAATTGGGTCGATTCCTAACTTTTAGTGGTCGGGAGTTAAACTGCCAATTTGATTCCCAACTTTTCTTTTGGCCATAACTTATGTTTCAGATGTACAGATGGGTCAACGAGCCCATTTTAGACATTTACATTTCAATAATTTTCCAATGATATAAAGAACTTTTTGAACCGATGGGTTTTGACCCTTGAAATTGCCTTCTGAAAATTTAGGATTCCAATGGGATTCTAACTCCCAAAATGGGAGTTCATTAGGAGTGTGAAGGTTCATTCCCTCACATTCTTTTGCACTCCCGGGAACACAAGATGTGACTCCCGGACTTCCTTCTTGGCCTACAACTTTGCAAGCCCTTGCTTTGGTCGCGAGCCCAAGGCTAGGGTTGCGACAGGTACAAAAATACCCTAGCTTTACACTTTGGTTGGGAATGTTTGCAACAAAGATTTACAAGCACCTTTGTGGGCAAGATAGTGGCAAATCTTTTGTTTTTAGGGAGAGGATTTGCCCCATAATTTGCTTCACTCACTACTACGAAAATGAGGTGCAAGTTATTAGCTTAAATCACTATGGGATTTTTATAGTGAAATAACTTCATTACATTTTACTAATTTCACCTTAGTGAAAATTATTTTACTATAATATACCTATGTAAACATCATGCTTCAATATTAGTTAACATAATTCATTATTACAATTTATTATAGTAAATAAGTTTATTTCTATGTTTTTAAAAATATTTTATCTATGCTACTTTATGATATACCTTATATTATTTTAAACTACTTTAGTTATTCTAATTTATATTTTATGTAATTATAGCCTATTATAAATTATTATACCCTAAATTATTATATGTTATTTTATTTTAAAGTATTTTAATTAATTTATTATAAGCTTTTAAATTATTTTAAATTAAACTATTCAACTAATTTAAAATTATATCTTCAGTTATTTTAATTTAAATTAATATATGTTATTTCAAGTTATACTTTAACTTATTCAAGGTCCTTATATTTATGTTATTATAAATTATTTTATCCTAAATATAATAACTTAAAAATATCTAAAACAAAATATAATGACCTAAGGTAAAAATAACTTAGAATAAAAAATAATAACCTATGGAAAAATTACTTTAAATACCTTACAGTATATTAATTACCAATAGCCTATGATATTATAATATAGAACATCAAACAAGAATGCAATAATCACCAATAGTTGTAACAATAACGTATAATAACCAACAATAACTTATAATCCAATAACCATTAACAACCATTAATAAAATAACCACCAATAGCCATTAATATAATACCAATTAATAATCACCAATATCCACCAATAGAATAACCATTGATAGCCATTAATATAATAACCATTAATAATCACCAATATCCACCAATAGAATAACCATTGATAGCCATTAATATAATAATCATTAATAATCACCAATATCCACCAATAGGATAGCCATTGATAGCCATTAATATAATAATCATTAATAATCACCAATATCCACCAATAGGATAGCCATTGATAGCCATTAATATAATAATCATTAATAAACACCAATATCCACCAATAGAATATCCATCAATAACCATTAATAGAGTAGCCACTAATAGTCATTAATATAATAAGCACCGATAGTCGTTAATAAAATAAGCACCAATAGTCGTTAATAAAATAAGCACCAATAGCCGTTAATAAAATAAGCACCAATAATCATTAATAGAATAAACACCAATAGCCATTAATAGAATAAGCATTAATAGCCATTAATATAATAACCACCAATAGTCACTAATAGAATAACCACCAATAACCAGTAATAGAATGACTACTAATGTCCATTAATGGAATAAACACCAATAATTATTAATAGAATAACCTTTAAAAATCATTAATAGCCATAAATAGAATAAGTACCAATAGCCATTAATAACCACTAATAACATTACTAAACGAACAACCAATAACCATATATTAAGATTGTTTAGGATTGTGAAAAGTAATCTAGGGTGAAATAATTTACAATAGACAAAAAAAACTTAAGGTGAAATAGCCTGTAATAACCTAGAATTGCTAATAATAACATAACGTGAAATAACCTTTAATAGCCAAAAGTAATTTATAATAGTTGCAAGTAGTCTAAATTGAAATAATTTACAATAGTAAAAAATAACATAGAATAACCAAAAAAACTTACAATAGCTATAAATAACCTAAGGTGAAATAGCCAAAAATCACTAGAATTAATTGAAAATAACCATAAATGATCGTAAATAATGTAAGGTGAAATAATTTATTAAAAAAAAAGTCATCTAATAATTGAAAGTAGTTTAACATAGGTAGTATTATTATATTAACAAAAAATAATCCATTTATTTATTTATTTTTCAAAAGAATGGTCATTGAAATGTTATTAAATAATGATATTCAAATTTTTTTTGCTTAAATGATTTTAAACTTTCAAAAGGAAATAAATGTAATTATGTACATTATTGAAACTTTTTAAAAAGTAATCTCGAATCATTTCATTTGAACAAAATTTCAATAAGTTATGAATTTTCAAAGTATATGTTTTTGTACTGTTTAAAATGAAATATTTGATAAATAAAATGCAATATAACATATTATTACAACAAGTGAAATGATTTAATGGTAAAGGTGTTTGCCTCCATTCCAAAGGTCAAGGGATCAAACCTGATGAGTGGTGTTGTGTGTGGTCAACAATGATATGTTGACTAAATATTATTCTATTGAATTCCTAGAATAGGTGCCTAGGTTGATTATGTGGCCTACCCACTTACTTAGGTTTTTAACTTAACGTAGGTAATGACACGTGCCAATAAATAATAGGCTTTAAAAATCACGAAATTCTCAATAATATTATATATTAAATAATTAAAATATAATTGATTTCCATACTGGTTAGTTAATTAATTAGCAAATGAATGGTTTGGTAAATTTGTATTTCATTTTAGAGTAACCTTGGTTCATTAGGTATTACTAAAATAAGTCATTGTCCGTAACAATTGGTCCCCATTCACTAGGGGGTTAAACAATTTTAGTAGGTGAAAATGTGCAAATTCATTCAAAATCTAAGGAAACCCAGAGTGAACTAGGACGCATTTCCTAGTAGTGATTAATGATTTAGCTGGTTGGAAGGGAAAGTGGGACCACTAAGTTTTATTAGAAAAAAAAAGTGATTTCTTCTTTGATGTTATAAAAGATTGAATCTCAAACCTCTCTTTATTATCCAATTCAAGATCTAAATATGTCCTAAACAACCAATAAACAAACTTTCCTTTATGTAAATGAGAATTTTTCTCTATTAATTTTTTTTTTCCAAAAGGTAATTAGTTTTGACAATCACCTTGGTGCTATTTAAAAAAACTCAAGAACAAGAAATAATTAAATTTTTCTCATGGGGATATGTTGAGAATACTATTTTTCAAGCAAATCACAAATGGCATAAATTTTAAAATCTCATTTATTTTTTATCCTATTAAATAAAATCTTATATTGGATTTGTGTAGTCATTAAATTTTTAGGGGGCATTTCTAGGTTTTTTTTGGGAAATGTAAAAGGGAACTCAAATATCTTTCTTGTGGTCTCTAACTTGTAAAATGCTTGAATGTACATTTGGACCACTAAGTCCAAATGTGTGGTTAAGCAATTGTGGAGCTTGGACTTCATGAAGCTTATTGTGGAGAAGGTCTTCTTATCTTCCACATTACGTACAACAATGATAATGACAATTTCCACAAGCTTTAAATCTTTGACAATTTTTAAATCACAATGACATTTGAAGCCAAGTGTGCCCACATCTTAATTGTAGGGTTATAGTCAAGTGGTGGATATAAGACATCATGATTATTCATTTTCATGGTTATAGGAAAGAAAGAAACTTATTTGTCATGCAATGCATTGTTTGGTAAACTTACCAAGGTACCATTTGGGCCTTTTGACTTGGGATGGCAAAATTTTGCTTTCAGAACTACCAAGTGACTAACAAACATGTATTTCATTAATTTTGAAACTTTTAAACTTGGTGGTTAGTAACAAATTTTCTATTGAATTTGAGGCAAAATATTGGAAATATCTATTTGTTGCATCATCTAAAGAGGCAAAACATTATTCATATCTATTGTTGTGTCATATGGTGGCCGCCAAGGGCAAAAACATCCTTGGGTGGTACCACTAAGAATCACCTCAAGGAATGGTTAAGGAACAAAAAATGGCCAAATCATTTTCCTAGGCCTTTTATTTTAAATGTTTTCACAACTATAAATTATTTTTTTCTCATGTTTATCAATTGCAAGCACTAATATATGTGACTTGAAGTTTATTTTGAAATTTAAAAAACTAGAAATTGCTAAAAAAATGTATTCTTAATAAAAGTGCCCCTTGAACTAAAATGTTGCAAATTCAATAGGTGAAAGCATAGTAAAGTATACAAAAAAATTAATTATCTCCAAGCTGGGTAGTCAAAAAATGGTCGAGTTTTTTATGCAACTAGAAGAAAGTAGATTGAAAATAATTTAAAATAATATAATAAAATCATGTTTTCTTTGAGCTTACAATGAGGCCGTGATTATAAAATTTGAAAAACTTTGGTACAATAACAATATGTTTGAAAATGATTGGTCAAATTGAGTTTAAACCTACATTTCTATTAGAAGTTTGATGTATCATATTATGATATTTAATGCTTGAGAACTTACAAGTACATTTTAAAGTTACATCGTGTTGAAAATGGAAAATATTCAATAATTCATCTACTTTCACCTACTTGTACAAGTTTGGACAACCTAAAAAATAAGTAAAAATATTTTTGAATGCATATTAAATATGTGATTAGTCATTGTAATAAAATTAAAGACTGTCCTCATGTTGATCATTAAATAAAAAAACAATTCTACTTTCAATACATTAAAATTTGTTTATGGCTACTTTTTTTTTTGGTGACAAGGAACATAAATTGTCTACTTTACCTTGTTGACACCCAACAATGGTTTGTGGCTCAAAATAGTAGACCATGTGGTAGAACATCACACACATTACACACCAAATCATTGAACATTGTAATTAAGGGTGATCATACCTCTTCAATGAGTTTGAATACATAATTTATAAACCACCAATACATGGAATGATTTTTGTCACCAAATCACAAACAAAAATACCTTTGCCATGAGCAATCTTGGATACATTCTACACCACCTTCAACATGGGCGAAACATAAATTAATCCAAGGAAAATGAACCTTCACAC
The DNA here is from genome assembly GCA_963921925.1 of Sphagnum tenellum. Taxonomy (NCBI): domain Eukaryota; kingdom Viridiplantae; phylum Streptophyta; class Sphagnopsida; order Sphagnales; family Sphagnaceae; genus Sphagnum; species Sphagnum tenellum. Next base: position 16,954,062 of record OY998144.1, read on the forward strand.
TTCGAAATGAGCTCCCACGATGGACTCCCAAATCTTCAGAAGGCAATTGTAGGAGTCAAAACTCATTGGTTTGAAAAGTTCATTATACCGTTGGAAAGATCTTAGAACATAAATGTCTTAAATGGGTTCGCATGACCCGTTTGGCCACTTAAAACATAAGTTATGGTCAAAAGAAAGGTCAAGAGTCAAATTGCCAATTTGATTTCCAACCACTAAAAGTTGGGAATTGCCTTAATTCACTTCCGTGCACTTGATGAGCTATAACTTTGCTTCATACCTCACTTCAATCAGAGGTCTTCACACAAAATTATGGGCTTCCAAAGTCATAGGAATTTCAGGATTCCAACTTGGGAGTCCTAGAACAAAATGACATTTAAATGTTAGTCCCATGGCCAAGCACAAAGAATACTATAAGGGGGAAGGTGGTGGTTTCTTTCGAGTCCGAGCTGTGGTGAGTTTCGTGAATCCCTGTTTGCCCATGGCTTGTCTATGCACCAAAGTGCTCTAACTACACATTAACCAACTTGTTGTTTGGTTTGTGCAGGTCTTGTGTGAGTGATTGAATTGCTTGTCAATTTTCTATTCTCATTTCGAAGTTCCAGCACGCCCTTCTACCCCCAAAGTGTTGTGAGCCAGGGAGTGTCCCCCAACTCCTTTTCCTTTCATTATTTTCACCTTTGGACTCATAATTGAATCCATCAAGGAGCTTGGGGGTGCATCAATTAAACTATGTACATATGTTAGCATAATAAATATGTTAGGCTTGGTAAGTATGTTAAATTAAGTAGGTATGTTAGGTTGGGATGATATATGTTAACCTTGTAGGTATTATAGGCTAAGTAAGTACAATAGACTTTCTATATGTTAATTACCTATATAGTTTATGTAAATATAAAATTGTTACTTTAAAGTTTAAGGCTAGGAATTCAAACCCAAAAACTTAGAACCCTAAAATCACACCTAGGACCTCAAAACCTAAAAACTTAATATCTTATATACATTTAGGACCTTATCCCCTATCTAGCCCTATGACATGCAAAAGAAAACCTTTTGATACACCAACCTTGGTTTCATAATGTGTTTGGGGTTCACGTACATCCACCAAGTCCAATTTTAAGACCAAGTTTGGGTCTAGTTCTTAGACATGAATTTACATTTGAATTCAAACAAAACCCAAGTCTAACCAACACCATTTCTTACAATTTACAAAGTGACAACTTCATTAGTGCAATACAACAATTTTTTTCACATTATATATATCATTTTTTATCATTCATTGGTTGCTTTCATCCAATAGTTTTTTTTGTTTAATATCTTATAGCCTTGATAATCTCATTTGTTGTCTTTCCTGCATTTCACCTTCCCAAACCTTTATTTTTTCAACCTTCAAAATCCCATCTTTTGCCCACACTTCAACTTTCTGGATTGTCAAAATGAAAATTTCAAATATAGCCAATCAATTGACAAACCTATGTCAAAGTTGGCAAGGTACTATATTATATGCTTTGGTTAAATTTTATTTTATGGGTTGGAAGAAGCCCATTCACTATATATTAAGAGAAGTGTTTGTTGGTTTGCTTCGTTTATTTGGATGGGTTTGTGCCATAAAACTTGCAAAGTATCTCTACCCCAACCCACCTTCCTCCCCCTGCCCCTTTCCATTTTTTGTACCGGTAGAAAACCCTTGATGAAGTTGTGTGTACCTTTGTTGTTTCGTAATTTTTGTACAAAAGTCATGAAATATAAAATGATTTTCATCTTTCAAGATTAATTCAAAATAAAGAATGATTTCTCAAATTTGAGGTTTTTGAAAAATCGTATATCTTAGAAACTTTGAAGAGGTTTGTTTTAAAATCTCTTTTTATGCATACAATATCTCTTCATAGGTTGTAACATCTCTTCCAATACAATGAAAGAACATATAAACATAGCTAATTCTTCTTTTTTTCATGACCTAGCTATCATATTTTCATAATAACTCTGATGTTAAGCCCATTTCAATGGGAATAATATTAGGATGGATGACCTTACTTGGGCCAATGGGAAGGGGCCCACTAGTTCACATTTCAATCCCTAACAGTTGGGTAGGTCCCACTGAATTGGTGGGTGTGGGTCCTTTGAAGGAGACTGACGCCCAAACCCCCCAGGTCAGGCTAGAGGACATGGGAAGCAGAGAGTACCCTTGAATACAAAGAGAATCACCAGTTGTTCATCAATCAGTACTGTGAAGTATCAGGCTTTAGGCATGTTGTCCAATGTCTACTTCACAAAGTCAGACGATTCAGCTGTTAAGAATGTACCTACAAATGTCAGTCGGATGATTGTTTCTATCAAGCATCCTGTGGACATCAAACGTTCACTCACTATTTCTGGTGTAAGTTTGTTTCTGCACTAGATGAAAACACCCACTTCTCACTTTTGTTGTTGACTTAAAATAGAGATAAAGTGAGTACCTAAGTTATTTCCTCTTTCCTCCAAGGAAACGCCAATCAATATGGCTACTTTTAAAAAAAACAAAGGAAAAGTCGTGGGCGCACCCGCCCATGATCACACTATGTCACTACTATGTACCCCTAGTTGCAAAATAGGAAAAAAATGGGCTCCCCTAGATTTCACTTTCCAGTTTGTGTACATAGGGGCAAACCATATGGGATCAAACCCAGGTGCTGTTGGGAACATCTTGGGAAATGCATGTGGGAACATTTTGGGAACTTGATGGGAACAAAGGAAAAACAAAAAAATAAAAATAAAATCCTGTCCCCTGTCCCCTCTTTTAAAAAAAAGACTTGACCATCTATGAGTGCATGCTGAGCCGTCCCATTGGCTGCATGAAGTTTCTCTTTCCAAAACTGCCTAGGCTAATGGCAGGGGCAGAATTTTGGGGACATAGTAATATTGCATAGTACCTGTAGACGGTCTATGGGTGGGTGGGTCCAAGCACCACCATTAGGTACCCTTTTCCCTGGGGAGTAGCAGCAGAAGAGATTGTCGTCGGGATGTCAAGTGTCATGCTACTTTTGCGTTCATGTTACACAAAGCCAAAACAAAAAAAAATTATTTGAAGTAGGAAATACTCTTAGTTTGTGGTTTGTATCAGTGTCTGGCTATTCTTTTTGAAAGAACCCCTCACTTTCCTTATTTGATATGCTTCTTGCGAGGGGGTTCAGGAACTTGATGTTCCCCTTGTGGTTTGCCCTCTTAGGTGGTCCTTTTGTCTTCTTGGTCATGGGTCCTTGGATTCCCCCTTTTCTGGGTGCTTTGGTTTATTTTATGATTGGCAGGGTTTCATCATCTAGTCTCAGTTTTGACACTTTAAACAGTTTTGGTTGGTTCTTCAGGTGCAGGAGGAGGTTTGAGCACAATTTTTCAAAATTTTAAATCCAGAGTTTTTGCTTTTTCAATTTTCTTCAGATTCAATAACTTTGAGGCCTGGTTCGGGTTCCTTAGTCTAGTTCTGTGGACATACTACACTTTCCCCAAGGTTGGAAATTTTTTAAGTATAAAGTTTTACAACAAGTTAAAATTGGAAATTATGAAGGTGTCAAGTTCTACAAGTTAAAATTACAATTTATGAAGGTATCAACTTTTACAATAAATTAAAAGCTGATCAGTTACCTAAAAAGTTCAGCCTACCAGTTGACGTTAAAAACTAATCAATGTGTCTACCTAAAACAAAGATGAACATATTTATAAAAGTTTATTTCCAAAGTTCCAGTTCCAATTCGAGTTCTAACAAGGGGTGTGTCAAGCTGTGGCCTAGCCATTCACACTAAAATGTATCAGAATGCAAAAGAAGAATTATACAAACTCAAATTTTTCACCATGCAAAAATGTAGTCTTCGAAAAATCCTCTTAAAAAAACCAAAATCCTTCAAGACATTGAAACTCTGTAACTAATCTCAAGTTTAAAGAGAAGCCAAAATACTGTCTTTCAAAAACCCTCATGTAATAATATACCCACTAACTAGGGTCCAAAACCCCTTAGGGTACTACACTCTATAATGAATCTAAACACAGTCTCCTTGCCTTGGAAGGCAAGGCAAGGCAAGGCAAGAGAAGAATTAGAGCAACAGAAGGCTAGTTTTATGATCTCGTTCGTCCTTGTGCTGATTTCATCAAAAGGATAGAAGTTCAGTTCACAAGTCAGAACAATACGAACTTCAACCTATAGGGAACCTGCTAACATTGATATGTGCATCATAAATGCAAGCTACTTCGAAACTCTCATTACTGAGGTTACAAAGGTTGCTCCAACCTCAGACTCTCCTTGATGCCAATCCACATGGGTGTGGCCCCCTCAAAACCCTGCCCTCTTCTTCCCCCATTATGCAATCCCCCTTTCAACTACCCTACACCTTTCCTAGATTTAGGTTGAAGTAACTAACAACGAGCCCAAACCCTGACAAAGGCCAGTAGCTCTTTGTGGTGAAGAGGCTCTTATTTACTATTGCCCTGGATTTGTCTTGGATTTGCATCCAACTAAATAACATAGTTACAGCCTTTGGGTTGGGTAGCGGTCAGGTTAAAACAAAAAAGTTACTGGAGAGCCAAGATAAATTGGGCCAGGCAAAATTAATTGGGTTGGGGTCTCAGTACTTTTCACCCCACCTTTTTCCAGGTTGATATTTTTACCTTCATAGCTTTACCAGGTTGATTTTTTCAGAAATTTTTATTTCCTTTTATCAAGCTGATATCTATTTCAAAATGTTGTATCTACTCTCACCCATCTGATATATCAAAATCAAATGGATTTCATGCATTCATATGGTAGGGTACATTGGAATATTATGATAGCCATGGATTCTTCTAGTTTCTTTTGGTGGTGAGAGATTTTGCAAAAACGAAATTTGGAGAAAACCTGGAAGAATATGTTTTTTCAGTGTAAATTTTTCATCATAGCAAAGAATTGTCAGTTTTATGAAAAAAAGAAATTGGAAAAAAGAAGAAGCAATGTGATGGTTTGTATTGGACCTACATGAATAATTACTAAACATGGCAAAACATAAAATTCTGATCAAATCCTAAGGGATGAATCAGCTACTGCTTACAATTCAAGTCACACATAATAGATACTAGTGTGGCTTGTGCCGTTTTCCCAAGTGTGAACTTGTTATAATGTAAAGTTTAAAAAATTATTTAAAATTTCAGTGACAAAAATCATTGAAAATTCCATATTTCTCACATCCTAAGTCCAAACCTCACAACACAAATTCCTTTAAAAATCATCAAGATCTTTCCAACAACACTAAAGGCACATCACAATTCCTTCTACTTGAATTGAATGATAGACACTTGTGTTACTACATCCTCAACTGATTTTTCCTTCCAAAACCTGGTTTTTGGAAATTTATTTGAATGTTCAGTGGCGGAAATCACTTTAAAATCAATGTCTGCCACATTCTGAATCCAAATCTTACCAAATAAATTCCATTAAATCCTGCTTGTCAAGATCTTTCCTTCAACACCAAAGGCACATTCCAATTCTTTCGAAATTTTCAGCTATGATTTAATTTAATTTTCAGTGAAGAAATCAGTCAATATTCAAGACCTTTTGCACCGCAAGTCCAACGTCATGGAACTAAGCCCATGCACCCCTCCATGTCAAGAGCTTTCCAAAGACATAAAGAACTCGATCTAAAGCATCTCGGTTTGGTGGATCTCATAACTACAAAACAAAACAAACTACCTTCCTTCATAGATAGATTGTTCTACATGTAATCCATAAAGCATCCATGAAGAACTTAAGAGAAATTTCTTCCTGTGTTCACACTTAGTGATAAGCTATCAAAATGATAGTTAATAAGTTAATTAGTGAATCAAATTCAAATGTCATTAATTTGTTTTTACGTTCTAATTAATTAGTCATTGTTTATCCTTGTTCACACATGAGTAGATAATTAGGTTAGTAAGCTACTAACAACACACTAACCTACCATTGTTCACACTTGAACATGATAAAAAGAGTGGTAAACCTATTATTGTATCATTTGAGCTAGATTCTTCACATTGAGTTTTTTTTTAATTTGTTTTGTCATTCAAACATCATTTGGCAAAGGAAACATTTTGCACTTTCAAATGTTTCCTTGGGTTTTTTAAATCTCAATATGTTGCATCTTTTGAGTTATATTTTTCACATTAAATTTGTTTTGAATATGTTGCATCATTTGAATTGTATCATTCACATTGTAACGCATCACTTGAAGTTTGTTCTTTTGGTCCAATTCTTGTAGTTAGTTTTGCAAGTGCTTAACTTGTCACACATGGCTATGACAAAGATGAACTTTGCAATGCATCTTCTTTAAAAAATGATGTGCAATTTCAAATTTCATATGTCAATAAACTTTTGGGCAACTAGGAGCTTGGTGATTGGGATAAAGTGAGATTGATCGCTTGGTACTTCCATTTTTTGATGACACAATATGACGATCATCGCTAGATCAAACATTTTCGTGTTAGCAAAATTTTTATGTAGCATCTAACACTTAAATTATTTCCTTTGATGGAAAAAAGAAACACCAAGTTTTAATCAACGACGCTTCTGAATATGCACATGGCTTGCAATTTGTACAAGTCAACTCATGTGCTGCTTGATATCTCCATTGTTTTAAACCTTTTGCTATTGAGAAATATATTGTGCATCTAATGTTGCATGAGTTTATATGTGCTATGAACATAATGTTGAAAAATAAGCTCAAATGACTTAATGAGATTGAGATGGTGGAAATCATGACTAGGTTCAAAGACTTCTATGGCTTGGCATCAATTCATGGTGCCATAGATGCAACACATATACACCTACACAAACCAAAAGGCCATTGTTTTGTAGTTGATTGCTATTCTTACAAGTTGAAAAAACATATCACATTCAATTACAAGCAATTGTGGATCACCAAAGACGATTTCATGATATTTTTGTTGTTATTGGTTTTGTGAATGATGCATGAGTATTATGGCTTTCTTCTCTATATTATTGAGCAATTGATGGAAACTTGTTTATTATTGATCGTGGAGAAAAGGGATTCAACCATATATCCTTGGTGATAAAAGGTATCCCCCTCTTGCTTTGGTTGATGGTGCCCCACAAGCAAATTAGGGTGTGGCATATTGTTCTTGAAACTTTATTCAATCAATAAGTGTTTCATGGCATAAATGTGGTGGAGAACTCTTTTGGGATCTCGAAAAAAAATTCCAAGAATTGATGTTGAAAATAAATCTGGATGTCCGTTTTCTACCAAATGTTGTAGTTTGTTGTTGTATGTTACATAATTTGATTTTGAATGGTAAAATGAGGATATAGAAACAATAATGACTCAACTTGAAGTTGAAAATGCTCAACCAAAGTTCCAAGGTGAAAGGAAAATGTATGAACAAGGAAATGTAAACATTGATGCTAAAAATGAACACATTCATTTACAAGGTGATGAAATTTAAGGAATTGCACAAAGAACAATATTGTTATATTAGTAATTTGGAAACCATAGGCCGCAAAGGAGTTGAATGTTTTTTTTGCCACAAATGCACACATGACAAATGTTGTCGAATTGAAAAAATGAAATCAAAGGTTTGATATTATTTATCCATTTGAGTCTTTGCATTTTTGTTTTTCAATTATGCTTTTCATTTTTTTCCTCATCACTAACCTTGTGTATATTAATAGGTTTTGGACTAAAATCATTAGAAGAATTTGAAAGCATGTACATAGGTGGAGGCATTTTTTATTTATTTTGATTAATTGCATGACACGTCACCAAACTCAAATTCAACAAAATAGTAACCAATTTTTTGTTGGTCTGATGATTTTTTTATCTTTCACCTTGAGATATTGGACTTATTCTTTGGTTGTGCGTGATTGGACTTTGTTACGACACTTTGCAATCTCCAATTGTGTGATGTTCATGCATTCCATAATCTCAATGATGGAAATTATTGTTATTGTTTGAAGCTTTGATGATTGAGGAAAATACATTTGATCTCTTACTTTTAATCCTTATGTTCATGAGTGTTATTAAGGTTGTTGGATGACTTGCAAATGTTATTGTAGTCAATGGAATGTCCACAATATTAACGAAAGGTGCAATGTTGATTTCCTTGGTTGGACTATGATAAATCATGTAGGTTTATGAAATTCCCATGAAACCTTCAACTTTTATATTTGGATTTGTACCTTGTGATTCATCATTTGCTCATTCTTTTGGCACATAATCATCTCCTAGAAGTTCTTGCATCATTGATGTTTGAGGTATGAAATAATCCTCTAAATTTCATCCACTTGGTGGCATGTAAACTCCATCACCCTCGGCTTGAAAATCTTTCACATGACCAAGTGTTTTAATCATCCTTTTTCCTTGGAATGCTTGAAAAACATCATAGACTCCCAATTGAATTGCTTTGGTGGTGGTCGCTTTTGTCAATTGTGAGATCTTAAAATGTTATGTGGTGCCCAATCCTTATAAGGTAAGTTGAAACTTTCTTGTAGTCAAAATTTAGGCCATTCCACTTATCTTTGCACATTTTCCCATTGCGAAGGACTTTCAATTTTGTGATCTTTTGTAACTGATCAATTATTTTATCCCACTTCTTGTGGCAAGTACCATATGAAAGCAAGGATCAATTAATTCTTTCAAAGCTAATGCTCCATTTTTTTGCATTGGATAAAAAATAAGATCTATGAATGTTTTTAATTGTCTTGTTTTTTGTTGAAAAGGTTCAACTTTTCCCAACATTGTGCTTATTCTTGACATTGTCGTTGCTCCCAACATTGTAGTTTTTATTTGTGTTGTGCTTGCTTTTGGTGTTATGGCTATTCCACATGATATTGCAAGTGTTGCTTCCAATTGGGCTTAACGAGGTGGCATCCAAGTTGATCTTCCAATCCCCTTCTTGTCCCCTACCTCTTCCTCTCCTACACTCCTTGGAGATGTTTGTTGTTGTGATTGAGAATCAACATTGTCCATTTCTCAAAACGTCGTGAAAGGCTTTGGCAATATGAATCAAAGCGCACATGAAAAAAGTTCATGTGTGGCAAAAAACCTTAAGGCAAAAAAGCGAAAGAGATGTTAAATTTAAAAAAGAAGGTCATGTTAGAGAGATTTTGACAATGTTTAGTAGTCTACTATCTAAAGTTCCATAGTGATAGATTACCACATGCAGGCGTAGGAATGTATAAGTTTTGATGATTTTTTGGGACCAACCAATTAGTAGTTTAACATTTCAGTATATTTTTGGTGATAACACTATTGTTAACTTGTCACATCATCATGTCACATCCATTATTTGTCATAAAGCGGTTGTATATGAACAAAGATTGGAATTGATTAAGTTATCACTTGCATTATCACCAAGTGTGAACTAACCTTAAGTAGGCATAAGATCCTTGCCCCAACTTTTATGGAATATGTGTGAAGAATTGGTGTTGGGTGGGTATTAAAAATTGCATCAAACCTTACTTGTTCTCAAGGTAATTCTTAAGGATCATCATAATTATGGTCCTCACAAAATAAAAAAATTGATCTAGATATGTAACCATGGTTTTCATTTTTTTTAAAATCAAATAATTGCCTACAAAATTGTCATATTTCTATTGCTAGTTCTTTGATATTTTCAAAATAATCAAAGTGGGGAATTCGTTGATTTTGAAATATTTAAAAATTGGAATTAGTAGTCATTGACCAAATTTGAATACTCACCCAATATTAATAACAAACCATTCCATCCTATGCCTTGTGATTTGCACATATTTAAGTTCATAGGTTGGTTACCTTGTGGGGGACAATCCAAAAATGCAAGGTTGGACTTTGTTATGGCTTCATCCAAAACTTTATTTTGCAATTGCCCCTACACTAAGGCTTTACCTTTTGTATCAAAATGAAATGTCAATTCATGTTGAAAGTGTTTAAAAGTGTGATTGTCTAGCTTCAGGGATGGTTTTCTTTAGTTCAAAATGTTTTTGGGATGCATTCATAGTGTTCAAAGTGAAAACCAACCAACATTTTCACTAAAGCCTGTTTTGTCTTTTTCTAAGAGCACCTAATTGAAATTTATACTTAAAATTGATAGATTTTATAGATCAAATATATAATCCATACTTGTATAAAATCTATACATTTATAAATCCTTATATAAATCTATACCTATATCGAGGTAGGTGGGTAGGTTGGTTATTGGTAAGTCATAGTTAGGTAAATAGGTTGCAGGAAGGTAGATTACAAATCTCAAATAATTTGAAAAATGTAAACATATTATATTGATGTTATATTAAAGTTTTATAGTGGTTGGTTGGCAAAGACATTGATTTGAGACCATGGAGATCCAAGGTTCAATTCTTGTTATTATCACATTACATATTAATAGAAAAACTAATAGTCAACTTGGTTGTGCTGAAATCAATTTGTTTAGTATGACTAATTGGTCAAATGGGAAAATGGACATCACCATTTCATTTTTTTGAACAATTGTTTTAGTCAAATAAATTTTTGCGGTGCAACTTAAAAAATTTCTTGGGTTTTTTTTCTCTCTCTCTCTATTCACAAGAATTGGTTGCTAATTATAGGTTTTGCTAGGTTTTTCATCTCCTTTTTTTTCATCATTTTTTTGTTAATATATGCCCCAAACAATCATGTGACCGATTTATCTTTTTATCAAATAAACATGACTTTGTGCTACATGTTTTCCACTAACCTATGATAAGATGTATATTACCTTTACGATCTACTTGTTAAGTTGATAAAACTTAGTAACAAAAGCCAAAAAAAACAAATTATACATTCAATGTTTTTACTTGAATGAGACTAGATATAACTTTTATATTATTGTGCATTACTTTTCAAATTTCATATCATAAAAATAGGTTCAAAGTACATTTTTATGAATGCAAGTAGCTTTTAAAGTCTACTTTTTATAATGTAACATTTGTTTCAAATATGTGTCAAAGTATAATGTCTCATTTCAAACTTACCCTTAGGTCGTCAACTTTTTTGTATACTTATCATATTTTCACCTTGAAAAATGTACCAAATTGATCCATCTTGATGTTTATGAATTAAACACAATAAATTTGGCATGCATTATATAAAGTTGCCCTATTTTGTACCCTTTCCATTTTGATGTATTTTCCATTCTGAATGAACCTTTGTTTCATTTTTTCACAACCATTTTCATATATTGTTGAAATACCTTTGCCATCCAATTGTCCAACAAATAAGTGGGTTGTAGCTCAACCTTGGGATGTACAACCTATTTTGAAAGATTCCTAGATGCCATTTACCATTGATTAGACAAAAAATGTTTATGTTAAACTAACAACCATATGCCATTTGGTTTGGTTGATTGCCACAAATATTCCTTTTGTCTCTTGTTATCCATAGGATTGTAAATGCTTCTTCTTGCACCCATAGGAATTATAATGATCATTTGAAAGCGCAAAATTGCAGGTTCTCCCATGAAGTATAACTTGTTTGCACCAAAGAAATTACTTTGAAATCATATGTTGATTGACTTAGTGTTCATAGGAGATATTTGTTTGAATGTTCCTTTTATCTCCTGCTATTATGGCAACCCAAGAACCCAAATGGAGGAATAAAAATAACATAAAGAATAGGTCTCCTTCATCATTTTGATGTTCTTAGGTGGATTTTTCGATGTTTAAGCTAAATCTGACATATATTTATCATCAAAGCATCATTGGCCATTTAAGCATATTTAACACATACACCTAACATCATTTCCATGAGTGGCAAATTGGGCAAACTTAAGTGATGTTGGACATGACTTTTTTAATACCTAACGCATGAACATAACTTCAGGTGTAACTCAAAAATAACCTTTATCTCTCTTTTATGGAATTTGAGGGTCACCTTGTGATTGCATATATATATATATTCCTTGAAAAAACATGAAAGTTATTTTTTTTAAAAATTATTTAATTAAAAGTCTTGTGACTCACATAAGCTATGCACCAACAAATTCAGATGATCTCAAATTATCATTATTTTTCTTTTGTCTCTTATGCCTTAATGTGTTAATGAACACAACAATAATACCTATTTTCAATTTAAATATTATATGGATTCAGAAGAAAGCTAGTGGTTGAAATTGCCTATGTGCAGGCTCAACAATAGGCAGAACAAACAGAATGTAGTATGGGGAGGCTCATAGGGAGAGAGGGGTGGATGACTTTAAACACATCATCCACTCCAATTGTTTTACTGCTGGTTGAGTCTGGTTGCTGGTTCACCCTGCTAATGTGATTTATAAGTGTGTTTTGGTTCATGATTCAAGGCTGGGTATTGAGAACAGGCGTAGACAAATTTGAGACTTATGAAAATTTCAGTTTATTTCAAACTTACCGATATTTCTACCAAACCCCCTTTCTTTCAAGGTTTTTTTTATCACTTTTGCAAACATGGGTGTCAACTACCATATCATTAGGTAGAGCACTCAAAGAAAATTCTTAATGTAATTGGAGGTTACCTTATATCCATGAAGTTCCCTCCTAATAAAGAAGAGAAATAATTAAGTCTACTTCTTAAGAGTGGAAGGGTTATATAGTCATCAAATCCTTCCTACTCATAAGGAGTTGTTGTAAGAACCTTGCCCTTGTTACACCTAACGACTTTATGATAACCTTTGTGATGGATGAGGGACATTCCCAAAATGAAGGGCTGCATTCACCTATTCCCTCATCATCCTAGGCCCCTTATTTTGAGAATACTCCCCACATTGGACAAAACAATGATTCTAAAATTTTAAAATTTAAGTTTTCCCCAATTTACAATTCATTTCGATCCATGTTAGTAAAATTATTAACCTAAATTCAAAAAAGAGAGTATATATACATATATATATTCCATTTCATTTTATAGAACAATAATGGCACAAAAAAAGAGAAATATGACATGTAAGAGGTCAAAAAGCATCCCTGGAAATGCGAGCATTGAACAATTATAATCTTGTTATGTAACTACATGTTAAATGAGAAATCATTTGTGTTTTTTTATCATATATTATTAGATTAAGCATATCAAAACCAGCAAATGATGGGTTATGGAATGAACATCGTGTCCATAGGAAAAATGCACATATTATAGTCACCAGATGTCTACTAGTCATTGAATGGAAAGTTCCATATGCCCATTACATGAGGATCAAAGATCAATTACATGCAATCAAATAGAACGTTAAAAAAATCTTGAATGGGGATTAAAACACATGTTGTCCAGCATGGGCTCTATATTAGACAAAATTCAAGAAACTTTTGACTAGAATGTAATTGATTTATCACGAACACCCTTTGTTACATGCAGAGTCAGGTGCACTTTGCAACATAATAAGATTCTCATAGAGTATTACTCAAATTTCTTCCTTAAGTCACACCAATGATTGTTTCATTGGATTTGTTTTTGTTTGTGAGGGTGAAATTTTTTTTCACAAAAATGGCAAATTTTTGCTCAATTTACAATTAAAAACAAAAAGAATCCCAGTTTATATCCCAAACTAGTTGCTTGACCCCCCCCCCCCCCCCCCCCCCCCTCCCCACACACACACACACAAGTAGTGGGGTAATATAATGATTGGAAATCATGTGCATAATTGATATTCGCTCATTTTATCCTAACAATTGCTTAAAAACTGCAAAACATGTTTAAAATAATTCATGGAGTTGTTCTATCAAAAAATCCCAATTTCTAAAATTTTACAAAACAAAGGTAAATGTAGAGTGGCAAAGTATATGGGGCCTAGCATATCAATGTGTGATCATGATACATGGGACAATGATGAAGTTTAGTCAAATGATGATGAAATTTGGTCAAATGATGAGGGCTTGAACTAACGTACATCCTTGACTACTCTTTTGGGCATGGATTGGGCATGGATAAGGATATTTATTACATTTTGACATATTCATCATGAATTCATTTCGCTTGTGTATGACAAAACGATGGTGCCCTTGCCATGCACTTGGTACCATTTGGAAAGCCCTAGATGAAAGGGGTGCACCCAAGTTGTTTCTAATGTTTAGACCTACCCAATGGTTGTTGATTTATTGAATAGTTTTATGAAAGAAAATTCAACAAAATTGAAACTGCAATTTTTAGGGAAATTGTTGCATACTCTTGAAAAGACCTTGATTAATGGAATTTCTTGAAAGTCCATTTTGTAATTTTTAGACCTAAGTTGTAAGAAATATTGAGTTTTTAGTATTTTTTGTCACTCAAAATGTGGCTAAATTGCAAAAAACAGTTTTGAAAGGAGAATTACTTGTAATGAGTTCACACTTGGGCCAACAATACAAGCCACCCTAGTTTTGATTAAATTGGCTCCCTACAATGGAGGGAGATTACCAAGCAACCTCATCCATGCAAACACACAAAATCCCAAAGCTGTGGTAACCTAACAATTGCATGTGAAAAGCCTAAGAACGATGATGACCATTCACTCAAGGGTTCTCAAATGATATGTTAATATATAATTTAGTGCTTTCAAAATTTCAAAAGGTGATGGGCTAATGGTTGGTAGTAGAAATCTTTGAAAATGTGGGTCATCAATTCAAATCATGACTTGAAAATCTTCATAGAAGGGGAGTGGAGCCTCGTATGAGGTCTTTGGAAGCTTATTATGTGATTTCCAAATCATAATATACACATCATGCACATGCTTTCCAGCAAATTAGCCTTGAAGTTCTATATCCCATCCTCACAACTAGAACACGGGTATCTGTCAGTGATGGGAGGGTACCTGGTTTGTGGGGTTAGGACCAGTGGTTCCAGTTGTGGTTACTAAAACCTGGAACCAGTTCTAAAATCGGTATTGGAAATCAGAACCTTTTAAGACCTGGACCTAGACCAGAACTGGGGCCTATTTGGATGTTAACCCACAGTTAACCATCTGTTCTGGTCTGAGTCACTTGGGACTGGGCCTGATTTTCATAACCCGAACTGGAACCAGAACCAAAATGTATATTTTTAAAAGAACCGGACCCAGATTCTCAGTTCCATTTATGTGAAACCGGAACCATTATCGTTCATAAATTAGAACCGGAACCGGAGGTTCTGTATAAAAGTAAAGAAGCACCCAACACTGCTAGCTATGTAGTAGTACCTACAGCTCATAACAAGGCCACAGCCCAAACGCTGTACCTGAAACTGGTGTTTTAATACTGGACGCCAGTCTGACACCATGACAAGCTGCTTATGAAAATCGGAAATTTGATACTAGCATCCGAAGGGCAGTGGTGGGCCAGGAGTTTATTAATGACCTCTCCAAGTGTGGACGACTCAGAGTGTTGTTTTGGTCAATTTTTGTGATGTAGCCCAAGTGTGGTGGCCATCCACAGCAAGATTAAGCCAAATTTGGCTACAAAAAACATATGAAAATAATAATATAACATTATCCCCTTTATATTTGTGGCTAACAACTTGAACCATGTATAACAATTAGTGATAACTCTTCTTCTTCTTTTTTTCAAATTCGGGCTATTGAAAATCCCCAAAATAACTTCATTAGTAGGTACCGTGTCCTAACTAGTAGGTCACTACTGAACAAAGGTTGAAGGTTACGACTTATATCTTGTGACCTGATAGCCAATCAGAGTGTCAAGATTGTCATTATGGTTAGTTATGTAAATGTAAACAAACATTGAATGAAGCTGCAGATTTGTTAAGAAGCAAAAATATTGTAACATTCCTGGTTTGTATTGTTCTTGGGAGTTTTTTTTAAAAAAGTAATGGTGGTAAGTACACTATTATTAGCATCACAGTAGTAGAAATTGGATTTGTAAGGTAGAATTTGGATGCTGCAAACTTGCATGAGTAGAACTGTCACAACAGAAAAGAGTCAGTCTGACAAAGAGTACAGCTACTGTGTGCAGACGAGAGAGAGAGAGACTTTCGAACAGCTTTTCTGTTTTTTGGGCGCCAATTTTCACCAGCTGGCGAATTTGCTGTTTTCTAAAGACCCCAAAAATTATTAGTGTTGTTTTCTTGGGTTTATGATCACAAAAATTGGGATTCTTTTTGCCATATTCAACAATAGGTTCAAATTGGTAGCCAACAAAATGAAAGGATTCTTACTTAAATATTTCACTTTCGTAGCAATGCACCAGGCATAAAATTCTAGTGTAAATATTTGCAGGTCATGGGCCATTTTGGAAAACACAAGAGCAGCCATTCTGTTTTTTGAAATGTCTTTGCATAGTTTTTTTTCCTTGTGATATGGGACGAGTACCCCGGGGGAAAAAACATATAATACTTTTGTTTTTGGCTGCAGTACTTTACATTGGGTGGGTAAGTCTCTTAGAGAGGGCAGGGCATTGCCAAAAACAAGCACTCCCTCATGGTTGCTTATTTTGATTTACTGGTGCCTCATTCCCAGGGTTTTGTTACCCTACCCTACACATATTTGTATCACCAAATTTGGCTAAATCTTCTTACAAAAAAACCCAAAAAACCAAAAAAAAAAAACACTGGTTTCGAGACACCCCGGGCATTCTTTCGTTTTATTTCTAATCCTGTCTCTTTCTTTGTGTCCGCGTACTTCACGTGTTTATCTGTGTTTGTCTGTCTGCTGCATTGCTTCTTTGCTGTTGCTCCCTACAGCTCACCCACTTCGTCCTGCGCACGTTCATCAGAAAGAAAGAACGCACAGAGTGGAAGAAGGACTGCGGCAACTCCAGAATGTGACAATCATTCTACCAAGGCATCCAACCGAAAACAAAAAAACCCGAAAAAAAAACCAAGAAAGTTAAAAAACACACCCACCCCACCAACAACAACGACGATTACTTCCCAATTCTCTACACTAGTTCTCATCTTGTTGTAAACAATCCATGAACCTCTGCGGGACAACTTTCCAGTCTCATGTTGACGTTGTAGCAGCAGAGAGGAAGTTGCTTGCGCTTTGGTTGTCTTCCGTTTTTCAACACTTTTTCTCATAATAATTTTGTTTTCTGTCTGTTGTTGTAGAGGCAGATATGCAGATTGCAAGTTGTGGATGTGGTCTCTAATTTCTTGTCCTAATCATCTCTCTCTCTCTCTCTCTCTCTCTCTCTCTCTCTCCCCTTGTAGCTAGCTGATCACAATTGCTAGCGGGAGAGAGACACACACACTGAGTGTGTGTGTGTGCGCGCTCTGGGGCTGCAGCAGCTGCTATTCTAGAAGAGTTGATATCATGGAGTGTATATATCTCTGTTGTGAACTCCAGATTGAGTATTCACTAGAGTTTGCTTGAGCTCCATATCAAGAGAGAGTTATGAATTTAGACGTGCACATTGATCTGTATGAAGAAAGTACTTGGGATGTTGGAGCTTGATCAGTTCAAGAGAGAGGTCGGAGCTTTGTTGTCCAGAGCGCTTTCGTCGGAGACCACCAGCATCATGGGTGCAAAGAAGGTGTCTGGATTGATGCAGATGAGGAGTTCCTCGACGTTGTTGTTTGTAATGCTGCTGCTGGTGATTTCGACTTGTCGTTTGTGCAGCGGTGTGCGCGACATTACTAGACCTGAAGAGTCAGCTGCAGCAGCGAGTGTTCAAAGCTCTTTTGGTTCAACTGCACGCCATAGTACCACTGCAGCATTTGCCAAGACTGAATTGAAGCACGGCATTGAGACCACGGCGATGAAGGTACAAGCTGCTGGGGACACTACTAGACTCGGTGAAGCTGCAGCTGCCCATCATTTTCAACCAAATTCCGGCTTCTATAATGCGGGGACCAAGATTGCGAGCAATTTCATTTCAGTTGCGCAGACTGGCTATGCCAACTTCAACAGCATTCAAGCAGCTGTGGATTCCGTCCCTGAGAACAACGCGCAGTGGGTTGAAATCAGCATTGCAGCTGGGGTTTATCAGTAAGACTTTCTTCCTCCTCCATGATTATGGTGGGTACCCAGGCTTTCTTCACGTCACAGTTCTGCATGATGTCTGTTCTCAGGAGTCTCCAGGAAATCCCTTAGCGATTTTGGGTCTCATGTTTTCAAGGTCTAGAGAATATAACATACTAGTGGGTGTCAAATCTGAGCTTATCTCAACGGAGATGAGCGCTAATGAGAAAAACTTAAAACAGCTCTGATTGCAAGGTGTACATGTGGTTGGCTTGGAGTGTTTGCTGATGAGACTAGTGCTGATCCAGAAAGCAACCTTTTGAATCAGCACTGATTTCTTGAAGCGTCTCCTTGCACCTTTACCTTGCATTTTGCCTGGTTTCTCAACTTTCACATGACTTTTCACAACTTTTGACATAAACAATAAGGTCATTTTCTGGATCAGCACTGATTTCTTGGAGTGTCTCCTTGCACTTTACCTCACATTTTTGCCTAGTTTCTCAACTTTCACATGACTTTTCACAACTTTTGACATAAGCAGTAAGTTAAGGGGTTGATGTGTAGAGGGGGTATCAAAGTTACATGAAGGATGATCTCCTCTCATTGGTTCCTTTCAAATTAGTGTTCATCATAATAAGCAATGACGATTTCAAAGATATAAGCAAAGGTTTGAATCCAGCCACAATGTGAGCTAAGTACTGGATTGAGCTGCAGTCATACACACAAGGGTGTCAGAGCCTTTGGAAGTCTACGGAAGTCTATTCTGTGCAACCAAAATATAGCATTCATTCAAGAGCTCACTCAATAGCAAGAAGAACCTAGCTTTCCTTTTGTAGACTCATCTTTTGTTTTATCTCTGATGCTGTGGCTTGATTGGGAGAGCTCTTGCATTGCCATGTCTGCAGGGAGAAAGTGACTGTTCCTTCCAATAAGCCATACATTATTTTTCAGGGAGCAGGGATGTCTTCCACCATCATCTCAAATTCGGAGACAGCCAGTACAGTTGGAACTGCAGATAGTGCAACAGTGACAATCTGGGCAACTAATTTTGTAGCAAAAGGCATGGGCTTTGAGGTGAAGAAACAAAACAAATCCTTACAGTATCATCATGTCAATCTGTGTCCATTCCTCTTCAAGCTGCAGCACTACATGATATGTATACTATTCACACGATGCTGGTCTTGAGTTCCTGGCTACTTCCATTGAGAATATAGGGCCAATGCCACTAGCTAGCTGGTTGTAATGAAAACTCATGGAACTGATACAAACATGAGTTTTATTAGCTAAAAGAAGGTTCCTAAAGGGCAATTTGTCAAGGCCATAGTTTTATACTAGAGAGCTCTTTCTGTTCTTATATATTCATGTTTTTCTGTTCTGGTTCTGAAGATGGTGGTTTAACTGGGTCTGGCATCCTGACAGAACGCAGCTCCTCCAGCACAGCCTGGTGCAGTGAATGGGCAGGCAGTTGCAGTCCTGGTCGCAAATGACATGGCTGCTTTCTATGCATGTGGATTTTATGGTGGACAAGACACATTGTTTGACTTTCAAGGACGCCATTACTACAAGGATTGCTATATTGAAGGAACTGTCGATTTTATCTTCGGTGATGGCCAGTCACAGTTCATAGTATGTGATCTGCAAACTGTAGAAATTGTGATTTCACAAGACTGTGCACATTCTTATGCTGTAACCATTGAATGGAAAATTGATGATGGTTAGACACCGTATGCCTGAGAGGGTAAATTTGTGTGAGATCTGCAAATGCTAATTATTTCATCTGTGGGTTTCGCAGAGTTGCCAGCTAAATGTCAAAGCACAACCGGAGGCATATGTATCAGGGTCTATTGCAGCTCAAAGGCGGTCATCTCCAGATGAGAACACAGGATTTGTTTTCATCAACTGTGTTATCAGTGGGACTGGGGAAGTGTACTTGGGGCGTGCCTGGGGGCCATATTCTCGAACCATCTACATGTACACCTACATGAGTGACATCATCGTTCCAGCAGGATGGCAGGATTGGAATGATCCTAGTAGAGATGGGTAAGCTTCTGAAGCATTAATCCAATAAGCCTAATTGTCTCACTTGGCTGTTGATTCACTCGGAATTTGTGGGTTTAGGGTGGTTTAGGATGCAATTCGATTTACAGTAGATAGAGCTTAATATACTGGGTTCAGAGAACTGAAAGACTGTGTGCTCTGTACAAACACAGGACCGTAACCTATGGACAATGCCAGTGCACTGGACCTGGTGCTGTTGAAACATATCGTGTTCCATGGTCACATGAGTTCAGTGCTACTGATGTTGCTCCCTTTGCTGACATCAGCTGGATTAATGGACAAGCATGGCTCCTATCCACTTGATCAAACCCAGGAATGGAAATTGTCTTGTAAGCTCTCCCGAAAGCTCGCTGAAGTCCTTCACAAATCTCAAATTCTGCAAGACTCCAGGGGCTTATGGAACCTACAAATTCTCAGAGATTTAAATTGGACCATTAGTTACTGCATACTTTGTGTTAGGGTTGTAGCTGTAATGCACGAAAGAGTTATGGACCCTTTGCTCTGGTTCTAGAACTGCTTACTGGGTTTCTTGAAGGAGAATCCAAACTTGAGCAGGTATAAATTTGTTCATAACCTAGAAAGGCTGAGTTCCACACTGATTCTTTGCCAGCTTCTTTATATTGGGCATCTCTCATCCATCAATTCATGTTGCCCTCTGCATGTTCCTATAAGTGAACGGTGATACTACGAATTTCTGAACTGTGACTACATTTTCAAACTTTAGCAATTGACATGTTTTGGAGTTGCCTCTTTTAGCAATTTCACATTGATTTGCGTAAGGTGAGAACAGATATGGTTGCCCAGAAAGATGGATTGTCCCTGTCAATGTTCATAGCAAGTCCATGTGCCAATACCGACCCCAAGCCAAATTACAAATACTATCAAGGAGTAAACCTAACACAAGAATATATATGCACTCTGTGATTGTGAACACATTCAGATGACCCAGATGACAATTTGCCGCAGTTCAAGGTGATACTATTTGAAAAGTGTCAAAGCAGTTTTATGGGATTATGTGAAACAGCACACACCAGTGCACCAACCATTGGAAACCCCTTATATGACTCAGTTATAGAAGAACAACAATTGAGTAACCTATCCTGTAAACCCTCAGACTTCCACCTCACACTACTACCTATGCAAAAACCAGTGTGGGTGATTCTTTGTTTGTATGGAAGTGCAAAACATCTGTTTTCATTATGTCCTTCCAAACCTGTAGAGGTTGATAAACATAGGTTGTTTTGCCCTTCGTTGCTCACACATGTTCTTGAATACTATATTGTCCTCCCAAACCTGTACAGCTAACAACTAAGAGTTACTACTATTTCAGCCCAGACCTGGATGTGCAATGGCCCTGAGCTTCCTTTGAGCTCCCAGACATCACAACAAATGTAGGTACACAATTTTTTCATTTCTTTTTCAAATTTCTGTGTCAAACTCCACCTGCTGTTTTCTGGGAACAAGGGATCAACTCAAAATTTCAGTTTTTTGAGGGGAACTTCTTTGACTCAGAGATTTCAATTCCAAAGTTCAGATGGAATTTTTTCTTTGAAGACATACCTTATTAAAGCTCACAGCTGACACTGTTCCTCACCAATTGAGCTGACCGGCTATCCAACCTCCTCAACAATGAAATGAAATTAACCATTAACACCCAATAACAAATGAAGTGCAGATAATAATGTCTCAAAGTCTGAACTTCGCATATTTCACTCATGGGTACCAGATCACAACAGCCATACTATGGGATTGTGCATTTACAGATGGTGGAGGAAGTAGTGGGATTCAGGCTGCCAATGCAGATCAAACTTCACAAGATATTGTTCCACTTTGTACATAGATATGACCTAATGCAACTAAGGGCCGCTTTAACTAGAGGGAGGCCCACTGACCATGAAATTTCTGAGAGCCCTTGAAACTCAACCAAAGGCCATCCCATGGAAATACAATAATTTTTTTTGTGAGCTCGGGCTATGAAGCTTAGTGTAATCGTGTGTCATTTACACATGCCAATAGCACCGCTGGTAGTGACTGCAATAACTATCACAAGTCACACTTATGCACATGGAGTCTATAAATAGCATACATGGCACTTCTATTTATTTGGTTATCAACAATGGGAAGGTTGTGGTAAGTTATTTCAATAATTCCAACCAAAAACAAAACAAAACACATAAACTTGTTAGCAATGAGCACATCTCATGGTTCTATATGGAATGCATCCATGTTCGGAGTTGAAGGCAAAAGTGGAAGATCATCAAGAGTTGGAAATCAAATACCACAATAGAGGCACATAAATTGGGTACACTAAGAAGTTCTTACACTCATAAAATGCAAGCATCATGAGCATGCAGCCCAAAAGGAGTTGGTGGATCCTAAATGCACATGGTGGCTACTCTACAACAATGGAACAAGAATGCAGAAAAATTGTAGAAGGTCATTCACTCCAAGGTACTAAGAAATGGGAAAATGTGCAAGGGTGAATGGAATGAATGAATTGTAATTACAACAAAATCTTGGATTACCACAAGGGGATTGGGCATCACAAATTGTTTTTGGAATTAACCATGGAGGAGCACGACTGGTACCATTTACTTCACCAATTCAATAAAGAGAACTATGAAACAATAGATGAATTTTTAGGGGGGTGAGTCATAAATCATTCACAATTCATGTGAAGGACTTAGAAGATGAAGGTGATGTTAATTACATTGCACCAATATTGGAATTTGACATACAAAAAAATCAATATTCTAGAAAGATGTCATCATTCATGCAAGATCTCCTAGGTGATGAACATCCATTCCACAATAACATGATGCAGCACAATAGGCAAGGGCCAATTTTGTGAACCTAGATGAGTTTGATAGCAATCTTCAACATGTCCTTTCAATTTTGTAAACCTTTTTGACATTCCAATTGTGTGTGTTGTGCTTACACCACCCCTAACAACATTAATTACATTTACGAACACACCTAGAAGCACACTTTGAAGCATAGGCATTAAATATAGGTGCGCAAATGCATTTTCACATGTGATTAAAACTACAAATAAAAACATTGAACAAATCATTGAAGCCATGGACCAAATAAACCTTACATAGTTGCAAATTGAAAAATGTCGCATTGAGGTTCACATGGATTAATTAAAGTATTGCAAGGAAAAAGAAAAAAACAAATTCAAAACAAACAACTAGTAATAATAATTTCCAATCTAAGCACAAGAATGTGCCATGCTTTCATCTATGATAAGATTCAAATGCCAACATTAGTTATTGATCTTCATTCAGATTCCTCACAATGTGATAATGTAAGGGTTGTTACTATAACAAAATTAATACCAAATTTATCTTGAAAATAGATCATTCAAATTCTTCAAATGTTAAACAACTTGAGGATATATTCAAACTTTTCATATGTAAATTTAATTTGAAAATAAATTCAACAAATGTAGAAGCTACTACAACAAAATTAACCATACTTAAAATAATCCTATGACAATGAAAATACTTGTTATTTTATGAAAATTCATGTTTAGATTTCAAATTTAATGCATTCTTCACCAATGCACAATCATTTTAAAAATGTCGAATGTTCTTTTCAACAATGCAAAATCCTGTTGAAAATCTTTAGTATCCTTTTCTTATGTTGCCAAGGATTGCAAATATGATAAAAGGAACCTTGATCTACTCTTTGATTACTAGTTATTCTTGAAATTTTTTTTGAATATTTTGACAAAAAAATTCAATCTTCTTTAAATTATATACACTATTATGTTAAGGTTTGTATTAGATTTTTGCCAAAAATATGTCATTTTCATAAAAAATTGAGTCATTTTATTAGTCTTACTAATTAAAAACACCAATTATAATGTTTTAAAAATGATTTTGCAGAGTTTTGATTCATTGGACTAATTTCAATGTTATTCACCTATTCTAATAATACATTATGAATGTTGTTATACAAGAAAATCCAACAATTTCAACATCAAACTATATTATTACTTCAAAACATGAAAACCCATAAAATCATTACCTTTCATTTTTTAAATTCATTCTTATGGGTCCTTCGAAGAATGTTTAAAGCATGTTTTAAATGTCACAAACACAAAATGCATTTGTAATTCATATTCAAAACTTGAATATTTCAATTATGACAATGTTGAGCCCTTCAAAAGTAAGTTTTTCATTATGTAGCTTTAAAACATTGATAACACATCATATGAATAGTTTGATTTGGAAAAAAATATCAAATATAAAATTTAAATAAATTCTAAAAAAGCGCAAATAACAATATAAATTAGGGATGACTATATATATGTAGTTTATGTAATATAGTTAGTACACCCAAATTTTATAATGTTGGTCAAAAATTCAAAATCTATTTGCCACCTACTTTTACTTTTTGAGCAAAGATCACCAATTGGCCTACTTTAACATGCTTGTGCCCTATCATGGCTCCTATTTATGTGATTGCACCTTGGCAAGGTATTATTCAAGAATGGTTCTTTGATCTATTCCTACAATCTTTATGCCCTATAAATCTATTTCAACTTCATTTTCAACTATTTGTCCTACAAAAAAATTCCATTACCTTTTCTTCCATCAATAACATCATCAATATTGACTTTATTTTCAAGTTCCAATTAGATCATCAAGGTTTCAAGTCCAAGATCCTTACCCCCAAGAATGATATTATAATGGATGCAATAATAAACCACCACATCAAATAGAAAATGGATGTGTAAGTTGGTTTTCAAAAGCAATGTTTTTCAAGAAAAAATTTCAAAATTTGAAATGAATTTTCAATAACCCATTTAATGAGAATTTTTATTTCAATTTAGTTGCTTATTGGAGAGTGACGCGCTCCCAAACTCCTTGAGAGACTCAAATGTGAATTTGAGGTGAAAACAACAAAATAGTAAAGAGTTGGGGCATGCTCCCTAACTCGCAACACTTTGGGGGTAGAGGGGTGTGCTAGAGCTTCGGGATGGGACTAGGAAGATTGACAAGCAATTTATTCACTCACGCTTACGTAAATTAAACCACAAGTTGGTTAGTGCATAATTGGAACACTTTGGTGCATGTACGAACCACAAGCAAACATGGACTCACAAGACTCACCATAACCCGGACTTGGGGGAAAGTCACCACCTTCCCCCTTATACTATACTATGTGCCTGGCCACGAGACCAACACCCAAATATCATTATGTTTCAGAACTCTAAAGTGGGAGTCTCGAAATTCCCACAATTGGGACTCTTGCAACTTTGGGGGCCCATAACTTTGCGTGCAGACCTCTCGTCAAGAACTTTTTAATGGTATGTCGCAAACCACCTGCACGCAAGGAAATCAGGGTGATTCTAGACTTTTAATGGTCGGAAGTCAAATTGCCAATTTGACTCCCGGGCCTTCTTTTGGCTATAACTTATGTGTTAAGTGTCCAAATGGGTCATGCAAGCTTGTTTTAGAAATCTACGTTCTAAGATCTTTTCAATGATATAAAAAACTTCTCAGTCCAATGGGTTTTGACCCTTACAATTTCTCTTTGAATATTCGAGAGTCCACCGGGACTCCAACTCCCAAAGTGGGAGCTCACTTGGGAGTGTGAAGGTTCAGTCCTTTACATTCTCTTGCAAACTCCCGGGAGCATGAAATGTGACTCCTAGGCTTCATACTTGGCCCGCACCTTCGCAAGCCCTCACCTTGGTCACAAGCCTAAGGCTAAAGTTGCGATAGAAAATGCCTTAAACATCATATGGTGCACATGTTCACAACTTCCTTGTGAGGAATCATCAACCAAGGTAGCAAAAGCTAACCTTTTGTCCCCATGAATGCAAGGTTGGATATTTTGTTCATTTCAATTCAATCAAAATAAGTCACCATAGACTAGTCTTTGATACAAGCTTGAAATCCGTAAGATGAAAACATCATTCATTGAGCCAAGCATACCCACAAATACGTTTGTGATTTTCTTTCACCAGTCAAGAACAAGTTGCAATTGCATGATGTAAAGATTAGACTTGAAAAAAAAAAAAAAAAATTCAAATCTCTTTTTGGGTTTTTAAATGTGAATTTATGTCATGTCTATATTGGCATGGACAAATGGAAGCCATAGAAACCTTTGAAGTTAGCCACCACCTTTGCCACTCCTCTACTTTTAGCCATCTCACTTGATTTTTAAACATCGTATTCACTAAGCAAACAAACTTTCAAAGAACCAAATGAATAGTGGATTTGCCAATGGCAAATAATTCACTACATTAAAGGTTTTTTGCTCTATGAACAAGCTTGTTAAATGAACATGTGACTTGAATTCCTATAAGTACTACACACCTATATAACATTTTTTTCCATGAGATGTTTCAGCTAGATGGTAAATTGAAAAAAAAAAATCTACTAACCAAAAAATGTTTGATCCCTTTCAAATCATTATATTGATTCATTGAAAACTAAGAATGCCATGTTGTAGACCTTACTTTTACCCAATCTGGGTGTAGGCATGGATGGTCAAGTAAACAAAAAATGTTCCTTATCACAAAAAATTACAAGTAGACACCAAAAAAAATTCATGCATTGAAAGTAGGAATATTATTTTACCCAATGATTAATATGAAGATAAAATTCCACTTTAATATTATAACTTTGAAAGGTGAACATTTTCATGTAGATATAAGTAGATTTACAAAATTGCATCTACTTGCAAATAGTGTCTAATCTTGCAAGTAAATGAAATATTGAACGTTCTTTACTTTCAAGTTATGAAAGCCTTAAATAATACTATTGTACAATAAATTTATGCATATGTTATATAATCATAATACATAAAACTTTTAGTGTAAAGTAGGTTTGAACACCAAATTGACCCAATCATGTTCAAATCTACTTTTCACTTTATTTATGATACCAATTTTTCAAATTTTGTATTCAACTTACCATAAACTAAATGGAGCGCCATGTTTTTTCATATTTCTACTTACACAAGTTTCTAATCTCCTTTCATATGTTTATATAAAAATTCTATCATTTTTAAACTGCATTTGGGGCCGATTATGTTTTTGGTCTACTTGACCATGCTTATACCCATCCCCAAGATCCCTATCAAACAATAAATCAAAATTAAAAGGCAATTTATAGGTG
Source organism: Sphagnum tenellum (assembly GCA_963921925.1). NCBI lineage: Eukaryota > Viridiplantae > Streptophyta > Sphagnopsida > Sphagnales > Sphagnaceae > Sphagnum > Sphagnum tenellum. Next base: position 16,981,070 of record OY998144.1, read on the forward strand.
GATGCATCGTAAGGTGGACCAATTTAAGAATAACACAATCCATTTTTCTACCACCTAAATGTGATTTTAATTACTATTTTTTTTTTGTACATTATGGAATTGTTAAATGGGACTCATTTTGAACTTATAAACTTCAATTTTATGGAATGAAATTGATTGGTTTGAAAATTATATAAAATTATAGGATATGGACTTTTGAATTTGAAAATCAAGCTATGTAATGATAGCAACAATTAAGTGAATGGACTTTGGTTTGGTTTTATTATGGACCTTAAAAACATTTAAAGAGTTGGTTTTATTTTTAAATGTAATAATGAAATCAAGTTTGAAATGGTTTGATTCATATCTGATGAATTTTATGCTCTATGGACTTTGATTTGGTGAAAAATATGCACATTTTTTCAAAAGTCCATTTCATTTTGAAAGAAAACATGATTTATTTTGAAATTTTGCAAGTATATTTTAAATTAATGAACTCTACAAGAATAAAATTTTTAATGGAAAAAAATCACTTGGACTCAATGCATTATTGCTACCTAACTACAAAAAACATTTTGAGGCTCAAAAAAATACAAAGGAAATGGACTTTCAAATTTGTAAATTCCTAACATTTTTGGTGCACCTTATCATGCACTTACCATTATGCTAATGAAACATCAAGGAATTCAACATGGTTTGGAACACAATTTTATCCTTTGGAATAGGATATTGAAAATTAGGTTCAACTTCATAACACACATGATCAAGCATTAACAAACTTGCATGAAATGGGTCAACAACACAAATGTCAATCACCTCATCATAAAGGATAGTAAAAAAAAGGTTGAGTAGAATCAAAACAAAGAAGTGACAGTGGAATGGAAGAACATGAAAAGAAAACGAAAATGAATAGAATTTCAAATGGAAAAACGTAAATTGCAAGGATATGAAAATAACTTGAAAAGAAAATGAAACAACAAACCTATACAAGGGGAAAAAAACACTTGCAATAAGCAAAATACCAAAAATCATAGAAATTGGCCAAACTGAAGTGTAAAATAAAGAAAACATAAAAAAATGTAACAAATTCAAAACTTGGAATTGAGAAACTTTGAGTTCAATGATACTTGAAACTAAAGAGATGAACATTATTCATGCAATAGATATAAAACTTTGGCAAAACCTTTGCAAAACTTTAACAAAACCTAAAATCATTGTAATAAAACCTTCACGAATCTTCAAATCAAAACCTTTGCACACATTTGATTGAAAACCTTGACTTGAATGCAAAAAATGACAATTGGATAAAAGATGGAAATTGTAAGAATACAAAGTTCTAGAGCTAAAAGAAAGGAAAATAAACATAAATGCAAATGAAATTGTCAAGGAAGAACACTTGTGCCTTAAAAATCTTGACAACATACTACCTTGTTAGCATGCCTACTTGCTCACATAGTTATCCTTTCCTTGAACAACAATACAATGAAGAAGGTAAGTAAACAATTGTTTTCCTTGAACAATAATAAAGCAACAAAGGTTTGTAGGTTGATTAGGGTTGAAGATAGATGGGCACGTGAACAATATTGGTAGATAGCTATTAATTTTATCCTAGAAACCCAAATGCCTTTTGAAAACTAATCCTAAAAACCTAAATTCATGATGCCAACTAATTAAGATTTTTATTAGCCTACTTTCAAGTGTGAATGACGAATTAATAATCAACTTTATTGAAACCAAATTACTTTAACACAAAATTTGAAACACAATCTTTAAAGTTTTCTTTTTTTCCTATTTCAAAAAAAAAAAACACAACTGCAACCACATTAACGTACCACAATTTAAGTGTAACTAAGGCTTGGTTTTTCATGTTTTAGAATCAAAATTCGTATTAATGTTGTAATTACATTATGTGTTTACATGACAATCTTTCTAATATGTTGAGCATGTATGAAATATATTCAATTATTTTCAAAATTAACACTTAATCCTTAATTTTAGTGTTATACATGGGTGTTAAGCAAAGTGAATCATTCCCAAAGTATTCAATCCCTAAATATAGTATTAAATATGAATAATTAACATATTAAGTCGTTCCAAAGCACTCGATCCTTAAATGTACTACTAAACCCAAGTGCTAAACACAATCAGTCATTCCCAAACACTTCGTCTTTGAATTTAGTATTAAACTTGAATGTTAAACACAATTAGTCATTCCCAAGCACTTCGTCTTTAAATCTAGTGCTTACCTTGAGTGTTAAACATAATCAATCATTCCCAAGCACTTAGTCCTTAAATCTAGTGCCTATCTTGAATGCTAAATATTGTTGATCCATCCCCAAGTATTGAGTCCTTGAATTTAATCCTAAGCCTCATTACTAGGCCTAATTACTAAGCCAATTCAATTTTCAAATCCAAGTAGATTATAAAATACATTTAATCATTTCCAAAAAACTCAATTACCAAATCTAGGACTAATAAACACACCAGTCCTTTTCATAGAGCTCGAATCCTAGACTATTAATTAACACTAGAGTTTCATTTCACAAACCATTCATCAACCATTTGTGATGTAAGAACTACAAGAAGCATAGTTGCTTCTTGCACATCAAAGTAAGTCTAGCTTGTCAAAGGATTTTAGACTAAGGAGATTGACAATGTCAAGCACTCCGTGTGTTAGACCTAAAGGACATAAGTATTTTTAATAACACTACAACAAAAATTGTCCTTATATGCCAAATGATCCATTGGACTATGAATGAATTCATTGGTTATAGTGAGCAAAACCTAATGGGGAAGTAGTGAATTCACTAATCTAATGAACGGGCATTAGTGAATTACACCTACATTTTATAGTACTATAAACATTATTCAATCACTAATTAAGAAAAAACCCAATCCTTTCTAATTTAAGTTGTTGAAAAATCATGTTATTCCATGAATCATGCCTTGACCATTTTGGATTTTAAAGGGATTACAAGAAGCACACTAACTCCTTGAATTGGGGTTATAAAACCGTATTTCAAGCTCATATGTTGTAGCAGCATCTTCAATATGAAACACTACCAAGCTGTTTTAAATCAAGGACAATAAACATTGATGGCCAAGTGTATAGAAAATGAAATCATGCACCCAAGCACATCAAGTGAATTCCTTGAACAGAATGTGATGGGTCCAACCATGTTATAAGGAGCCACACCCACCCCCTTAGACCATTGTTTTTTTTTTTGTTGTTTTTTAAAAGAATATTCTTAAAATATTTTTTAATATGTCTTTTAAAAAACATTAAAAATCTTTAAAAATTTCTTGATACTATTATGTTAAAGTGTATTTTTAAAAATATCCTAAAATATGTCATTAAAAAAATTCAAATTGTGCTTTTAGTGTCAAAACTATTTTTAAACAATGGTTACAAGTCTTCGAAAATATAAATTGTGTATTTTTTATTCATTAGATTGATTTAAAAATTTTGTGATATGTACATAATGTATTCATAATAACAATTTATACAAAATTATTTTTTTATAATTATTTTTTCTAACAATCCAAAATTCAAAAAAAAAGTAGTGGTTACGATTGCTAATGGTACATGTTAATATGATTGCACTTTGATACATAATCTTGCATTTGATAACACCAATAAGGCCAATTCAATTTGAAAAAAACGCAAATGTTCACATATATGTGACATGTTTAAATATCACATTTGTTGAAACATGGAATTCACTAAACATTAAGGCTAATACAACTTCCAATGTCAATGTGTTCTTCAATTCCTCTCTCAATTCCTTTTTGAACACCTTGTTGTGGCATGCATTTACAATCCCTCATCTTGTTCACAAAATCCAAAGTTGGTCCACCATTTAGGGTGAAACAAATCCCAACAAACCAAATATTTATTCTTTTTTTTAACATTTCACCTAAATAAAATGGATGGTAGGTGTGCATACATGAGGTCACCGCAACATCATAGAAAGCATACCCACTTTTGCAAAACCCACATGGCTTCAAGTGTATGACATGGTATGAATTTACATCACCATCAAAAGATGGGTGTAACATTGGCTTTGGCCAAAATGAACATCCCCCTCCTCTTTCCATACTTCCCAACTATAGTTCAATTGGAAGCTACAATTTTCCCAAATCTTTTAGTTCCTTTTTCAATATACCAATGTTAGATTCAACTTTCCAATGGTCCAACTTTGCATTTTGAGAATTGAAATGCATCCTCTCCTTTCATGGCCCTAGTCACTTTGTCTACAAGTAGCAATTCAAAGGTTTCAACTTCTTTTTCTAAATGTTGTTGTTCATGAATAAATAAATGCCTCCAATTACACAACTTTTTGCCCACTAGCCTTGTCTCCAAATTAACCCAAAATACACACTCCAAGCAAATAATCTTAATGTAGAAATCATCTCAATGTTGCAATGACAAAATTGTTCTTGACTACCATGCCTAAAACCCTAAAAACATCACAAATGCAAATGGCACATTTTAATGTTTGATTTAACAAACTTACCAATGTACATCTGAAATCATCAACTCCCTATCGAAATTGCTAATAATGCACAAAGTCACAAAAAAGGCATGAAAGCACTGCCCTAACACAAATTGCATGTAAGATTACTATTGCAACGTTAGCCTTAGGCTTGCGACCAAGGCAAGGGTTTACAAGGTTACAGCCAAGAAGGAAGCTAGGAGTCACACAACATACTCCCGGGAATGTGAAAGGGTGTGAGGTAATGAACCCTCGCACCCCCAAGGGAGTTCCACTTTGGGAATTGGAGTCTTGATGGACCCCTGAATCTTTAGAGGACGATTGCAGGGGTCAAACCTTAACGGCTTGAGGTGTTCCTTATATAATTGAAAAGCTCTTGGAACGTAGATGCTTGAAATGGGCTCGCATTACACATTTGGATATTTGAAACACAAGTTATGGCCAAAAGAAGGGTCGGGAGTCAAATTGTCAATTTGACTCCCGACCACTAAAAGTCAGGATTCGACCCTAATTCTATGTGTGCAGATGGCGTGTGACATATCGTTGAAAAGATCTGGATGAGGGCTACAAATTTGTTTTGGACCTCATCTAAATCAAAGGTCTACACGCAAAGTTATGGCACCCCAAAGTTGCCAAAGTCCTAACCTTGACAATTTTGGGATTCCCACTTGGGAGTCCTAGGACAAAAAACCATATGGATGTGAGCCCCATGGGTAGTCAAAAAGTATACTATAAAGGGGAAGGTGGTGGCTTCCCCTAAGTCCGAGTCATGGTGGGTCTTGTGAGTCCGAGTTGCCCGTGGCTCATCTTACCACCAAAAGTGCTCCACTATGCACTAACCACCTTGTGTTGGTTTTGTGTAGGCCCGTATGAGTAAGTGAAGCTTGTTAATTCTTCCTAGTCCCATCCCGGAGCTCCAACATGCCCCTCTACCCCTCCAAAATGTTGCGAGTAAGGGAGTGTGCTCGACCCCTTGCTTTTTTGTTGTTTTCTATTTGGGACTCACATTTGAGTCCCTCAAGGCGTTAGGAGCGTGTCAATTACACTATGTAAAAAAAAAAATGAACACCTACTTCAACAAATTTTTCTTAACAAACCTCCATTTTGAAGGACTTGAGTTTTTTTGTGAGTTCTTTCAATTTTGATTTAATAACATCTAAACATGTTTGAACCTTAATTATATTGTAGCTTAACCTAATGAATTTTATACAAAAACTTTCGCTTCACCCTCCAAAATTTCAACTTTCTTTTCTAAACTTTTCAACAAATTGTTAAAAAGAAATTATAGATCTTATACCATACTGATTTTCTCGATCGAAATGCCATATGGACAGGTTTCTTTATCCCAATGTAGCCAAGGATCTCTTGCACACAACATCACCTTTAGTTTTGCAAAACATTTCTTCACCACTTTTTGACAAATCTGAAAACTTCATTTTTTCTTTAGCAACTCGATGAGCCTTCTCTTTTACAATTGAAGTAGCAACTATTGCCCAATTGATGTCAAAGCATTTACATTGTGTTACATGTAGTCCTTTACCACCCAAGACATGAATTCATTGTTAATAACAATGGGAATACCATAAAATTGGCTACACAACTAAATCAAAATTTTCTTCATCACTTGATGTGGCTTTTTGAACTTGAAACTTTGCCAAAGACATCCTTTATGTCTACTTCAAAAACATGATCTAGAGTGAGTTCGGATTTTGGAGTAAGCTTGGTATGATTCAAACCCCAAACTTTCATGAAAATTTATTTTGTTTGAACATTGTATTTACATTATCTAATCGAAGCTTGTGAATTTTCCTTGGAACCATTTCTTTTGCCATGATCCTGGAAAATACAACACACCTATACCAACAAACACATAATTCTAAAATAAGTTTTCTGAGTGTGACAATCAAGAAAAACGTTTTGGGTTTCTTTTTTTTTTTTTTTTTAAATTTTAAACTTGTTTAAGGTCCTTCTTTTTGGTTAAATTATTAAACCCCTACCTAGCCTTGAACCCTAGCCATGACTATAGCCTTGTTGTAAGAAAAGGTCAACATCATTACTGGATTTTTAAAAAAACCTAACCAAACCTTGTGTGATGATAAAATAAAATAAAGTCTTTAATTATTAGGACTATTCTAAAGAGGCTCTTGTGGCTCCTAGTAACATGGGTGGACCCTATAGTTATACAAATTCACTTCAAAGTTTACATTAAGGGATAAGGGTGTAGGCTTAAAAGACCAAGGAAATGTGAATGGATGAAATGAACATAAAATCCTACATGGCTAGAAATGGATAATGTTTTACAATTTAGTATAGATTTCCCAACAATTTTGGAAATGGAGTTAAAATAAACTTCATAATACATAACCAAGAGCTCAAAAAGTTGTGCATGGTTGTTTATGTGGGTGTGATCTTCATGTTAACATAAACCACACTTGCCCCCTTAGAATGTTTATTTTGTAATATCACTAAAAAAATCTTATGACTTAACAAGATGTTGCATTATAATATCATATAAAAATGTGTTCATAGATTTTTCTCAAAATATCTAATGTTTCAAAAATCTTCCCAAAAAAGGAATTCTTATAATGTTTTTAAAACATTGTAAATTATAGTTCTTAATGAGTGCTTTTGCGTATTATAATATCATTCGTAATAATTTTAGAAAATATGATAAAATAACTTCGATACACTTGTAATATGGGTGCATATATTTGGTGAATATTTTCTCATAGAACTTTAATATATTCAAAATATACACCTAGTGTAACAATAATATTGCGGCCATTTAATGATGATAATAATCATTGAATACACATGTAATATGGATGTTCATATACATTCTAAATATATATTTGTAAATATTGATATACCTAACTATACCCCTTAGATTACACAAAATACACCTTGTATCATAAGGCTGTGACTAAATTGGTCACATTTGCAATCAATGGGACATAAATTGTTCTCGTTGGATGAAAGTCAAATTAAATTTTGTTCACATGGAAGGATGAAAACTACAATAATTGCAAATAAATATATTATGCTACTTATGTTAATTAATGTACCTAGTACCTATGATATATATATCAACTTAAGTGAAGTAACTAATGTAGGCCTAGGTAGGATAAGCCATATAAATTAACCCAATTAGCCTAAGTATATTGATCTAGGCTACTTATGGTACCTAGGTGAAACTATTTATGGGATTTTATAATTTGATTTTGGGATTAATTTTACAAATATTAATGCTGAAAATAATATTATTTATTTATATTCTTATCATACTTACTTTACCCACCTTCTTACCTATAATCTACAAGTACTTACATAATTTGTTTTTCAAATTTTTAGACTACATGTGTTTTATTTGATTAAATGCCACATTAATTAAAAAGGTCGTTTTAGTCAATTGAATCAATCAAATCCATGGTCAAAATGAATAAGGAAATCAAGTTGGACATTTTGAAAAATCATAATTCTTGTAGTGCTTGTAAAGGTTTCATATTTTTGTTAAGCTTGTCAAAATTATGTTAAATGCTTCAAAACATCATATTGTGAGATGCCTTAACACCCAACCTTCATCACTGAGATTCACTATTAAAGTGAATGTATCAAACCTTAACCTTGACATCCACAAATCAAAAGTGACAACATGATGGTTGCACAACCACTAAATGTAGGCAAAATATAAAATTCCATGGTTTTTACAAATAATGTTGAAATTTGTTCCTTCGATAACAAAAATTTTAGGTGGGGAAATGAAATTTCAATCCATACACATCACCAATTGAAGGAGAGAACAATTCCATAATGAACAACTTTTTCTACCTTTTGGCAATGAAAAGGATTAAATTCAAATGATGAATATGAACTAGGCAGGTTTGTTCTGTTGTAATTAGACTTTAATCATTAAAGTATTGTGTAATTTTTGAGATTTGATTGTGTTTTAAGAGTTTTACAATGGCTTAGTTTGAAGAAAGGAACCATTATGACAAATGATTTATTTCATCATTTTTGCCACTTCCACATCAACTACAAAGTTTTAGTCATGAATGAGAAAAAATGTTGGCCAAACAATGTTTGTACAAGGGCATGGCACTCAAAAACATTAATCTATGCAACATGGATGAATACCAAACCCTCCATGTTGCTAAGTTTTTGCTACTTACACTTCATCCCAACACAAGATCTTGTTACATTTCTAATGAAATGTAAATGATCTCTTGTGATTTAATTGTGAACCTTGTACCACTTACTTCATGCCCAATGATGCAAACTTCAAATTTAAATAAACACATTACACCTTCCATCATAACAACTTGTAAAAAAAACCAATTGAACTAGCATTTGGCATTGCTACAATTAGCTAGTAATTTAGTTGTACCCATTTTAGATCAATGTTTTTACAATGAGAGTTGTGAGAATAAACATCAACACCAATCACCAAACTAGGAGGAGAGTCAACACATAATAAAACTTGTTTCTTATCTCTACTCTTCCTTGGGATTCAAAGCAAAAACATAAAAGTTCATTGACAATCGTTTTCTAATGTGCACATTACACACTACATGCAACAATCTATCAATACTTATACAAGTCTTAAATCACAATACTTTCAACCATTTCCAGCAATGAATCATGTGCAACATTCATAGGAAGTATAAGAAGATTGTCACAATCTTCTAGCATAATCTAAACAATTAAGGAGCCACTAAATGAAGGATGGGGCACAAACCTAATGTGTTCTCCATTCACACCTTGAATGCTTAAATAATGGTATTGATCATAGTCTTGCAAAATATACCTACCTGTCCCTTGTAATTCCTTCACCACTCTGGTGGCTCAGCAATTACTTGGGACATGCTACCCGCTCTCCATAAATGGTATCCAGCGTAGCCATAACCTTAAGGTGCACGGATGAAGAGTTTCATAATCATCGTTTACATGGATGAAAACCTTCATAGCCTTCCTGTAGATGGACAAATAAAAGAGGGAGAAGTTCTGCATCGTGGGAGAACAAGGGGAGGGCCAATTAGAAGCTTGAAAATGTCTAAACAAAAGTTATGTGTATGAGTTTGCACCTGGACCGCCCTGCTGTAGACAAATAAACACGTCATTAACTACCTTCAAGAATCAGCAACGAGGTAAATTGGCAAAAGGCTCAAAGCCACTGTGAAAGCTCCACCAGAAACTCAACAGGCTATAAGTTAGAGTACTTAAGGAGCTGCTACAAATCATGACTTTCTGACTGCTGGGTGCTTGAGCCTGCAGGGTGTCAGCTTTAAGTTCGCTGACACCACTTCAATCACAACTAGTGTCCACCAAGACACTAAATGCACACCAATCAATCAGCACTAGTCACCGGTACCGATGAAGAAGACATCCAAAGCGGAGTTTTGAAGGGCTTCTTCTTCTAGACTTGTTTTTTCTTCTGACTGTTGGTGGTGGTGAGAGCAATTCTACTTTCTCTTTGCATGGACCTATTTGGACTTCCTAAGTGTATGAGATTGTGTTGCAAGGCGGAAGGAAGGCGGTTCCTAGGCGTTCTTCCTTCACAATATAATGGTTTTGATTATTATGGCCTTTTCTGCCTCTTTTCTGGTCCCCTTACAAGTCACAATGGACAGGTCTTTTAGGGTTCACCTGACCTAGCCATTGTTCAAAATCCGCATGGCCATTCTGCAAATCACGAAAACCACTATGTTCTGGTGTGTGCTGGGTACAGGCCATTGCTACAGCTCAGAAATTTTGGCCCACCCAATGCCTTACAGGCACTTCACCGGGCACAATGGCATGTACAGGGCATGTTCAATAATACATAATAGTCTACAAAAGCATGAACAGGCCATTGCCCCAGCTTGGAAATTTTGGCCCACCCAATTCTTTACAGGCACCTCACTGGGCACAATCGCATGTACGGGGCATGTTCCATAATACATAATACTCTACAAGAGCATGACCAGGCCATTGCTCCAGCTTGGAAATTTTGGCCCACCCAATTCATTACAGCCACGTCACCAGGCACAACGGCATGTACGGGGCCTGTTCCATAATACATAATAATCTAAAAGAGCATGGCCAGGCCATTGCTCCAGCTTGGAAATTTTGGCCTGCCCAATTCCTTACAGGCACTTCACCGGGCACAATGGCATGTACAGGGCATGTTCCATAATACATAATAATCTATATTTAGCATGCTCCCAACTGACAAAGATGAGGAATGCCCTCTCCAAGACTTGCTCAGATTGCAAATCTGTTTCCCAGGCTATCAATTCTTTGGATGTAGGCTACCTTTCGGCTACCTCACTTATATTCTGCAGATTCAGCCATCAATTGGGAAATTGAAATCTTTTTGTCAGAGAATCCAGCAAAGTGCACAAGTTATCTCTGATAGGCCGTGGGTGAACCAGCACCCACACTGCTACCATGGTGAAAATCCTGAATTTTTTTAGGCTGTTTCTAACCATGGGAAATATCCCATCCTCAGACTAAATCCAGGTCTTCTTTTCTTTCTTTTCTTTTAATTTAATGTCAATACCCGGACCAGAGAGATCCATTTGACGACTACTACCTAGTTAACTTGAGCAAAACACTCCTATTGTCTAAGCAAGAAACCAAGTACAAAGCTATCGCTTTTTGGGTAGTTGAATGCATCAATTCAGGTAGTAAGCTGCACGGTGTCAACTGTTTCCCTAACTGTTGACCAAACTTGCAACGAATGTCATGGTGAGGCAGTAAGCTGCACGGTGTCAACTGTTTCCCTAACTGTTGACCAAACTTGCAACGAATGTCATGGTGAGCTGGGCACACTAGCAACAGGTGGTCTTCATCCTCAACAGCTCCTAGGGAACATAGGCGACAAACCCTATCTCTCCTTGGTACCCTCTCAGGCTTTGCATGCTTGCCACACTCTACCTCTAAACGATGGTTTGAACATCTGAACCTTCACAAAGATTGCCTGAGCTGAACATTTGTGATCACTTGCAAATAACTTTGATGTGCATATGAGTACCCAGATTCTGTTGTACAACTCGTGTTCATCAACTAGTATGTACATAATCTGCTACTTTTGGTCCTGGCTTGTTCACCATAAGTGGATTCTAGATAGGAAGCATGTGCACTTGCTATAACACACATGACATTAGTATAGAGAACCCTAACCCCTTGGTCGTCAAACCACAATTGCACATTCCGGAGCCAACACTGTTGGTTATCATTGACCACACTAAGCATCTGGAGTTGGGTTTGGTAGGCATAGTACAACAGACGATTTGGTGTGGACTCCCGTAGTCTATCATAATACTTGAGTTTGTTGCCACCAAAAAAACTCCAATGGATACCTTCCAAACTCCCCCAACACAGCAAAAGTGCTTGTTGTTTTATTGACCCCTAATATTCCTTTCAAGAACATTCTGCTTGTTGCAACCTTTTCGCCCCTGTACAACCTGTCCACACCTCGCATGCATAGCTTAGTACTAGGCGTACCAGTGAGTCGAACAAGTGACACATTACTTCCGGATCTGTTATGCTCAGATCATTGCATCTGCGGTGTAATGCAAACAGTGCCTTCTTCCCAGCAGTAGTTAGTTTGTCTATGGCTACTGCCATGCTTCTTGTACTATGTAACTCTAAGCCTAGGTATCTGAATGATTGAACTCGCTCAATGGTTGTCCTTCTCTATGTGAACTTTGGCGCTGCACTGCGACATTTCTCAAACACCACCACCTTGGTCTTACTCACATTGATGACCAATTGTCGTTCAACACAGATTTCAGACAGAGCATCTATTTATTTCTGCAACCCTTGTGGGGTTTCTGACATCAATGCCAAATCATCTGCATACAGCAGTAATTTGACTACTATGTCTGCCAGCTATGGCGGGCTGTCGCCATCAAGTGCATCTAGATGCTTCTCAAGTCCATATAGGTAGATTCCAAAAAGCAATGGGCTCAGTGGACAACCTTGTTTGACCCCAATGCCACATGAGAATTGGGTTGATAACCCTTCTGTTGGATGCATAACTCTGACACTATCCTAGCTATACATGCTCTGTAGACACTGCATGAATCGACCCACAATTCCCATATCAGTCAGCACCTGCCATAGCAGATCATGAGGCACTGTATCAAAAGCTTTGCGAAAGTCAACAAAACAACAATACACCTTTTTGCGTTTGTGAGTGCTCTGTTCAATGAGCGTTTGCAAAATGTACAGGTTATCCGTGGTGCGGAAGTCTTTCCTAAAACCAACCTGTCCCCTAGCACGTAGGCCCCTCTCTTTTGCCCAACTGCTCAACTGTGCCTCTAGAATCATGGCAAACACCTTAGCTAGTATAGGACCCACTGTGATTCCCCTGTAGTTCTCAAATTACAAGGCATCACCACCCTTGTGCAATGCATGAATGACTCCAGTAGACAAGCCTGCTGAGTAACCTTGTTGCAATAACTTGTTGAACACAATCTGTAGTGGTACATGCAATATGTACCCAGCATCTAGCAGAAACTCTGCTTTGATGCCATCTAAGCCAGCAGACTTATTACGTTTAAGTCTCCTCATCAATTGCGCAATCTCATGTAAAGTTATGTCACAGTTTAGTGTGCTGCAATCATCATTTGCAAAAGGGTGTGACAAGCTTGAGACCACCTGATCTGTAGATCTAACCTGTCCCCCAGCTGTATTACTGGGGCATTGTCTTTCCAGCAGCTTTTGGAAGCCAGCAACCAAGTCTGCTTTGTTGATAACAACAGATCGTTCCTTGTTCTTGGAGTATTACCTCCAAAAGCTGGCTGGATCTATCTTTGCTAGTGCACATAACTGTTGGCCTTACAACTTCTTGTACATGCGTTTCTTACGACGCAATAGCTGTTTAAGTTGCTTCTTTCGTTCGCATGCTAGATGGTTGTTAGGATGAAGCTTTGCATATGCAGATACTTCCTTGTGCTTGCTGCGACATTTAATATGAAACCATGGTTGATGACGATGTTGTGTTGTACTGGTGCGTGCCGTAGGGCAGCCATGCACAGTTGCAGCGGTGTTACAAATGCAGTCATGCAACAGCTGCACGGCCACATCAGCATTGTTTGTGTCACTCATCTGTGCTATGCACTAGGCGATCTGTTCCTGCAGGTGCTGACACTACTGTGTGCACTTGTTAGCATCATGTTTGAAACGACGAATGTCTGTACATGATTTTGAAGTTGTTGATGACACATGTTGCCAAGGTAACTGCAAGTTGAATGAAAGTGGCCTATCGTCGGAATCACACCCTTTTCCACAGAATAGAAGGCATTTGTTTACAACAAGTGATGTGGCACAATCAAACAAAGCAGGTGATGCGACCATATAATCCACAAGGCTGGAGCCGCCATTGGCAAAGCAAGTGCACTCCCTTGATTCATCGCCTGTGATCTTGCCATTGAGAATGAACAATCCCGAGGAGCGGCAAAGGTCTAAGAACTCATTGTGCCAACCTTTCAACCCCCCCTTGTCCGAGTTATGTCGCTCACGTAAAACCTCTGGGAAGTCATTCCCCAATGGCAACGTGTCTTCGAGTTCAGATTTAGGGTTTCCTGGGTTGAATATGCCCACGAAAAGGCCTAACTCGAGAAGCTGAAGGTACTAGTGTGGGTTGCTGGTTCATAGTGGTCCATAAGTAGGTCCTAGAAACCATGGTGGCTGTGGTAAGTTACAAATGTTACAGCCCAAGCAAAAAGTGAAAATGAAAAAAGTTTATTGAGTAACTTAGTGGCACAAAATTGGCGAGTTGAGCTTGTCCACAAAATCCATATTCATAAACCTTTTTTGGGGGTTTTCAATCGCCAGAATTTGGAATAAATTTTATAACATTTTAAAGATTTATATATTTGGTTCCAGTATGTAGCCACAATTATACAAGGATGCTCATTCTTTTAAACTCTCATATCTAGTCTACAGCTAAATGTTGCTAAATCTTCCTGTGAATGGTCTCCACTTTGCCTACAAAATTAACAAAAAGAATACTGATGTTCATGTTTGCTTTCCAATTCAACTCTTCCAATATTGCACTTGCTACCATGGCCAGAATGAACTAATACCCACCAGCCTGCCATGCAAGATGTATGATATGCGAAGAAGAAATACTTATCATAGGTAGCCCAGCATGTTTGGGCACTTTGATGCCAAATAGTTAATGGATGTCCAAGCTGTAGAAGTCTAAGCATGTAGGAATCATCAGTATCTTGCATTTGAGAAAAGAAGGTCCAATAGGGGGATAGACAAACATATGTGATGAGTGTCTCATTAGAAATGGTTAGCATGAGAAACCCACATGTGCTATCCGAAGGTCTAGGCAAGGAATGAAAGCAACTAGAACACCACCCATTTGTTATATCTCCAAAACTTGGAACTTTTGTTCACAACCTACGACTATTAGTGGTTTTTGCATAAAGCAATTGCACTTCATTTCTATAAGGATTTGTCACACCTTACATTTATTGGAAAAGAAAAAAGATATTATTATTCAGATGCAAGGAGAGGGGGTTGAAGTTGAAGTAGTGCATGGTAGGTAATGGATTCAGTAGCTCAAAAGGATTGAAATAACACTAAAAGTTTTGATATCAAGCTAAACCTCAAATAGAATGAAACACAAGTAGTATCTTATGTTAAAAATCTTAATTCACTAGCTATGACTAGCTCTGTGTATAATGCTGGTACAACAAGTTGTTTACACCTTGAGTTGGAAGTTTAAATGGTTAAGGCAACAGTACAAAAATGGGATCTAATTCACTAGCTTAAATTAGCACGAAAACTTGAAAGTGAAATAAATTCATTACACTTTAGTGATTTCACCCTAGTTAAAATTATTTCAGTATAATATCACTATGTAAACAATGTGTTTCATATTAATTGATATAATTCACTATTATAATTTACTGTGATAAATAGGTTTATTTTTATGTTGTTTTAAATACCCTTTATTACTTTATGATATACCTTATATTATTTTTAGCTACCTTAGTTATTATAATTTATACCCTAATTTATTATAAGTTATTATAGGTCATTATAAATTGTTACACCCTAAACTATTATACATTATTCTATTTTAGAATATCTTAACTAACTTATTATAGGTTATTTTATTCTAAATTAATTTAAATTAAATTATTCAATTAACTTTAAATTATTTTATTTCAAGTTATACATTAGGTTATTCAAAGTCATCCTACTTTATGTTATTATAAATTATTTTATTTTAAATATAAAAACTTCAAATAATCTAAAATAAAATATAATGACCTAAGGTAAAATAACCTAAAATGACCACTAATAACCATTAATAAAATAACCACTAATAACCATCAATAAAATAACCATCAATAACCAACAATGGCCTACAATAAAATAGTTAACAATAGCCATTAATAATCACCAATATAATAGTTACCAATAGCCACCAATAGAATATATAAACATCAATAAATAGCCACCAATATAATCACCAATAATAACCACCAATAGAATAACCAAAAATTACCAACAATAGCCTCACATAGTCGAAAATAACCTAAAATTAAATAGCTTAAAATGACCCAAAAAAAAAAATAGTTGCAAATATCCTTAAATGAAATAGCATATAATAGCATAAATAAATTACAATAGTCGAAAATACCATAAGGTGAAATAATTTAAAATAACCAAAAGTAATCTAAGGTGCAATAGCTTTAGAAATAAATTAAAATAACCATAAATAACCATAAATAATGTTAAGGTGAAATAACTTAGAACAATGAAAAGTAGCCCTAAAATAGTTGAAAATAGCCTAACATAGGTAATATGATTATATTAGCAAAAATATTATCCATGCATTAAAAATTTTTTTCAAAAAAATGGTCATTAAAATGTTATTGAATAGTGATATTCAAAAAAACATTTTTTCAAATGATTTTACACTTCCAAAAAGAAATAAATGTAATTATGTACATTATTGAAATATATATATAATTAAACTTTAATAATTTCATTTTGACAAAATCTCAATAAAATGTGAATTTTCAAAAAAAACATTATTGTAATGCTTTAAATAAAATATTTGAAAAAATAAATGCAATGTAACATATTATCACAACAACTGTGGTGGCTTCATGGTAAAGGTGTTTGCTTACATCCTAGAGGTCAAAGGATCGAACCTCACAAATGGTGTGTTTATGACCAACACTGGTAAATTAACCAAATATTTTCTTTTGCAATCCATTAAAGTAGGTGTTTACTTGGGTTGATTACGTGACTTATACACTTAGTTTAGGTTTTTAACCTAGCGTAGGTAATGGCATATGTCAATGATTCATAGGTAAGAAATCATGAAATTATCAATAATATTATATTAATTAATTTGAATTTAATTGATTTTCATGTTGTTTAATCATTTAACTAGCAAGTCAAATGATTTGGTAAATTTTTATTTCATTTGAAAATAATTTTGTTTCACTAGGTAATAGTGGACCAATTCATTGTCCGTAACAACTGGTCCCCGTTTAATAAAAGGTTGACCAATTTCATCATGGTAAAAAAATTCAAATTCACTCAAAATCTAGTGAAACCTAGAAGGAACTAGGATGCATTTTGGTGTAGTGAGGATTTGTTATAGACTAGGGTTAAGGTTTGTATGCAACAAATATATTTGCATTATTCTAATTTATCATTTTAAGTATTTCTTTTTGTTTCACAAGTTTTTTTCTTTTTCATCACATCACATCTATCTACTTTTGTAGTGATCACTAATCACCTTACCTACTTCCATTACCTACTTACCTATGATATTTAATCGTTTATATAGGCAATTATTTAGATGGTGCAAGGTGAGAACACGAGCCTTTATAAGATAGGTTATCAAGTGGAACTTTAATAATTCAATTTGTGGTTTATCCATAATTGAATTTTAATAAGTTTTCAATGGATGGTGAACTAGTGGGTGCTAGGTCAAATAACCCCTCCAATGGTTTACCATTACATAGTATCAATTGGGATGGTAGCCTAGCTAGTGGCACGACACTTACACTAACCTAATAAAACCCATGACCATGATTAACTAACTTTTGCAAAGAAGATTGGAATTAAAAGCATCCCAATCCCCACAAAACATGTGAAGAACACAATACATTTCAATCAAGAATATGGTTCAAATGTTGCATAGAACAACCTCAATGTTGTTTAATAATTTGAAGATCATTACATTATGAGACTAAAGTATTCATGAAGGATATGTTGCTCTAACTTTTTAGTACTCTTTCAACATAAAGACATAATTTTATTTTATTTATTTTCAAATCACAAACTTTTTAGGTCATGATTTGACAACAATAGTCATGTGAAACTATTTTTTTGTAGATTCATATTGATTAAATACTAATGGGTGCAAATGCACAAATACAAGCCATCTAAAGTGGTTAATTTTACATGTTTTTATTAATACATCAAGTTAATGTTGAAAATGTTTTATGTACTTATACACTAATGTTTTATTATGAAGTCATTTCAATTTTTTTGAAGTGAATCTAATGAATATAAAATATCCAAAATTATTTTCAAAACATTATAATTAGTGTTTTGCACTACTTAAAATAAATTATATTTTTTCAAAAATCAAATGACATTTTTTGAAAGTCTTTAAAATCAACCCTAACATAATCAAATAATTATTTTTTATTTAAAAAAATTTATTTAAAATATTTAGAAAGTATTCCATGAATTATTTTTTTAAAGCTCATGACAAAGGAGGTGGGTGTGGGTCATGTTTACACTTGGTTGTTGTGTTGTTTTAAACATGTATGAAATTCATAGAAGTAGGAGGAAGGATTCTCATTCATAGTAAAATCTTGCATCATATTTATAAATGTGTCATACACATTTTAAACACATGACAGTCTAAGCTATGTTTTGTTTTGTGAGTTGGTTTGTCCATGGTTCAAACATGCACCATTTTAATTTGCATTAATAGGTGAAAACACTTTATGTAGGGGGCTAATGCAAGCACCTTTATGACATGTGCATAAAGTATACACTTGCAAAATGTGTTGCATTTAATTTTGGGTTTCACTTTTGGTGTTTGGGCTTGATATTTTGATTTTCACAAAATGAATGTTATTTAATATTACTTGGAAAAAAAAATTAATTTCAAGGAATAATGGGTATGTTTATGATATGTCTGGTATAATGGAGCATATTTTTATTTTTGGACTACACTAGGTTTCAATTTGAATTAGTCAACCCAAAAAGTTTGAAATGAGGTTTTTTTAAATGGCACACTTCACATATCTTGTCATCTTCCATTTGAAAATGATTTTTTGTCAAAATATTAATTTACCACATACTTGTAGTCATTGCCTTGAAAAACATCCATTTGTGATATGATAATTATCAAACTTTTCACATGGCTCACAAATTTATTCCAATCAAATGGAATCACAATGTTTAGTACATAATAAAATTTTTATGAATATTAAGAATCATTTTATTCAATTCTTGAGTATATTTTCATTTTTTAATACATTGTGACGTATATTTTTTTGTCACAAATATATTTTAATATAACATCATATGAAATTTTAAAATGTACTTTTTTTTGGGATTTGATTTCTTTGAGTTTTGACATACCACATAATATGCAAAAACATTATGAAAATCCTTCATAATAATGACATGGTTGAAGTTCAAACATGGGACCTTAGAAAATAATATAATGCGACAACAATCTTGGCCCCCCCATAGTATGCTTTCACCTTAATCACCTTTGTTTTTGGTTTGTGCAAATTGATTTCACCTTGAATTCTTGCTATGAGTTCATCATAGTTCCATTCCAAAGATCCCATGCTTTATTTTTTCATGAAAATTAAAAAGCACACCTTAGGTTTACATTCTATTACAATACTTTGGGTTTTCGAATGTCGCTCAAAAAACAAGGAAAAAACCAACATTTACAACAACTAGTTAACTTCAAGTGTATTAAATGTTCTAAGTGCATCAAAATGTATTAGAATAATGTTCATGTGCTTATATGGCAACTGTTGCCAAAATATGTGATTCAATAAATGTATGATATGTGTCAAAACATATGATTGATGAGCGGGAGTCATTTCATGATAACTTTTGTTAAGGGGTAAAAAAATTTAGATGAATTATTGCCATAGGCATCCTACTAATTAGTAATTACTAGTGGTAGACTTATTGTCCCTTACCAAAGGGATGAAGCTAGTGGGATTAAGTAGTTCGTGTTAATGAGTGGTTGGGTGTAATTCACCCAATCACCTATGAGTTTTTATGAAGGGATTGATTGGGGTAAGGACCCTAATTTCATGGGGTCAATGTGGGCCTTATGTGGCTTTGTGGAGAAAGAGGATTAGAGGAAGATTTGGGGGATTTTATGGGATTCAATAAGTTTGTAATTTGGAGTTGGAATGGGAAGTTCTTTCTTGGAGAGGTCTGTGGGGTAATAATAAACAGAAGGGAATAGATTGGAAATGTATTTGTAATTATGTGTTATCACAATGGAAAATGGTTGAAAAGCCTTCATGTGCTTTGTGTAAATTTATCCTATTAATAAATGAGGAGGTAACATAGTTTAAGCTTGCATAAAGTGTTGTTACATTTTGTATATTAATTTGTTTTTTCTACAAAAAAATGGTAAGAATGTATGCAAAAAATTTGTCTCTATAGTAGGAAATTATTTGCTGCCACTTGAAGGTAACAACTAGTATATGGTAGTAGGAAAAGAAAGTATTTTGAAGTTGAAGTTTTAAGGTACATGAAACCATTATAGACAATAAGTGATAGTCAAAAGAATATGAAGTGACTATAAATGGTAGGCAACAACAAGAAGGGTTTTCGAGGGATAGTAGACAATATGGTGTTTGCACACTATGATGACCTTATATGGATGTCACAATGGTAGTTTTTCATGTATTCCTTAAATACAACAAAATAAATAGAATAAATTCATTAAAATAATAGAAAAAGGGACTCACTTATCTAAAGCTATTATAATCAACCTTCCAAGAATCAAAAAATCAAATCAAAATCATGGATAGCCAATGAGTAATGGACTTTTGAATTTTGCCCACACTTTTTGTCACACTTACAAAACTCATGGATATGGACATTTATCTTACAATGTGTTAGTTTTATGCGCTTAAAACTTTGGGATGTTGAATGAATAATGTTTAAGAAACTAAAGATGCATTGAATGAATGGAATGTGATTTTAATTTGATATGTTATGGATTTTTTAAATTCCAAAAACTATAATTATTTTAAAACCCCTTTAAAACATTCTTAAAAAAAATTAAAATCCTTTTGTTATATTTTTTATGTCTTATAACATCATGATTTGAAATTAGAAATCGAAAAAAATGCTACTTTCAATATCATCTAAATATTCATATTTTAAGCTAATTTTTTATTTCATTAGAAAAGGACTTTGAGAAAGGACTCTAATCTACTGAAACTGTGACACCCTAGTGTGTTTTTGCCCAGTAGGCAATGCCCTTAGAGGGTCTACAAGTGCTAAGAAGGTTGGACAATAATCATGGAAGGCATGTTGACCCACTTGACCCCATTTTGATGCATTGAAAGTATTGTTAAGACTTGGAGGGCAATGACTACCCAAACCTTTGTGTTTTGTCTATTTGTTGTTTGTATTTTTTCATTTGTATGTCATTAGAGTAGTTTACAATTAGGATGGTAGGTTTGTCCTTGGATGAAAAACCTTACCATCCTTTTTTTTTCTTTACATGAACTCTTAATTACTTGAATAATTGAAGTAGAATAAACAAATGAAAGTAGTTTTGTTTTGGAATAAGGAGTTGACCTTGTTCCCTTAGCCTTGCTTCCTTGAGGAAGGTAATGTTCGAGGGTTGCATTTTCACCCCTTTACAACTTTCAACCTATGAATGGATGTAATTAAAAGGTTGATACCATATTGAACCACACAACTTATGTATTTGGACAATGTGACATTGAAATTAATGTGTTTTTAAACAATCAATGGTAGTCTATAGTCCTTAAGGATGTGTTATTTGTGCATAAAACACAATTTGTTTTCTATTCAAAATATTGTTCATAATGATGCAATTTTTTTGCAAGCACAAGAATTATTATTTTTTCATTTATGTAGGAGAAGTGAACATGGAGTCAACTTTACATAACATAACATGTATAAGTTGCACATAAAAGCTCATTTTTAGGGTCACGCTAATTATTCTCAAAATTTGAAACGTGGTATAATTTCTTGGTCATGTTCATAAACATATGGTTGAAAAAATGGGCGTGACATGAATGGTTAATGATTTCAGAATTTGTGGCAACATACAACCACATCATTTTAAGGTGTGCAGACGGAAACATCAGAAAACATGACATGGGATTGGAATCTTGCCAACAAATTGTGGTAAAAAGTAAAATAATGGAGAATTTCATAAGTTGTTTAAGGAAGAAGGTATAAGTCAAGAGATGACAATAGTTTACACCCCATATCAAAATGGTGTTAAGGAACATGAGACCAAAACTATAATGGAAGCAATGTGATGTGTGTTATTTCATGTTCATATACCAATTAAGTTTTGTGTATAAGTTGTTCATATTATTGCACATATCCTTATTTTCAAAAACACCATGCATTGTTGGATGATATAACACCATATGAAGCATGGATATAGGGTGAAAAAACACAATATGGTAGGGCCAAAATATCATAATATACACCTCCCAAAATGTGTTGCATTTAATTATTAGTTTCCATTTTTGGACTTATACTTTCAACACCAAATTAAATTACCACTTCTGAAGGTGAAAAACTAAACACTTGTTACATTTGCTATGGCTTATGTCGGTGTGACTACATATGACTATATTATTAGCCTTGGGCTATAATGTGTTTTCACCTTGCAACACAAAGCCTTCTATTGGCCACACCAAAGTATTTGGGTGCAATGCCTAGGCACATGTTCCAAAAGAATGACATGAATTAACACAAAAGAATAAGAAATGCAAGTTCTTTGCCTACAATGAAACCATAAAGGGCTATTATCATTGGGATCTACAAGGTAAAATAATAGTCATAAATAGAGATGTTATCTTTCATTAAAAAATTAACATTATTCTAGCCAAAATCTCAACAATAAAAACATCTTTTTAGGGGGGTCAAAACACACTTAAACCTAGCTCAAAAATGGCATTTGAGAGTTTACATTTTACACTAGTAAAAATTGTCACAATGTGACATTTTGTAGACAATGCCATCCAACATGCACTCCCACATGCTTTTGGCCAAAAAGTTCGTAAACTAACTTATAAATATCACAAGATATGTGATTGATCAAAAAATCCTTGTGAAAGTTTTAGAGTTTTGAATGTGAAATGCATTTTCAATGACTATAAATGAAGCAATTTCATTAGTAGGAAAATGCCAAAATCTAACCAATTGATTTGTGATTACATGCAATTAATTGTTGCTTGCAATTAACCTTGATTATTTTTGTAACTAAAAATCACATTATACATTTTTTGGTCACATTTGCAACTACTAACTTCTTCAAATTCTTCCAATGGGATGATTTTTTGCACCATTTTCATCTTGGAAGGCCCTTGTTTGGCCCATTAGTTACAAAAGTGACCAAAAAAATGCTAACTATTACATTACATTATATCATATATTTAATTAATTTTGGACTTTTGAAAAGTCCAAAATTAACAATTGACCATTTGGAAGTTGAAAAATTAAAGAGAAGCTTTTATTTGGGGGCCACCAAATGATGCAACAATAAATGTAAATAATGTTTTACCTCATTAGATGATCCAACAAATAGATACTAACGATGTTTTGTTTCAAACTTGATCCCAACCACTAGGTTAGAAAAAGTATAGAATTGATAGTTTAATCTAAATTTAACAAAATACATGTTTCATGTATCTTTATACTTTTGTAAATTATGTAGTATAAAGTAACAATTATGTATAGTAGGCCTTTTCTATACATTATTTATTCTAAATTTGCTAAAGTATATATTAGTATTGTTTTCATGGTTTAATTGAGCTTGGTTTCAAAAATTATTAAAATATATTAGTCTCCCATTACGATATATGTATGGGTGGCAATAAATCAATTATCCTATTAGTCAATTTCTCTAAATTGTTGGCATTTGCCACACAATTGAAATAATCTAGATTTTAAAATTAACAACTTGGATTAATTTTGTTTATTTATTAGTTTGAAAAATAAATGCAGTTTAATAGTTGCAATGTGTCACATCCAAGTAACAACACATGGCATGATTTTGAATGTCATCCAAATAGTCACATAGTTAGTCACAAATGTCCATATAATCACTACAAGGAATTTGTAAATCAATGACTAGCTTTTAGTTGTAATTAGCGCATGTGACTACTACATGGCCTAATCACCTTGGACAAGTTGCATACAACTTTAATCATAAAAGAAAATATGTGGCACCAAATTACAATGGCAGTTGCATGAAGATATAGGGTGAAAACATGAATAGGTGGACAATTTGGACTCACACTTGTATTTTTTTGGGATTACATACAAACATAAAATTTAAAGCCATATTCAAAATTAACATTTTCAATTTATTTATTGTTAATGTTGTCATACCCTTTAATGGGAATCATCATAAATTTTTTGGATGAATTATAAGAAGATTATGGACTTGTAATGAACTTTTGAAATGAAAACACTACGTTTAATTGTTACATGGGAATTATGAAAAATGTGGATTCAAAAAAAGTCAAAGTAGTGTCAGAAAACAAAATAAAAATAAAAAATCATCAAATGAAGAATTTATTTTTGAAATGCATTGAAACTTTATATATATATAATATTTATAAAAAATTTGGATGACATCATTGTTGTAAATTTTTATTTTTGAAAGTCCATTTCACATTAAACATTTTAATCTTTTGCATGGATTTTTTGATCAATCACAAGTTTAGGGATATTCATAAGTTGACTTATTAATATTTATGATTAAAAATATAGGAGATAATTATAGGATTTATGGTTTGATAATTGTTAAAATTACAAAGAAAATTGCTAGTGTTAGATTATAAACTCTCAAATGCCACTTTGAACCACCTAACCATGCTTTTACCTTGCAACTTATAAACAAATTTCACCCATCCAAACCAACTTACATGGCATTGCCATTTTGTGATTGATTTTACAACTAAAACAATGTAGTCTCCTTATTCATATTTATTTTAAATTTTTAATGATTTAGATTTCTCTTTTTAAATGTCCATATAATTACTCCAAGGGCCTATGAACCAATTTCCAAATTGTAGAAAAAACTAAAAGAGGCCACTAAAAATGCATGATATAGGTGTAAATTTCATTTTCATTTTCATTTAAATCGACATGATTTGCAAGTTTCAATCACATATGTAATTATAGACTACTTTGTAATAATTTGTACTATTGCCATAGAGAACATTTGCATCTATAGTTGTAAAAAAGTTGGACATAAGTTGCAGACACATGGGTTGGAATGGACAAGATTCCTTGTACTAAATTGTGATAGGTATATAGTGGATGAAATTGTATACATACATATTTAAGTTCATCCATAATTTGATGGCGTAATCATGATGTTGTGTCATTTGTGATTAATGGTTGGTTGTGACTTATCTCAAGTGACTAAGGGGATTTTAGTCCCAAATTGTTATTTGTGATTAAAATCTAGTCACAAACCCTAGTTGCAAACTTGGGTTTTTCTTATAGTATTTCTTGTAAATTACTTTTTAAAATTTGAAAATTTCAACTATTAGCAATTTGTGTTGCTTGAAATACTTGAATAATCCCAAGCTCCATTCATTTTGTCTCAAGTGACACAAAATGTATCTCAATCTAAGAATGGTTCACAATTTGAACCCTTTTTACAAGATAGTGACATCAACTCAAATGTCAACCTCTAATAATAATGAACTTGGAATAGATGATCTTGGAATAACAATGAATTTTTGACATTCTTTTTGGTGTGGAAACAATGGGAGCTATCAATTCTACTAGTCCTATTATAGTAAAAATAGTGGTCTAATCAACTTTGGTGATTTAGTTGATGGTACCTTACCATCAAAAATTTTACATGTCCAACCATATTGCCCAATTATGCAATTTGACTAAGAAATGCCTTCGATCATTATGGTGGTTGGATTTATCCAACTCATTTTGTATAGTTGGTCAAAACCCATTAATAGGAGCCAAAATGATTATTTTATAAAAGGATTGCAAATCTTTTTTAGTCATTTTCACTTCTTCATATAAAAACATCTTTGAATGAAATCTTTTGTAACTTGTTCTTTATAATACCTATAGTTGCCTCAGTATATCATATGTTCTACATGTTAGTCATTGTTGAACAAATGTCAATTTCTCAAAGAGTGCAAATTTTGTGTTTTTTTTAAAAAAAAATTGTAATTTCAAATCATTTCAAATATGTTAACTACTTTAGGTTTTAGTTCCTTGCATCATAAGCGACAACTTTGTTTTATATGTCATGTATATATACTCCATTTATATGTGGCAAAAAACTCTTGAAATTGTAAACTATTGAAACATACTTGGGTCCAAATTCTTTAAGGTGTCCAAAAAACTTGTCACAATGTCACCCTTTTGTATTCCTTTTATATTCTTTAGTGGTTCTTTTTCATGATGTACATGGACACAAAGTGTGTGATATTAATTTAAATATATATATGATGGTCTAACATATCATACTTCAAAATATGAAAAAATAAAATTCAATAATTTGTATAGGAATTAATTATATAATGCAAAATTAAGGATTGCATCAAGGATTGCCTCTACTTTGTCCTTCTTGGTAATACTTAAAGAATTTGGACCCACTTTGAATTTCGAGAACTTTCAGATTTCATCACTTTTAAATTTGAATGTTTTTTGAATGTTTTGGGTAGTAGGTTATTATCATTTCAAAAAAATTACCACCAATTTGATATTTTCAAAAATTCTTTATCCGAGCATTTTGTAAAATTGAATGCTTCTAATGCAATTGTTGCTCAAGTTCAAAAGTCCATTACTAAAACCAAAACTTGGAATTTTTAATTTGAGTTATTTAACATTCATATTAATAATTTATCACAACTTGGAATGATCACCATAAATTTAAAATGTTTTGAAAAAACATATATGTTATATACTATAGTATGAAAATTTCAAGGACTCCCAACTCCCTTTCTAGCTCCTAAATTAACATTCAATTGGATGGGATATAGGAGGGTTATCATTTCCATTTCAAAACAACACATGAACATTTTTTCCATTACCAACAAATCGTAAACTAATATATTAAAATGGGTGTACAAATTGAAGCACAATGCAAATGGCATTATTGACCAGTACAAGGTTCATTTGGTTTTACACAAAAAACTAAAATTGATTAATTATGTATATTCTACTAGCAATATGGTTTGATTCAGTCTACATTTTTTTTTGCATTGTTATTACATAAATCATGGAGATAATGCAATTTGACATAAAAACATCATTTCTTTATGATTCCATTGATGAAGACATTTACATTGACCAACCTATTGGGTTCACAAGCAAGCAATATCCAACATGATACTACCATTTGCAAAAGGTTAAATATAACTTGAAGCAAAGTTTCAGAATGTAAATTGAATTTGATTTGATTCTTTCCTCACCACACACAACTTTATGTCAACAATAGTAGACCCATGTGTTTATGTTTCTAGGAGTAAACCATTACTCATAATCAGCTTTTGTTCATGATGGTTTAGTTTGTTCTATTGATATTTCATAGATTGAACAAATTTTTAAACACATGAATGAAATTTTCATTACAAGAACTTGTTAAAAGCTTAAATGTTGGTCTTTGGTTAATTCAAAATTGATTAAAGGAGATCATTACACTTGATCAAGAAGTTTATATCAATAAAATGATTAAACAATATTCATTTTCAAATTGTCGCAACTCTAGCCTTAGGTTCACGGCCAAGGCAAGGGCTTGCAAGGTTACGGGCCAAGAGAGAAGCCTAGGAGTCACATCTCATGCTCCCGGGAGTATAGGAGAGTGTGAGGGAAAAAACCTTCACATTCCCAAGTGAGCTCCCACTTTGGGAGTTGGAATCGCGATGGACTTCCGAATTTTTAGAAAGTAATTGCAAAGGGTCAAAACCCATTGGATTGAGGATTTACTTGTATCATTGGAAAGTTCTTGGAACGTAGATGTCTAAAATGGGGTCGCATGACCCATTTGGACACTTCAAACATAAGTTATAGCCAAAAGAAGGGCCGGGAGTCAAATTGGCAATTTGACTTCCGACCACTAAAAGTTGGAAATCGCCCCAATTTCCTTGCGTGAAAATGGCGTGCTATATACCTTTGGAAAGCTCTCGATAAGGGCTACAATTTTTTTTCAGACCTCATATTAATCAGAGGTCTACACACAAAGTTATGCACCCCCAAAGTTGTAGGGGTCCCGGCTAGGACAAAATGACATTTGGGTGTTAGTTTGGGATTCTCACTTGGGAGTCTTGGGATAAAGTGACATTTGGGTGCTAGTCCCATGGCCAGGCACAAAGTATATTATAAGGGGGAAGGTGATGGCTTCCTTCGAGTTTGGGCTGTGATGAGTCTTGTGAATCCGTGTTTACACGTGGTTCGTCTATGCACCAAAGTGCTTTAACTACGCACTAATCAACTTGTTATTTGGTTTGTGCAAGTTTGTGTGAGTGATTGAATTATTTGTCAATCTTCTTAGTCCCATCTCAAAGCTCCAGCACACCCCCCTACCCCTGAAATGTTACAAACCAGGGAACGAACCCCAACTCCTTCTCCTTTCGTTGTTCACCTTTGGATTCGCAATTGAGTCCATCAAGGAGCTTGGAGGTGCGTCATGAATGTTACTCCAATTTTTTTACCAATGGGCCTTCATGTTCAATTTTACTAATATGATGTCCATCATGTGTAGTTTAATTTTGGTGAAAACACACTAAGCCCCCCAAAAAATTTAGTCACAAGTATAATTTTTATATGATTTTCAATTTTTTGAATAACATATGGACATCACACCTTACATTATTTTTGTTTTTTTAAAGTATATTTGATTAGTTTTAGACTTTTAGTTAATTAATCATTTAAAAATTCAACAAACATCGAGAAACTTGAACATATGGAGTGTGTGACAAGTAATATTCATTACAAAGTTTGAAAAATTGCATAATTTACTTCAAAACTAGGGTTACATGTGGAATTTTTGGGTGAATTTTTTATTTTATGGTGAATGATATTGATATACATCAATTAAATCTAAGACAATTTAAAGTTTTTAGTTTTTGGATGAAATTCCATTTTAAAAATGTGGGTTTTTTTTGCATTTTATGCATAATAATTTATTCATTTTAGGGAAAAACCACTATCATATGAAAAAAAAAGAAATTTTATGGATGGAATTAAAATAAAATAAAATAAAATAATAATGTTTTATGAATCACAAATATGAAGCTGCATGGCTATCGAAAAATTGTAAGTTATGTACTCTATATACATTTATTTTATTCACTTCTTTTCATCTAACCATTGAATAAAAATTAATTTGGATTCAAAGTGAATTTTGAATTTCAAAATGTTATCATGCAAATTTTAGTGTGTTTTGCTTGTGACTAGGATAACTAAAGAATACCATCAAGATTTTAGCTTACTATGTATTATGATATTTGTTATACATCACTTTTTTGATGAAACTTGGTTCACCCTTAGTGTGATTTCATCATTTTCCTTGCAAAAAACTAGTGGTACCTACTATTTGTTGACATTGGAACAAGAACAATATTGCATGTTGTTAGTTGTGTGGTAATTTTTTTGGCAAATCTAAACAAATCACATTGTGGTGCATTTAAATACATCTTGAGATATCTCAAAGGAATTAGCACAATGTGATTGCAATCTAGTGAATATTCCACATAAAATATTTTCATAACTTTATGTGATGTGAATTATGTTGTAAACTTGAATGGTAGAAAATTTCACATGTGTTGTACTAATGTTCAACAACGGACATGTATTATTTGGGACAATTGTAACAAATTGATGTTATATGGACTACCATTCACATTGAATATGTCACAATGTATAATGCCAACACTAAAATTCTTTGATTACATCATGTATTACATGTGACTTTGATTTCATGTGCAAGAATGTCCTCCTTGACTTTGTAGTGATAAACCAAGGTTCTTTTCAAGCTTGTTAGCAATCCAAAATCTCATAAATGTACAAAACATTGTGATCAAATTGCATATCATTCTAGATTACCAAAAAGAATGAATCACATTTATTACCTATGTTTCTACTCATGATCCAATTGTCGATATCTTCACCAAAGGCATTGCAATAGATAAATTTTAGTAGTTTCAAACAACACTCGGTCTCAATGCTCCATGAATTATTGAAATAAGGGGATATTATTATATTTTTTCACTCCTCATTGAGTGTGCATATTGGAATTTACGACTTCAATTTCCAACCTACTTACTACTAGTTCATAGTGAGAAAATATGAATTATTTGACTAGTTTTCTTGGTCTTGTTTTATTTTGTTGTGGACTTGTATTTTGCTCTAGTATGTGTGTCTTTCTGGGTTTTTGGAAAATTCTTATTGGTTCTACAGTTGTAACATTCATGGTAGTAATGACATTCAAGAAAAAAATTATATAAAAAATACGAGAAAAATAGTTATGTACAAATTATAAAAAAATTCCATGCTCATTTGTGTTGATTGTTTATTCTGTATCCAGATTTGGCTAAATCTTCCTAAGGACAATCTCCCATTTTTCCACATGTTCTTCTTGGCAATGGCCACTTTGACTGCATTAAACGAATCCTAGAAAATAGACTAAATTGGAGATGATGAAAATGATAATCCGTAACATGCTCAAAAACTTTGCAAGTTCCAATTTCATCCATGTTGTAATAACTAATTGGATGCCCTTTACATGTTGTAGTTCCATGAATGTAATTGTACATTCTTCCAGTCATTCTATGTGTTTATGAGATATTGTTTATTTTGTGTTGTATGCCGAGGGTTACAATTTATTGTCAACAAAAGACCCACCATTTGCTTTTGTACCTTCTTCCATGGCTAGAAAAGGAGGCTTGCAACCTATTATTGAACTAGATTTTGAAACTACCCTTTATTAATACCATATTTACAAAGAACAACCTTTCACATATGTCCTTGGATATTGCTAAGTTGTTTATGCATTGAGACTTCCAAATCATGTTGGGGGTGGGGGGGAGGGTGGGGGAGGGGGGGGATCCCAAATAGGAAAGGATCCATAGATAAACATTGTGGTGGTTAGCCCACTTCAAGAAATTTTAATGACTTCATTTCATTTTTTGGGAAATTTGGAACTTCTGTTTTATTTCAGTGTCCATCTTGATGGGAATATTTGGATTTTTTAATCATTTTTCTTTCTGTACCTGTCTTGTTAAGAAGAAAAATTTATTGAGGCTGATTAATGTGTGATTTTATCCTATACATTCACTTTAGCCCAAACCTTGACGATTGTACCTTATAAGACTGCAAAACTTGGAAGAAAAAATATTATTGTGATAAATCGGTAAGGTGAGGACTTTGTGTACACCTTACATTTATAATTTTCACATGTGTAACTCTTTGTATTAACGTTTATTGGTAGTCAATAATAATATGCAGATGTCAGCATAGTCTGAATGCTAAATGATTGTCTTGTTGTAATGAAAAATAAGGTCAACTTGTATAAGGAATATCAGGTTTTGTTACAATGGAATTGATTAAAAAAAAGGGGACCCAAGTTCCTAACTAGAAGGAATAAGCTCAAAATATTTTTCATCAATACTTTATTCATCCATCATCCACATACAATCATCCATGTCCAACTTTTGCATTATTAGTTTTGATTATTTATTGTTTTCAGCATGTTCATGCCTCATGCTTTAACAATTCATTTCCTGCTGGCACACTAACATCCACCTCACAAAAATTGTTCTGAACATCATCTTATTAGGGAGGCAATATCTCCATAAAGACTACAAAATAAGGAAAGACAACCTTCTTTTTCAGGCAAGTAACTCATGGGGTGTTTATACATTAAAACAAGAGTTTTGACAACAATGTATGTATGTACTACAATTTTTATAGACCAATTGCAGTAGGGAATTTATTAGACATCTGAAGAAGCCTGTGCCATGCCAAGACTCGCCTCCTCATCTGCCACTGTCCCACACCAGCCTCACAACATCTTTTGTTTTGGTCATCAAGGAGCTCTTAATTAGTTGCTAAAGATCCGCGGGACTTGGAATCAACACCTTATTCATGTGGTATATCATATGTATGCAAACACAATGAGGGAAAGTACTTTGAGAGAGGCTGTTGTGTGCTGACATTTGTGTCATGATAATAACAATTAATTTTCTCCATGTTCCAACTTCCCACAATTGGCTGCATGACTGACGGAATACTATTAATCGCTAGACTGGTAATTGATTTCTGTGTATGTTTATAAAGCTCAATTTTGATTTATTTTATGTTTGCATGTATTGGTGGAAATTGTGGTTTGGAATGAGATGGTAGCCAAGTGTGGCCCCCAAACTTTGGAAAAGTCCTCAACCCACGGGCATTTATCCACTCTAATGCATGAGGACTCAGGAGAACCGTATCAGGAACTTACGCCTACTACTTAAGAGTAGGAGGGATTTTAAGCCAATGGATTTTATGCATGTAAATAGGCATAAAATCCTTCCCCCTCCTTAACAAGTAGATACAAGCTTCATTCACTTTCTTAGAGGTATATTCAGAGGTGTTAAGTGATCCCCAAAGGCACTAAGAAATTTCTCAAAAATGCTTTATGTGGTTTGTAAAATTTTCCCATGATGCTTGACAAGTAGATTCTGCTAAGCATCACAGGAAAAAGTTGAAAAAGGAGGGCTTGTTTCAAATAATGAAATACCCATAGGGGCAGGTGTGACTCACCCTTTGTGAACAAAAAGTTTCCACGAGGAATGTGCCCGCCACCTATACTAAAAACAAATCCTACAAGGTCTTCACTTGTTCTCAGGCATATCCTTGAATAGAACACCAAATACTTGACCTCAACCCCAGGCACCTAACCAATGTGTACTTGGGTTCGATAGTAACATCATAGCCTTTTTGAGGGTGACGTTCCAGGGTCAGGACATTCTCAAAACACAGGGCCAAAGACAAAGCCGAAGCTAAATCTGGCCTTGCATTTTGGGAAATGTCTCCCATCTTTGGGCTGTATGGGTAGTGTAAAGCATGGGCAGAAAATTTCTACAGTGTCTAGCACATTATCTAGAGGCCTCTTTCCTCTACAAAGGGTGGGGAGTTTCAGAAAGCAAAATGCCTACTAGAGTGAGCATTTAGATTTCTTAATTTTAATTCTAATTTAGTTTTTATCTCATGATGCCTGTTGGATACACTCGGGTTATCATTATAATTTTTTTTTAAAATATATATTTTTTTGCCCATGCATTGCATCATGATGGAATTACTAAGGAGTGGGCTGTTCCCCCAGGAAGGTTCTTATGGAACTGTACACCTGTAATACGCATACTTAGAGAATGCCTATTAATAACTAGGTATAGTAGCTACATATATAATAACTCTCTAAAGGTGCATTCACACTTGGTGTTAGGTACTCTTGTGTTGAGTCCCCTAACACCATGCTAGTCTTGTAGGACTTACACCTACTTACCATGAACACTTTATGTTAAGTTAACATTTACTTAACATTAAGCTATCACCCATTTAATATTGGGTGCCACCTAGGTTGCCACCTAGATTTTCATTTAACACTGACTTAACATCAAGTGTGAATGCCCCATAAGTGGTGTAAGAAAAAACTGAGATCAGTTCAAACATATGACTATGTTGACAACTTTTAACACGCATCTAGAATCTAGATTGATGGATTGGTTTTTGACAAACCTGAAAACAAGGCTGAAGTTTCATGAACAAATCATGAGATTATTAAAGTCTCACCTAGAGCAATGAAACAGAAAAGCAAGGCTTATACACAAAGAAATTTGTAAAGTCGCCTTGAGTCTCGCACTGTGTAACGCCCTGGATTTCGATTTTCATCCTCAGTCCGGCGCATTTGAAAAGTCACCCCGAGTTAAAAGATTTTGGGAAAACACAGGGTGAGTCAGGGTTTGACTGCATTGACAGTCCAACTTTTGAACAGTGAATTAATTGAGCATTGGGGGAGTGGGGGCGTGGGGTTGGTAGGGTTATTTCCTGAACTCATAAGGCTGGGGGGCAGAGGGGGCACGAATTTTTTTCAAAACAAACATTGGGGCTATTTGGGGTGGGGGGTTTGATTGGAAGAAACGTTTTTTACTGCAAAAATTTCCCCCAATGACTAACCCCTTGACCCTCTCAAAGCGTTTCTTTATGAAAAATTTCAATAACTTTGGCAGAAAAATAGGAGATGTTTCGAGGTGTTGGGGAGGATTTTTTTATGGTTAGTTTAGGGATCATCACCTAATGCACTTTGGATACCTATCTATTTAGGTGCCTCTTTAAGTTAAGGGTATAGAAACCCAAACAACTCTCAATTATTGTTCTCTTTTTGCAAGTGCCATTCTAGAGAGGCTCTCTTGAGTCATAAGAGGGTTTTGTTTGGGTTTATGATTTCAAGTTCACTTTTTTTTTTGGGGAGGACCCTATTTCATTCATATTCCCAATTTGTTATTTACGGAGTTTGATGCGCCTAGTCTTGACTCAAACACATCAAGTAGCAACAAGGAGTTCTTTGATTAGCTATATTAAATATTAAACATATAAATATCTAACAAATAAGAAAACCTATAATCATCGTTAGTAAATATTTAAAATAATAATAATAACTACTAATATTGTATTACTATATTTTATCTTGCTGGATATTAATTACAAATATGAAATTAATATTTTTCATAATAATGATAAATATTTATACACATTAATACATAAAAATATAATACATATAATCAATTATAATATTAATATACATTAATGTTAATATAAATCATATTTAGAATTGGATATTAGATATATGAAATAATTTTAATTATAAAATATAATTTTATTAGTGAATAATGATTGATAATATTATTAGTATTGATAATAACTTATAATTTATACATAATAGTAATACATACCTATGTTATACTAATTCAGGTGAAATATAATAACATATATATATAATAGCAAATGACAACCATTCGATTTTTTCAACCATCTGATTAAAAAACTAGATTGTGCTTCGTGGCAACTTAAAATTACCTTATAATTATTTAGGATTAGTTTAGGGTTGGACCACTTATGATAGGCCGTGTCGCACCTAGGTTAGGCCACCTAACCTAGTTAGGTGCTTAAAGTACCTAGCCTAATTTTGGGCTAAACCATTTATAATGGGCCATGTGGCACCTATGTTAAGCCTAGGCCACCTAACCATAGGTCTAGCCTAGGTAGGTAGGTACTTAGGTTCAAGTCTATAACTTTTACAACAAATCCTATTTATTATAAGTTGAATTTTTTGGGTGGAGCCTTTGTGATTAGATCCTCCCATATGGCAATTGAAAAAATTGAATGTGTCTATTATACCAAACCTACCTATATAGTTTGTAAACTTGAAAGGGAAGACAAACAATATGGGATAAAATTGTAATTGCAACCTAGTTTCATAGGTGTAGTTTAATTGTAATTATTTTCTAGCACATATTATTACATAGCCTACCTATTAAGTACCATAAATTCTTACTAGGTACCTATATTTTGATAATATTTATTTAAGTACATATTTAATTAGCCTTTAAATAATTATTTACTTTAAATACCTATTTAGATAGCCTTTTAATTATTTATAATTAAATTGCCTATTAGGTATACGTAGCTAGTGGGTATGTAGGTATATATGTATGTAAGAACTTAGTTAATAGCTACCTACTAACTACTTATTAAGGATTTAGCACCCTAATACTTTAAGTACACACTAATTAAGTACCTAATATATAGGGTATGACCTACTATTACAAATAGTCCCTAAGATAATCAATGGTAATTATATAATTTTTATTTGATGCGTATGGAGGGTCTGTTTGAAAGGGCCAATCCTCCATAAAGGTGTAGGGTTGAAATGTCTGTTTTTTCATCTATTTGCACACTTGGAGAACATTTTCACATTTGAATTCGACCATAAGTGTCCTTGGATTATGTAAATAAGTGATAATTAAGTAAACATCATGACACGGAATTGATAATTTTTCATTTGTAGTTCAATTGATCTTCACAAGATTTAGATTGGTCAAAACTTTATTTTTAGTCCCCACAATCAACACTTGGAATATAATTGTACCTTGTTTTCATCCATCCATCATCCTAATATGTCATCTAGCTACAAACAATGTTGAATTGAAATAATCACACATTTGATGTGAAGTTGTGACGTTTCCCAACTAAAATAGTGACAGTTAATGATGTCAAATTTAAGTCAACCTTTTGATTAAAAAAACTTCAGAAGTCAACAATACTACCCCATTTGGGGGAGGTGGTCCTTGAGTTGAAAATTGTTTTCAACTTCCAACCATTTTAGTTGGTGACTCAACTTAATTGGTAGTTCCCATTTTTAATAAAATAAAATAAAGTAAATTCATAGTTGGAATCTAGTTTGAAACATGTAATTGAAAGTTGATGGGTTACAAAAAAAGGTTTTCCTACTAGTGTTTACATCTGGTTCATATGGCTCACCAAAGGTCTAGGAGATTGAAATTGCAATAGGATTGTTATTATTGTTACTATGCATAAGGTACTCAAACCAATTGATGGTGGATTATGTGAAAATGTAATATCAATCTTTTGAAGCATTGATCCATCAACATTTTTTCCATTCAATTGATTTTCCAACTTTATCGTTACACTTCATTCTACCACCATCTTGACTACTCCCTTGACCACTTGTTGATATTCATACTTGTGAACACATTCCTACTTCCATTCCAACCTACAAGTCCTCTCTTATATGTGCTCCCACTTGCAAATGCACTCCTACTTACATTCTTACCTTCAAATGTGCTCCTACCTGTGAAATTCCTACATACTTGATTGTGAATTTCCTCTTGATTTTGAGTGGGTCCCTCGTTGCAAACTACCTTTGGACACCATCATTTTAGAACTTCACAATTATTCTTCTTCATGACAAAACAATAACAAAGTTTTTGTGTTATGGAACATGCAATAATGGAATCGTCATAATGCTATTTTAACATATTAGTTTTTGCATTGCTAGTTTATCACCAAAGATAAGATTGTGAATGAGCAAGAATTTACAATTTTAATTTTTTTGTCACCACACCCATTTTACCATTGGTTATTTCATATTGATAAATAGTTAGTTAGCCAACCACATAAGCAATACTCATCATTTATCTATTAATTAACATGCATATATATGAACATTGTGATGTTAACGATTTAACAATTAAGGTATCCATAGGTGTGAACTAAGCTTAAAATATGTAAACATGAACAAATACAAGACTAAAATCAAGGATGGTCCATCCTATGTTCAATTGAAAATGTCAAAAACTAAGGATTTAAACATATCAAACTACCATCTACAAAATGTGTAATTTAATAAGAACATGTCACATAAAAATAAATAAATCTTCATGAACATTTCTCTTTTCAAAGTTGTGCAAATAGTCACACAAAATGTTTATTCATAAAATACCTTCTAGTTCTTGGATTGATCTTTCGCTTCATGTGAATATCCAAAAGCATCACACATTTACAATAAGATTTATTGACGCGCTCCCAAGTCACGAGGTGAAACCAACTTGAGGGTTTCACAAAGTCAAGTTGCGGAAGTTGAGACTTAAAGGCACGCTCTCGGCTTCCAACTCTAAAAAGGGGTAGAGGGTCGAGTTGGGAGCCCAAAGATTAGACTACGAAGAGGTATTAGTTGATCAAGCTTGAATCTGCATAAAAAAAAATCACCCAAGTGGTTAGTTCACTTTCTGGGACACCCTTTGGTGTTGGAACAAGCCACGGGCACTTCGGATCACAAGACTCACCACGGCCCGGACTCGGGGGAAGCCACCACCTTCCCCCATATAGTATATTCTGCGACGCTCCGTTGAGGCTACATCCAAATGGCTCTTTCTCCCGGGACTCCCACGTTGGAGTCCCGAAATTGTCCCGAAACAGTCCCGGGTGGAGTCAGGGGACTTTGGGAGCTCATAACTCCTAACTGCCAGGTTCGATTGCAACGAGGTCTAAACCAAACTTGTTGCCCTCGTTGAGATCTTTTCAATGACGTATTGCACTTTCAATTCGGAGGTCGGAAAGAGGTTGATTCCTGACTTTTAGTGGTCGAGAGTCAAACTGTCAGTTTGACTCTCGGCCCTTCTTTTGCCCATAACTTGGGCTACAGATGTCCAAATGGCCAATGCAAGGCCATTTTCGATATCTACGCTTCAAGATCTTTTCAATGACACCAAGAACACCTCAATGCAAGGTGTTTTAGGTCATGATGTTGAGCTCTGAGCATTCAAGAGTCCCGAAGGGCTCCAAATCCTCACTCTTTTCCAAGTGTTGGGCTTCACCCCCACACTTGGCCAAAGTAGGGTTGCGACAGTTATGGGTTGATATCCATTGTTCAATATTGTAGCACTTACATTGTAGAATATTTTTATTTTTGATAACCTTTAGCCAAGAATTATTATTTTACTTGGATGTAATTCAAGTTGTTGATTGGTGATTGTATGAAGAAATTAATGTAAATTAATGTAACCCATACTTTGGTTCAAGTGTGTATTGGTTACTCAACTATTTTTTTGTTCCAAAACCATTTTTTGGCAATTGATTGAATTGCCAATGACAAAAAATACTCAAAATCCAATATCTTTTACTCGTATAAGTAATTCACAAGAATATAATTATGATTAATAAATTTACCACATAAACACCTAAACTTATTAAGGACAAAAGATGTATGAAAATGAAATAAAAAAAGGTGATGATCTTCTTCCAATGTTACATAATGCTTCGAAAGATTGATATTACATTCTCACATCAAGAAAATTTAGAGGATAATAAAACTGTCAAACAACTCTTACAAACAAATGAATAGCAAAATGAAGCATAAAATAAATAAATCAATGATTAAAAGAATTTGTAGGTAGATTGAATTTTTTTTGAAAGACAAAAAGGAAAATGAAACTTTGAAACATATAGGTTTTGTAAACAAATGAACAATAAATTATATATATATAACATGATGATTTGGAAACAAGGTGAAAGAATGTTGATGAATTGAAAGAGAAAGAAAGAATGGATCTAGAAAAAGGTTTTGTAATCAAAAGAAGATACAAAAGCTTTGTGAAAAAAAATCTTAGCATGGAAAGCTTGGTGCTATAACAATACTATCATAAAAACTCATCATGGACATAAATAGTTTGTCAAGTAATGGTTGTCATTATTAACATTATGTGTGAACAAAGTTAGAGCTATTAATTGTAGGTTAGGTTGTTAGTAGATATTGTTAATGGTGTAAACATAAATTATCATTCCATGCTAGGCCTTTCATGCTATAAACACATTTGTAGGTGTGAATTGTCTTTTAACTACTTAAAAAATGTTTGAGTAACTTTGGGTACTAGGTGAAAGCATGGTTAAGTAAACAACATTTGTACCTTGTCACAAAAAATTACATGTAGACAGAAAAGATTTTTGATGCATTGAAAGTAGAAATATTATTTTATTCAATTATTAATATGAAGATAATCTTTTAGTTTAATATTATAAATTTGAAAGATGAATATCTTCATGTAGATTTAAGTAGATTTTACAAAAATTGGATCTACTTGTAAGAAGTTTTTGATCTTACAAAATGGGTTGCAAATAGATGAAATATTGAACTTTTTTTACTTTCAAATTATTGGAACCTTAAAAAATACTTGTGTACTATCAAATTATGCATGTTATGATAATATTACATAAAACTTCTAGTGTGAAAGTAGATTTGAACACCAAATTGATCCTATCAGGTTCAAATCTATTTTTCACTAGAAGTTTATGATATTACCAAAGTTTTTCCATTTTGGTATTCAACTTAATATAATTAAATGGAGGGCCATGTTTTTACATATTTTTACTTCCATAAGTTTTTAACCTACTTTCATGTGTATATATAAAAAATTCTGTCGTTTTCAAATTGTATTTTGGGCACAAAACCTTTTCTCTCCCCTTTACCATGCTCTCACCATATTCCTAGTTGAATTATGTGGTTTTTGTTGAGTTGGATATAGTCTTTTAGAGGATGCCCCAAAAACATTTGATTTTTTCAAGATGAGCTATTGATAGATACGTGAAGTATTTACCTATTTTCAAATGTCTTGTGATCAAGGAAAATCTATCAAACTTGTTCACATGTTAAAAATAAACCATGGTATGGTTAAGTTAAAAAAACCCTATAGGTATTAAGTTACCAAATGTTTGATATGATCATGAAACAAATGTTGAAAATGATGAGTTTAGAAACATAACTCATCATGAAAAATAACAAGATTGTAGTTGTCCAAAACTTTTAGAAAACATTCAATTTGTATAACAACACCAACCTTGGAGTATTAACTTTTAGTTCACAAGAAAGGAGCAATGAGGTTTAATACTATGAATGATCAATTTCAAAACCTCACTCAAACTAGTGTAATCCAATCATTGGAATAAACTATAGATAGGTCCCTAGACCTTCAAATTCATTATACATATATTGACACCTCAGGATCCAATCACCCAACAAGCATTAAATAGGAGCAACAAATGAAATGTGGCATTGATGTCAATGTTCTTGCAAGACAAGTGCCCAATTGGAATGTGTTACTTAAAATATTCACTGGACCCAAGTTATCATGAATGTTTTAATTGTCTATGATACACCCATTTAAAAAATAAAATTTGATGCCATTGGTTAAGAACTAAGTCTAGGAGTACAAGATTTTGGGTTCAAACATTTTTTGTGACAATCAAATGACTACCTGAAATGAAAAGATTCAGAGAAACCATTTGGGGGGAAGAACTTGGTTGTATGGATGTTTTCTTGTGCAGCTTGACTTTACTTCCCCATGAATTGGAATCACGATTTCCCAAAGGAGCTTGTGTACATTTCCTTGGGGAAAATATCCATTAAGTTGTGCAACTTTGTCTCACTCCCTTGACCAAGTTGCTCAAGGGAGAAAAATAATTGAGTCCAGTTAGCTAGGGAGAAGGGGAATCTGTGCCATGCATACCCCAAAAGCTTGGCTACACATCCCAAGGATGGCATTCAAGGAAGCTACAAAACCTTAGAAAT
The DNA here is from genome assembly GCA_963921925.1 of Sphagnum tenellum. Taxonomy (NCBI): domain Eukaryota; kingdom Viridiplantae; phylum Streptophyta; class Sphagnopsida; order Sphagnales; family Sphagnaceae; genus Sphagnum; species Sphagnum tenellum. The sequence goes on from OY998144.1 coordinate 17,021,963, forward strand.
CGCACAATGGATGAAAAATAGATTTACCAATGCATGCAAAGTTGCACAAAAAGGTTGCATAATGGATGGAAAATTATACAATGGTAAAAATGTTGCAAGCTTTGGGCTTGCCACTATGATCACCACTTTGGCTGCACAAAATAGTTAATTAAAAAGAAAGCTTTAATGAGTAACCATGGCTGTACTTTGGTCAAGGTTCAATCTCTTCTGCTTCAACCCTCTGATTGCATTCAATCTTTGCATGAGAAGTTTACACACCTTGTGTGCTACAAGATCCTACTGTTGGCTTCCTAAATAATCCATTTAAGAGGAGCTCCGAGACTCAAAGTGAATTCTGCCATTTGGGCCTGTATTTCAATTTCCAGTCAGTGATGCTTCACTTTCAGGCATTCATAAGTATGCACGCATGATCCATGGTCAAATTGCAGGCAGGCAAAAACTCAGTCATGGTATGTGTACATCCACTTTGTGGGTTGTCCTCATGAAGGGTACTCCTTAATACTTAGCCTGTTCGCTTTGCTTTACTGCAATTTGACAGTGTTGTCTAAAAGTCATCATCTGGGTGATATAGAGTGTCTAACAATTCGTGAGAGTCAGAAAATTTGCATCTCTACGTACTAAGAAAGAGTCATGGGTTGTCATCCATGACTGGCAAGTAGTAATGGGCATAATTAATGGCAGGGCGCCTATACAATGTACAATAGCCAATTATTGACAAGTGTGGATCAAAACACAAAGACGCTATTTCATCAACTGCTCCATAATTGGTATTGAGTCACACATTTTTGGCCATGCCTGAGTCAGAGAGTCCATCTCCAAAAGTTGCAACTTGCAGTGTCCAAGATCTTCATTGCAGTTTCCTTTCTCATAACAATGAAGTTCTTTCATTTGTGCCATTCAAAAACTTTAAAATGTCATTGCAAAGATGATGACTCCTTTTGTTTGAGTGAATAGGGCAAAGTGTGGCTCTGACATATAAGTAAAGTGGTGTCCAACAACATCGCTTGGCACTGTCAATTAACCATAAGGATAATGAATAACAGTGAAATTCAAAATAGGACAATTAACTCTGCATACCCTTTCTAAACATTATATTTCCTCTTTGTGTAGGTAGGTATGGCATATCAACGCAAAAGTCTCCTTTCCAGCTTATCTCATTTATTTTAATCCTAGGAGTGTTGTATTGTCTCGCCTGAGGAGTCAGAAGTTTGTTATGTTTGATTTAGAGCAATTTGGTTTCAGGACAACTTACTGTGGCAAATATCACAACACAACCACGATGAAGAAGCAACTCAGGCAAATAAGTTCTTTCAAGGTATTCACCAGTTCTAGGCAGTGTCTTTTTTTCTGGCAAATTTTCACATTTTTCTGACCTCAAAAATATGATTTCGACCCATCACAAGGAAAAATGACCCTGATTAACAAGATTTCCAAATAAAAATAAAAATCACCAGATTTCTACAGCAGGTAGCTAAAATACTAATCAATTCTTAACGTTTTTTACTTTCACATCTGGTCTAGTGCAAAATATGGCTAAATCTTCTTGTGAATGATAATCAGTTTGGCTACATCACAAAATTTGAAAAAGAAACCCTGGTTTATGAGGATTTGATTTTGAAACAGTCACAGCGAAGAAACATGCATTAGTTCTTCTTTTCACAGATTCTCTTGGATTTTCTTCGTCCTTGTACCATCCTCCAGATATGATACCCATCTGAATTGAAAAGTTCAGGATATGAATCTCCTCAGATAATACTTGGACATTGCCTTAGGAAAACTAGCATGGATACAGATCAGTTTGACGATGTGCTCCACAGGGCAAAAACCAACAAGATGATCCAGACTTCAATGGATTTTCTAAAGCCACTTTCATATTGAATCCAGGAAAAGAGACAAATGAAGTCCACTTGTACTATGATAAGTCCACAATGTTGAAATCACAAGACTATATGCAATTTCTTTTGCAGCCCTTTGACCAATTAGACAGCACACATATCTGAACACCTCAATATTCAACAGTGGACATAAATATGGTGGTTTTATAGTGAATCTTCATTCTGCCAATTCCAGCATGAATGGGTATTTAGTATCCAAAGAGAGCAAAATGCACAAATTGAAAACCCAAAATCCATGAAGATTACAGAAAACTATGGTCACTTAACAAAAATGTAAAGGGTCAATTTGCATTGGGGTGGTGTGGTGTATGGACCATTCCCACAAGCAGCCATCATCTCACATTCAGGTCATGACTCATGATTCATCGGTTCACAATAAGGGCTATCCAATGGCTATTTATTGTGGTACTGTGTGGAATCTTTGTGTGGAACCATGTGCACTACTGTAAATACTTCACCAATGTGTACCACTAAGGTACAACAAGCCCATTTTAAGCCACCATTGGGAATGTTATTGCATTGACCTAAAGGAGAAGGCTTCAAGTCCTGTCTACCCATATAATAAAGAAAACAAGATTGAGATTCAAAAAAGTTATGTTGTATAATGTCATGTTAATATTACCTGTTGATATGATCTTGATATGTAGTCAGCATGGACATATGAAGTTGCATAGCTGCCAAAATCAGTCACCTCGATTAATTCCTTCTTCCACTTACATCATGTTTCAGAAACATCAATTTCTAGTCCAAGATCTGTTGGAATTACCATGTTTTGAGAACATTCAGGAACCCTAAAGCAAACATTGGCCACATGTAAATCACAGTACGGAGTTCAGCTGGGCTTTGAGCTGAGTGCAAACCATAATTTTCTGCACAATACTTTTGCTTTTACTGATTTTCAGGGCCTTGGAAAAAGCTGTAAACATTCAAATTCCGTCCTTGAGTAGAGACAGCTAGATCCCTAGTTACAGGATTCCAAGACTCCAAAAGGTCAGGTCCAAAAGCCTTATGTTGTTCTACTACTACTACTATTACTACCAATACTACTCCCTACAACTTTGCTGGACTGCGCAGGGTAAATACAATACAAATGTTTCGGAGCACCAAAAGACGGTTGCATTTAGCGCAAACTCAGGCTCGGGAACTCCCCATTCTAGTAACAAATTGGATATAATGTTTATATCTAACTAAGCAAATCTTAGTACTTAAACTAACAGGATTCTAGAGTACAAATTTTTCCTTCTTAATTTCTGGATTTCAGGACTATAATTTTTTTGGCCATTTTCTAGCTTGTCTGTTGCCATAGAAGAAGGGAAGCCACACGCCTCTTGACTTTCCTATGACCTGCTTCTTGCAGTGTGACAGCGCTCCATCCCCTGCATACCAGCTCCATCGCGACATAGCTGCTATGTCCTTATTTCAATTGCGACGATTAATCCCTAGTTCTGACTTTTGGCAACCATCGCGAAGAACAAGAGGAAGAAGATGACGATCTTCGCTTATCACCCATGCAGCATGCATGTCGAGAGTATACTGCTCTAGTGGATAGTAGTGTAGAGAACATGTGAGAGCTGAAGTGTCACGGAGACCTGTCTCTGATGATCTGGATCATCATGTCGGATCACGATGCACGGCTTACAACATGAGCGGTCCCGCACCGTTAGTCATGGCTGCAACCATGGTAGCTGGGCGGGCACTGAAGCTGGTGGCCTTTGCGTAGACAAACCCATCCGTGGACGCAGCTCCAGAATCGGTGAAGTAGGCACCGTTTTCGAACATGTCGCCCACGCTTGCCCAGTTCCAGGATTGCCAACCGTCAATGTTACTCCCGCCATCAGCAATACGCTTAGTCACGTCTTTGAAGTAGGGGTTGTTGGGAGCGAAGTAGTAGTTTCCCTCACTGTTGATAGTGGGGTTCTCGCTCCCTCCAACCGCGTACATCTCCCACTGATAGTAATAGTTGTTCACCACATGGAAGGAGCCAAATCGACATCTGCAGCGTAAACGACAAACAGTTCCATGGTCAGAAGGATGGAACTCACTCCATAAGCTTTCCAGATGCCCTCCAAACTGTGGACCAAGTTTCACTAACATGGAGCCGATCACTTTTAGGACATCTTTCCAGTAGGCTGCTGTGATCACACCAGCTTTCTATTATGCTTTTTCAACTACCTGTGCTCACAGTCCTCTCAGAGCTCTACCTGTCAAGCATCTACAATTTGCGAGAGCTGTGAGTCAAAACTGTGAGTCACTATACAATGACATCTGTCCTTTTTTTTTCCGAGAACATGTGCTCCCAGAGTTCCTAACATTGACTAACTACATATTTTCACCACTCTTGCAAGCAAGTCTCCAATGGACAGAGACTGTCCCTACTGCAAAAAACAAGGCCCTATGTCAGCGCCTTCCCATTAGGATGCTATGATCACAATTAGACACATTACAGCAGCCTAATGGAAAGACACCCTTAGAAGAGGCAGTTGAAGCACAACAAAGATTGCCTGGTAGAAGAAGGGTATTATATATACCTGGGCATGCGCTGAACGAGGTTTGGTCCGAAATGATTGAAGGCAACGGTTACCCTCATGTTGACATCGAAGTAGTCGTGGGGATGCGCGCCCAGAAGCATCACTTTGTTGTGGTTGGTGAAGTAGTTGTTGGAGACGGTGATGTCTGTAGAGCCTTCAATGCAGTCGACGAGGCCATCAGCAGCGTTAGCCAGGAAGTTGTGATCCACCCACAGGTCGTGCGACCCGAAGATTGACACCGCGTCTCCGTCTGCCATTCCTCTGTACCCGGTATGCGTCGGTGTGCTTATCACCTGCAGCACACAATATATCCAGCGTCAAACAAACTTTTCTTATTGGATACACCTGAGTAGCTAGAGATCCAACTTCCAAGTGCTGCAGCATTGGACATGGGAAAAAAGCTCGGATTGCCAAATGTAGCTAGCTGGTCTGCAGGATTAAGGGTTGCAGCTCACCATTGTATCTCCGGTGGATTTGCAGTCGTGGATATGGAGTCCGTGCACAATGACGTTGGAAATGTATTGCAGCGTCAAGCATGCTCCACCCGCGATGTGCACGTTAGCTCCGCGTCCATCCAGTGTTTTCCAGCTGTTCATAATGAGCTCCTCCTTGAGCGTGATCATCATGTCGTTTGCGAAGATTATCCACAGAGGCTGGGTCTGAATCACGCCCCATCGCAGCGTCCCGTATGCGGGGTTCGTGGCGTCATCACTGGTATCTGTCACCACGTAGATTGCACCATCGCGGCCTCCGATGGCGTTCTGGCCGAATCCGATTGCGCAGTCTGCCAGCGATTGACGGTTCTGTTCCCAGTTGGAATCGCATGTCCAGCAGTCGTCGATTGGGTTTCCCGTTCCGCACATCGTTAAGATTCGCCGAGTATAGTTACTCATTCTGCAAGCAAGAAAGATCCAACAACATTTCAACAACCAATTTTTTTATCACCTCCGTCGCTCGCGCACCAAATTCTCAGCTTGTTCAAATTCAAGTTTGAGGACTGTTAGATTATGGAAGACTGAATGCAGAGAGAAGGCATGTACATTTTCTCCTCCAGAGTCCATACCCACGATCTGCAGCTCATGGGCATGTCAAATGAGGCTGACAGAGTGCCTGAAACCTAAGAATGCTGGATGTCTTTCTTCGAGTATGATATACTGCGGGAGACATGCATCAACCAAATTGAATGGCACCAAGATTTGAATTGAATGAAAACGATTTTTTCAAGTCTAGGCTTTCTTATATTATGAGCTTTCCGGGCATACCCGTCGTCGGCAGCCTGCAGACCCAGCTTCCTGTTCTCAGCGCCATTGGCATGGACAGTGGTAGTTTGTTCAGACGCCCCATCAGATGCCGCTTGATCCAGCGACCGCCCCGCTTCACATTGCAAAGTGCTGAGAGAAAGGAGGACGCACAGTACTAAAGCTAGGCATCCAAGCTGCCGCCATGCTGAGGCTGCCATTGGGTAGAGATGAAAACTGGTTCAATTCTCACTCGTGACGCAGCACACGAATGAATGATCACGAAGCTGCAACTGCGCTTAGCTCTACCAAACTCCAACTGAGCTAAAGCCACTGTGAATGCAGAGCTCTTGTTAATGTTTCTCCTAGCTCGGTACACCCGAGACTTCAGATCCCCGGCACACAGAGAAAAATACACACACACACACACACACACACACACAAACTCTCTCTCTCAAACAATGCTACACAAATTCAGAATTGCTTTTTCCAAAGAAACTGAAGTCACTCGAGTGTGTTCAACTACTACAACCTTTGCAACTCGGGATCAACTGTGCAGCAGCTGCTGCTGCAACTTACATTCACGAAGTACACAATAATGTAAAGTAGCTGCTGCTGCTGCTGCTGGGGTGATTCTGCTCTCAGTTCTTCCTCACCACAACTGCTGCACACCTTTTTCAGAAAGTGTGATGATGATGATAATGATGATGATGCTGCAATTCGTTTGCATGGGTTTATATTGGGAGCAGCTCGGGTTGCAACAGGTACTGCCTGCACCAGCGGAAGACACAATCTGAGTCTTTTCTGACACGGTTTTGTATGTACCCTTCCCCCCCTCCCTCCCTTGATTCACGTAAATTTTCCTTTCCCTCCACAACATTAATGGCAATTTCAATTATTGTTTTTTTTATTAAAAAATTCACCGGCGCTCCCTCCCAGTGCCCACCCCACCCACCAACCCACCCATTCACTCACACCCACCACCTCCCTACATGACTTATAGTCATCAATTGGCTCCCTTGTTTCTGATTTAGCAACCCATGTTCACTACACATTGCACAAACAAAAATGGTCAGTCAGATCTGGACTCTGGAGTACCTCAAAAGAGCCTTGGGAACTACTTTCATCCCCACTCTCCCTTCTACCCCAACTGCACTGGTTGTTGTTACCTTATTTAAACCAGCATCTTAATGAATGAGCCGCTCTTGTCTTTCTTTGGGGTAGACTAATAACTGGGGAAAAGGTGGGCAAGTAGGCTAGTCCCTCTGTTTTGGGCATTTCTTCCCAAGTTTTAAGACAGGTGGCTTTGGTGCTGGCCTTCCTCAAGAGTTGGAACTTGGGAGTGAGAGAGAAAAAGTTAGTTTTAAAACACTTTTTGGGCATGTTTTTCTCTAAACTCTATTTCCTTCCTTCGGATTCTCATGGAAAGCATAGTTTCCAAAACGAAGCTTAGTTTTAACGAAATTAATTAACCTTAACTAGAGTGTACTATTGAGGGACACTTTGTAGGAGAGATCACGGCATTCTCATGGAAGAAGAGGGACTGGCCAGCTAACTAGACAGTTAACTGCAGGCTCACTTGCAGTTTTTTTATAACTTTATGCTCTCCCAAACAAAAAGGAATACCCACCTTGTACCATAGACTACAGACCAACTGCATCTAGAAAACAAGAGGGCCCACGTTCCTTACATAACACATGAGTTTTCAACCCTTTAAGACCAACCAGGTTCAAACCCTTTAATAGACCTACTAAGGTGAGTGGGTTAATATCTGTGTTGTGCATGTGATTGTCAATAGTGTGTAAATCATTTACACGCACACATTTGAACATTTTACATTTGTATTGTTGTTGTGTATAATTTTCTTAAAATATTTACACTTACAGAAAGTCAGTGCATATATTTGTCAAATATATTTACACAATCTCATCTAAATGTTGTGGGATGTGTAAATGTATATACGGTATACCCCTAATGACCACACATTCTTGCAAATCCATATTGGTTAGTTGTGGGTGCATGTTTTGATGGGTTTTTTTTGTTTCCCCACCATGGGCCACTTGGCTGGCCATTATGAAATCCCCTCCCCCTCAAATAAAAATCACATAATTGATGTTGTTTTACTCTTACATTATTGTACATGACCACATAGATTTTTTATTTTTTAAACTTTTGCACTGTAAAACCATATAAATCTATTTTTACACTTACTATATTTTACATGGCATAAAATAGATTTGCATGATTTTACACTTACACAGAGTGTAAGTTCTTAACCATTTGCACACACAACATTGATTCATATCCTTGAACAGACTCACTTTGGTTGGTTGGCTTGTTGAATTGGCACATAAACCCAGTTGATTCATGTCTCTCCATGGCCAGACTCAAGTTAGGTTTGCAGAGATGGTTCATTTTTTCTTTGTTTATCATTTGACATGCTCTATTTGTATTTAAAATAATGCATGTCTGTAGAGGAAGATTGCCTAAATGGCCATTAGGAGGACCCAGTAGAGTGAGCGGACTTGGTAGGGTTGCCATGAGCCAAATGTGTCCAATGGCCATTAATTGGCCCTTGTGAGCAATTCTGCCACATCTTTGGGAACTTTGTACACTATTCAATAAATCCTCAAGATGTCCTGCGTGTACATGCATTTGCAAGAGCAATTGACACTTCTCAGGATGAAAGGTGCAATCCCTCCAGAGTGAGAGTCAACAAGTTTTGTGTAAGAAAGAATTAGGAAAGGGTGGGAAAGGGATGGCAGTGGTGGTTTGAACCACAACCTAAAGTGAACCACCACAAACTATATTTGATTGTACTGATCAAGTAACTTACAACTTGACACCAACATATCAAGTGGGGAATTGCTTAGCACAACATTAGTGGACCAATAAGTTCAAGTCTTGAGTCTTAAAAGAGGGTAAGAACTGTGTGGTCTGTCACAATTTGACAGAAGTTAGACACTCTCACCCAAACTCCAATATCTATTGTGTGGGAGGTTACAATACAGTGTTTGCAGAACATAATTGTCAGCTGTGATTGGTCTCACTCATTGTCCTTCCTCCTTAGGATCTGGGAATTGCACATTAACGCCAAGAGAAAGAGTCTGCACCTTTCTCTGACTCCAGTTCAATAGTTGCCTGAAAAGATGATCCTACCAACCTTACCACTACATTCCAAAGTTCACTCCCCAGTAAACTTTGACAATATGAATATATACACGTGTCACCATTGAAGTGGAAAAAACCCAAGTTCTAGGAGTCATTGTCTCAATTATAGTTCTAATCCCATCATCACAACAAAATATGGTTTTTCCTTTGACAGGGAGTAGTCCTATGCTCATGACACATGTGTGAGATAAATTATGTGGTTTCATCCATTTCTAAATGTAAACATATATCTTATACATATTGTGAAATGTCCATGTGATGCATAGTACATAGAGTTATTTGTTAAGTAAAACATAATTTACCACCAAAATTGATGGTTTTCTGAGTTCTCCCCCACTCTCTTGAATGCTAATGTACTTTTAGGCAAGTTTTTTTTTGTATTTCACCCATTTATGACCAAACTCAGGGTTCTGGTGCTGTGTTTTCTTTACTTTATGGATAACTCTATTATACCAGACTACAATATATAAATATATACCACACAAAATTTTGTATTGGAATGGTTTAAACTTGTAACCTAGTGGTTTACCTCACACATGTGTCAGGAGCATAGGAGTACTGTATTCTGTCATGTAAAATCCCATAGAATGATGTTAGGTATTCAATAGTGGAAAAAGAGGTCTATTGTCTATTCATCACCCACAGAATGTGGTCATGACCAGTGTTGGCCATGGCCAGGTTTTCAGCCTGGGTCTGGGTCCGTGTTCAAGTGCTCAGTTTGAAGGGTCTTGAGGGGGAAGACCTGCCACAAGATTCACCCCAGTGGGTCTAGGTATGAGAACGCCAAAGCAAGAAGTTTTTGTTCTAAGGCTGGATACCAGTTCTTTGGGATCAATTGGATCCTGCAGAAGATCTATACCCCTCAATTTTGCCTGGGGTCAAGTCTTGCAGTGTGTAGGTCTTGAGTATAAGCCTTGATATAGGGATATGGGACCAGAGTTTAAGGACCTGGCTCCAAGCTCCCACAGCTGCAATTTTTTCTCCTCACTTTACACTCTCTACATGTGAGTTTGTTTTGCTTTCCTGCTTCCGATTACCTTCTTCAGACCTTTCTTTGTTTTTCAGTTTTTTGTATTCGCACTCTATCTGAGTTTTACCATGAAATTTCTTTCCTTCTGACTTTGTTTTTATTCCCCCTTGCTCCGTACTCATCCTGAGTTTCATGGTGAAAATTAGAGATCAACTTATAGAGTTTAGTAATTTGAAGCAAAAAGGGACCAAAGGAATGTGTCCTCTTCAAGAAAATCAAGACTCTAAGAAAATTTGTTTGCCAAAAATATCAATATTTACACTTTAAAAATTGCACCTGGCCTCACTTTGAAACCAGGACTAGCAAGTTTCACAAAGCTTAGAGTTATCAACTTGACAAACCAACAATCTAAATCATCTGACACAACCTTGAAATTTCAATGTGGGTTTTAATTTTTTACAATATTCCTGAGACCCACATTGAGTCATCTGTTTCATAAAAAGCACAAGGCCCAGAACTAACAATTACTCCAAAAAGATTCCAACTTGCCCAAACTCTAGTAATGACATATTGCACAACTATCAAATTATGGTAAACATCCCTTTTACTTAATATTAAAATGGATGAAACATGAAACCTTAAATTGTAGGTCGCATTTGTGTTATGAACCATTGCTTTATCATATCTGGCTTATTAACATGAATGTGTGTCACAAATTATGTAAGCTAAATCTTCTTCCACCTGTGTGACTATTGGAAAGATTCAATGTTGGGTTTCACCTCCATATCAAATTCTGGTGCTTTGATCGCATACTTTGCCCTTTTCGAATTTAATATCTCTACAAATAGTGCATAATCTAGGATCATTGTAGTTAGAGCATTAACATGGACTTGAGGAAAGAAAAATTTTCTGTCCTTGCAGCTCTCTATTAGGACGTACACACCATGTTTATCCTGAATGAACGAAGCCCAAAATTTCTCCTATCTTTCAGTCCTAGAAATGGATGAAATTATTGAAGTTGGCAATGTGAGGAAGCTCAATTGACCATCCAAAATGGAATCTAAACAAGGTTAAACAGAGATTTGGTAAATTTAGGTGTTGGTACATTCTTGGTTTTTACAAGAATTGTTGGGTCCCAGTTTAAAGTTTTATTAAAAGAATGGAAGACCTTTTAGTTCTGGGTTTAAAGAATATTTTCGAAAACAAAAACATCACCAGTTTTAGGGTCGAGTCAAAATTTCTTAATCCATGATTCTAGGTACAAGAGGACCAACCTTTATAAGAACTTACGATTCTGAGTTTAGGCCAAGACCAGTTCTGTCTTATTCCTGTGAACAATTTTCAAGTTAATTTCTAAGAGTTTTTGAACTTTTTGAATTTTGGTGTTTCCAAAGTGTACCCAAATATGTTCTCAAGTGCAAGGTAAGGAACATAGCAACACTACATATCGTAATGGTCGTCGTGGTCATTTTTTGTGAAGCTTTTTTATCGCATGACCCGTCCAGCCATCCGTCTCGTCATCCATCCATGGATAGCATCATATAGAGAGAAAAATCCTGGCAGAAATAAATAAGTCCCCCCCCTCCCCCCTCCCCCCTCCCCCTCTGCACATGTATTGCTGTCTAGAAAAGACATTCCTGGCCCCTGGGTGGGCACCCCCAAGATTTTGATATCAATATCAGCAACAAACCCAACATATATTTTAGCAAAAACATTATATATATAGATTCCAAATTGCATTCATTTCAAAAACATAGTTGGACATAATAAGCAAACTTACTTCACATATGAAGAAGAGATAATTTCTTAAACAATGGAAATTGATTCATTTCCAAATAATTGGTTTAAAAGTGTAAATGTAATTATGAAATTAATGTTTCATCTTGAAAATATGGAAAGGCATTGGTATATCATATACCATATATTAATAACCAAAAAATCATATATCAATCACATATGTATTTGTTATTAAACCCTTAATTTAAAAAATTGAAACAATTTATGATATAATTCCAAACATTTTATAGATGAAAGTTAACAACTTTTGATTTGTCATTTAAACACAATTAAATTTTAACAAAGATTCTTTGCTACAAGTGTCATAAGCTACTTATTGAAATATTTTGATCATTTATTAAAAATTAGCAATTCACTTATATCCCGTGGTATAGTTTTTTTCCTTTTGGGCCTCCCTTGGTCCATGGTACTTTATAAAGATTGTGCATGACAATCAACAAGAGTCAAGGTAGACATAGAACAACGTTGGGTATATTTGCCATCTCTAGTCTTTTACCATGGTCAGTTGAATGTTGTTATTTCACAGGTCACAAGCAGTGCAAGCATCAAGATTTTCAGCAGCCAGGGTCCTGATGATAACATGCGAAATGTGATATATAAAGAAGTTTGGAAATGTAGTTTGTAGTTGTAATTTTGTAATATGTATTGTCAAATACACACACACTTATGCATTAGGCATGGGATTCAAACTAGCATTAAGCACCCCCAAGATTTTGATATCAATATCAGCAACAAACCCAACATATATTCTCCACACAATGCCCAAAGACATACAAGAACACATGCGTGCACTCATTGCGCAACATGGTAGTGTTTTGGCAACCTTTCGAACGCAACCAGAAGCTCAGCAAAATGACATGTGATGTATAGAAAGGTTTTGAAAATGTAGTTTGTAGTTGTAATTTTGTAATATGTACCATCAAATACACACACACACCTGTGCATTAGGCACGGTGTTCAAACTAGTAATTCTGTAAAGGCCATTTTAATGTTGCCATCAATTAGCGATGCCCTTCTATATAAAGTTTAACCCTAGAACCGAGAACCTTAGAACTCCTAGATAACACCCTAAAACTTAGGAACCTTATTCCCATCTATTCCTAAGATCATAACCTTACATATCCTATGATCTGGACCCTTCAAAAAAACACCCTTAACACCCACTGGGTGTGGCTCTTGATTGGGTTTGGGACCCATTGATTATCAATTTCATTCTCAAAGCATTACCCCAAATATCAATATGCTCAATGTTTTTTGGGGTTTGGGATTATAAGGTAGGCTAAATAATGACATTTCTCCTTTCAATGATTAGGCTTAATGTTATTTTTATTCAACTTTTAGTTTATTTTCACAAGCATTTGACAAAAATATCACAGTCCAGATATTCAAATATATGTTTGATTCTTGTCATGAATGAAATCATAACGTCTGAAGAAAAATTTAAGTAAAATTTGAACAATATAGCACTTTTAAAAAAACAGTAAAACAAATCTGAATCTATCTCAAAAGACAGGGACTCCCTAATCTATTTATTCCGCTCCAAATATCCAGAATGTTGGTTAGGTCATGGTTTCGATTCCCAATCCACATAAAGAGAGTTGGATTGATGTATCCAAACTCCTTGAAGTTCAATCTTGCACCAATCACGTTTTACCAGTCTTTTTTGTTTTTTTTCTCTTTTTTAGTGGCAGTCATCCATAAGAAGATGTAGTCAAATTTGACTAAAAATGTGATATGAAAGTAAATTTTTTTTAAGCATTGTTTTTAAAGCATAGTTCTACATTGTTGGTTACCTCCACAAAGAATGTAATATGGAAAATGTGACTATTTTTTTTCTTTTTCGAAGTTTGGCAATTGAAACACTCAAAAATCACTTTCTTTCATTTCTTACTTTGAAATTTGGAAGGAAAAAAACAAAGCCAATTTTTCACTTTTTTGGTAGAAACTCCACATAAACAAAGAGCTGCACTAACCAATAACAAATAGGTGATAACCCTAATAACCAATAGATGGCCAACTGATATAAGCTATCCAACCACACCAAAAAAAAAAAAAAACAAAAACAAAAACCTGATATAAAGTTCTAGTTCACTTATTTAAAGCATCAACTAAGTCTATCACTAATGGCACACCAATTTGATTCTAATGTAGGCTGCTTGAAACGAAAAATTGGAAAATATTCTATTCCAACGCTAGAATTGATACATAAAAATGGTTAAACATCCATTGATTGCTTCAAGAATACCACCAAGTCGGAATTGTAGACAAAATGCACATGGCAAGAAAAATTGTGTGAACAATTAAATCCTTAGATTCTAACTAAATAAGTTAGATAAAGTGAAATACATTCCAGACAGTATCTACCAAATAATTCAACAAAAGAAGGTAACAATATGATAACAGTACACATATGTACAACTAATATTCTATGTCATATAATAAACTTTGATGATATGTAACCAATACATATGTAAACTTTTCACAACCCAAATTGGTATGAAAGAGCACAATGTCATGTAGAACACAATGACACACAATACAACATGAAACCAAAAGTTTTTTAAGGTTTTCAATGCACCTACCAATGTTGGGGTGCGGGTGTTGTAAATTTGCACAAAATACGTGTAGCTGATGTGCAGTTGCCACAGACAACCTTGAAGTTGCAATTGCAAAGGTACCCAAGTACCTACCCATGTTACATGGGTATTTTATTTTTTAATAACCTCCAGTTCCAGGTATTTGAAAATCTCAGAATCAAAGAACCATTAGTATGGGTTATTTCAAATCCCTAAAAAAACTGTCAGGTTTTGTAAACCAAAAAGCTACAAAGAACCATCAGTTTTGTGGGAGGAGGTTATTTGACTCGTTCAAAATTTTGAGAACCACAGTTATAGATCAGAACCAGGTTATTTGATGTTTTGATAACTACATTATTATAACATAAACGGGCTTTTTTTTATGAGAACCCTGCTTATTAATCCTAAGAACCGTCTTATACCCAGAGGGGGTTTGTTGCGGTTTCTAGTAGCCGCCCAACACTGGTACCTAGTATCTGCATATATTTGCATTTTGATGTTGTCTCCAAGATATTCCCATGCCCACCCCACTCCAATTTAGCTGGTGTTCCAGAGCTGCTTTTCCCTTGTCTCCATCTACCTATCGCACACTGACTTTCTGACAGATGTTCCATAGAAGAGAGATGATTCTTATCTTCTTGTCCACAAACTTTTCTGAGTGAATTGGGTGCTGGAAGTCATGTAAGCCTCCTAATTACGAGTTCATCATTCATCGTGAACAGCAACTAGGTGGTGATCTCAATGTACTAACTACCTAGCTCCCCAAGACCGACACTAAAAACTCTCTGGTTTTCTCTACAACAAAAAGACAAGCCTTGGCTCATGACATTGTGAAATAAAACTTTGTGATTTCATCCATTACAATGTAAGAAATGTGTTATTATTGTGGCACATATTATATTAATATCACAAGTTGAGATTAACTTCTGACAAATATTACTGTAAGGTAAAAGTAATATATTCTGACAGTTTGAAACTAATATTAGTGTAATGTGTGTCATTACAAATACAACATATTTTAAATTGTAATGGGTGAAACTACAAGGGTAGTTCACACATGGGTAATGAGACATGGCCTACTGCTGCAGGAAAAATCATATTCTACTGTAGTGTGGTAAGACTTTGTTGTGTGCGAAATCTCTAGTATGCAGATTTGCTATAATAGTATAACATTTTGTGACTTAGTTGTATGGTTTGTGCATGAGGGCATTGCAACTCATTTAGATTTCAGGGAACAAAAGAAACCCAGAAGTCGTTTGATTGCCCGAAATGGGGAAATATGTGGGATTGTCAGAAGATGTGGAGTCTGGACTGGAAGCACTTGATGCTGACTGCCTGAAATTTGCAAGGAAAAGAAGAAACAACCCACATGACAATGTTTCACCCACAGCATTAATTACTACTACTAATATAAATATTGAACGAATTTTGAAAGAGAAAATGGGACATCTTCTTTAGAGTTAGTTTGAAATCCAATTTTCGTTCAAAATTGAATTGATTCAATTTTATTGAATTTCTAATGACAAAAGTTTCTCAAAATTCAATATCTCCCCCCACCTTATGTCTAAAAGTTCCAAAATCACCTTCTATGAAATCACACACATCAAGGGCTTACCAACAATATCAAGAGTGTGCCCCAATTTCCATTAAAATTTTGTTTTTAATCTTGCTGAATTTTTTTCAATGATTTAATATCCAATAACTCTTGCATCATATGTGTAAACATTATGAAAGCACCTGACCACATCCTTAACCATGGAGAGCTTTCCAACAATACAAAGAGTGCAATGAGTGCAATGAAATCTCCTATTGCTTAGGAGATCTCAACTTCACTAACAAACAAAGCAAAGTGCAAAAGGGTAATGTGCAAGAACTATATCTCTAAATAGCTATTAATTAGAGAACTATTATTTCACTTAAGATAACTAAGAGAAATAAAATTAGAAGGCCAAATCCAATAATACTATTGTCTTTACAAGAAATCTTTAATCCTACACAAGCCCATTCTACTCCTAAACATTGAAAATATGATCCTTTTCTTAACATCTCCATTGTTTTTCTAAAATTCTCACAAACCTATCAAACCTCATTAGATTTAGTTCAATTAAGTAAGAAACAACAATTTATATTATCAATCCAGCAATTTCATTGATTATAACATGTTTTCTTCACACCTACATACAAGCCTATTCAACGACCTTTATATATTAATATTAGTGAATATTAGTACACTAATATTATAACGTTTATCCATATAGAGAGTTAGGACAAAATATAATTATAACAAGGGGGGAATTCTCTCCATTTCAATTTGGGATCCGACAGTGCAATAAATGCAAGTTACAATGGCTCATATTTTACCAAATAAAACATTTTATGAAAGTTCATCTCTTAATGTCAAATTGGTGATCGTTATGAAGGGGTTTAATCATGATAATGTGTTTCAAAAGAAATTGTAAGGTATAATCATTGCTTAATTTTTTGTATTAACATATTTTAATTCTCAAAAATATCCAAAATATACTTGCCATCATTTCCTCCAACTACAACACCACTCCGAGATTGAAATAATGGATGCAAGTGGTGATGACATTTAAAGATCATAGGAAGTAATGATATTTTGTCAAACTCCTATACAATTGCCACACCTTGTTCACAACCAATAAATGATAACAATATACAAAGGTTTTCATATATTGAATCCAACATCAATGGAAATATATTATTTGTTTCTTGCTTTACTTTTTTTTTTTTAAATGAAAGGAAAGAATTAAACATAGAATAAATATATTTTTGGGCTTGTCAAATGGTATCAAGGTAAATGTTTTGCTGATTTACAATGTTGAAGCAAAATGTAACATAGTGTGTGCTTTATAACTCCAAACAATTGGGGGGTTAAAAGAATGTGTAAAACTTCAACATGAAATTAAAACAAGGTGCTAGTCAACTTCACAAACAAATTAACCTACACAAACCAAACAAGTTGGACAAAATAGGAGTCTAATGGTTGTAAAATTTAGTCATAGGCAATTTAAACTCACTTGATTCATCAACTTGGACCATTGGGAGGAGGCATCACTCTTCTCCCCTATGATATACTTTCAATTGTGGTGGGGGTTAGATTGAAAACCTAAAAAATAAAGACTACCAAGCAAGATTTTTGAATATTGACAAGTTACAAGTCTTGTTGTTTTGTGGGTTCATAATTCACACATATGAGCTTCAACTAAAAAGTTTAAAGGGAGAATTTAGTCCTTAGAGAGAGTATTTTCACTGTCATATCACATGTTTTGTTCAAAGGCCATTTGACCCCTATTTATCAAGTTTTAGTGGTCAAAAGTTAAATTTTAAATTTTATTTTCAATTGTTTTTTTTACCACATGTTGAGCTTTAGATCTTCAAATGGAAATTGTGAGCCATCATTTCATATTTACAATTCAAGTTCTTTCCAATGGTATAAAGAAAACCCATTTTGGACAAGGTTTTCCATTTAAAGACATGCATGAATTAAATAGCCAATGTGCAACCTTAGGTTAGCTAAATGCTTAAATAATTTCAAAAAATTGATGTGTTAGTTTGGGATTAGCTAAATTGTGTTTAAGTGGTGATCAAATAAAGCTTTAAAATCTATTTTAACAATGCTTATAATGTTTCAAAAATGTTTTTAAATATTCTATACTTATTGGATTATTTTCAAATTTATCCAAATGTTACATTGATATATTAAAAACATTATTGTATAAATTTACTAAAAATCAATGAAACTTGGAACTGGACATGATTTTAATAATTTAAACTTAAGTAATGGTTATAAGTGAAATGAATATTTAATCCATAAATGTATTTTTTTGCACTTTTCTCAAAAACATTTTAAACATTTTGGGACTCTAATTGATTATTGTTTGAAAATGTTTAGGACTCACCTTGTAAGAATGTGCATGAATCCTAAAACATTATTTTGACCTACCTTGGTTGTGAGCCCAATGTTAAGGTTTGGGAAAAAGGCAAAAATATCATATTGTGCAAAAACATCATATTACAATGGTAGAATAATGAATAAAATCTTGTTAAAATAAATAGAACACGCATTTGTTTAATCTTTTCAACCAGATTGGATATTAAAGCTTGTAAAAAAATTGTTTTCCCAAGGGAGAGACAACATAAGGATAATGTAAATGTGTCATAGACACCACTATCACCCATCACTTGCATCATCATTTGCATCAACATAGTCATCTACATCATCGTTTACACTAACATAGTCACTTACATCATCGTTTGCATCAACACTTGCACTAACATAGTCACTTACATCATTGCTTACATTAACATAATTGTTTACATCATCGTTTGCATCAACATTTACACGAACACAGTCACTTATATCATTACTTACATTAACATAGTTGCCTACATCATCATTTACGTCATCACTTGCATTATCATTGATTTTCAGTTAACTCTTACTTTGCTATCAATAATAAGCTTCTTTGGTTGGTACACATATGGAAACCTCTATGGAAACTTCCTTGGTTGGTGCACATATGGAGGCTTCCTTGAACTAGGTCCGCAATGGGGCATAAATAGAGGTAAAACCTTTTATTACTTTCAATTTATTCAACATTAGTTTTGGTTTTTTTTTTTTGTCATAACCTTTGTTTTCATACATCATCACAATGAAATTTCATTTGAATCATCTTTTAGCATATATCGTGTTTTTGCCTTGCATCTTTGTGTTTCTAATCTTGGATTAGACTTAGGTTTACATTTCTTATGATTTTTTTTCCTTGTTGTGTCCTTGGTTTAGTTTTTAGTCTTGTAATTTTCCATGCCCATGACAAAATTCATGGCAAATTGTTTTAGCAAAATATTCTTCACACATTAAATAAACAAATGATTTCTAACAACTTAAAAATAAAAATATCATAATATCTTGACAGTTTTCAACAATAGCATGCTAAATAAATAATATATTTTTAAAATTTTAATTCAATAGTTTAGTTTTGATTTTGAAATTTTCAACAAGTTGAAACCAAATCCAATAAAACTACTTTCATTATTAAACATTTTCAATTATCTTTTTAGTCGAATTGTCCCCATGAACTTGTATAATGTTGGAGAAGGCCAAGGTTTAAATCTAATTATAAATTTTGAATTATTCAACATAATGAATTTTTTTTGGTAAAAATCAATAAAATAAAATAAAATAATTTGTGCCAAAGTTGTTTACTATGGTATTGCTAAAATTCTTTTTGTTGCACATCATCATTTTTGAAAAATTGTACAACACCAATAAATTTGAGATTACCCTTATAAACACATTTATTCTTTTATTTGTTGGTTGTTTATTCAATGATCCTTTTGATAGGTTGGTTATTTTATTTCTTCAAATTTTCAATTGGTTCATGCTTTACATCCAAATGTTATTCAACAATATGATATTAATGATTCCCTCATTATTGTGATTGAGTTAAAAAGAAAAAACTAATCATTGTAACAAATTACACAACACATCATTTGAGCATTTTCAACATTCATTTCAAAGTTGTCCTTTAACATGCAAAAATGCCCAATTTATCTATTTCTATTAGAAGGTTTCCAAATTTTACTTCAAACATGTAATTTTGCAAGAGTTGAATCTTTTTGATTTTCTAAAAGGTTATATTCTCTAACTACAAAATGGAAAGCAATTTAGATCCTTCATTCACCCTTTCATACATTGTACTATTCATGTTTATTTCATGTATTATGTCAAACACATTTTCATTTTCAATAAAATGTTACACTTGATAAGATTTACTATCAGATGAAGGTTGAAACATTAAAACAAACATGTAGTTTCCAAATTCATTTTTTTTTCATTTGATTGCAATGTGAAAAAAGTCAAGGATTATAAAACAATCATGCTAATCTTTAGAGAGAGAAATTGAAACACTTACAATTGCAAAAGACTCACTCACTTTTTTTTTCTACACTTTACATGATAAAATGCAACAATGCAAATACAAATGAACTATGAATGTTAAATTTTAACATGCAAAATATGCAAAATTGGTGAGTTCTTGAAATTTCAATTCTTACACAAGCACATGAAAGCAAACATGTTATAAAACTAACCAAATCAACAAACAAACACGCACACATTACAAGTTAACCAACACAAAAACGAAGAACTAAACACATAAACAATGAATCAACCATGCAAAATTTAAAAACCATCAAAGAATCAACAAAGGAAAAAAAAACCTTATTGAAGAAGCCTAGTTGTTGAAACTCCAAGCTTGCAACTTCAACACACACCTACATAAAAATAAGAGCATGGAATACCAAATGAATAAGAAAAGCAAATCAAAGCAAGGAGAAGCTTAGTTGAACCAAACCAAGCCAAGCAAAGTAGTAGTGCGGACACGTTGAATCATGTATGAGGGCAACAAAGAGAAGTTAAGAAATGCAAGGAAAATCACATTAGTGCAAGGAGAGTTGAATTAAGAACAATGCAAAGAGAGTCACAACAACAAAAACCACATGCAAAGCAGCAAGCAAAGCACATCCAACAACAAAGCACAAACAATAAAAACCAAAGTGCAAAGTTGAAAACAAAAAATAAAAATGCAATGCAAGGTTACAAAGGAGCTCACAATTGACTTTTTACACAATCCAAAGGCTGCGTTCCACTAAACACATGTGTGGTGGTGATTAGCAATCGCACCCAAACCCTAACCCTAATTTAGCTTGCCTAAAACCTATTCAACTTAGACTTAACCCTAGACCCTACTAAGGTAAGTAGGTCCTACCAACCCTAGACAAGAACATAGACCCATAGCCCTGAGAACTGAACCTGAAGGTAAACTTGTTAACACTTTGGGTCTGAGGCCCACTTTACGCAAGGAGCCAAGGCCAAGGTTCAACTCAAATCAAGCATTCGTATTGGTACAAAAGTTGAAATCAGCTACAAGGGCTCCACAGTGGGAGTCAAGGCTGAAATAGAAAAAATCTTTTCAATCTACCCCAAGTTACTGATGAATGCTGAATTTTATGGCCTTGTATTGGCCCCAAGGCTAAAAAAGGGAGATACCAATGAATTTGGGAACTCAAGTTGCAACCCTCGGGGCCAATGTTCCAACAATTATTAATATTCTGACATCAGTGTTCTACGATTTATTAGTAACTTGGGGCCCAACAACAAGCCAGAAATGCTCAAAATTGGTCCCAAGTTATTTCAGCCCTGAAAATCCTAGTCGAAATGGTACCTTAGTGTTGGGCCAGGTATCAGGTTGGGTGGTTCTCAGGCCACTGGTCCAGTCATTCCTGAGGATCACCCTAAACCCAACATGGGGCCCTAACCTGTAGGCATCCAACACATATGAGAACAAAAGGGGGTCATCTCAATTGTTTCAAATCCACAATGAACTTACAAAGGTGAAACTAACAAAGATGAGACTTCCAGGCTTTCTCACCCACCATATGGGGCCAGCCTTACATGAATTATCCATAACAACCAACAGGGTTCTATACTCCAACAACACTAAATCCCATTCCATAATGTCTAACAGAGGATACACTGAAACTTACACTAATTTTGGCAGGTGTCTATTCTTCACATTAAGTATAAGATATGATTACCCATCTCGAACACCTTGCCCAGATCAAGGGCCATATGGTGAACCAGCACCCACCAGGACACCATCCAGGATATATGTATGGTTTGTAGACAGGAAACAATTTTTTCATTCTATCCTTGTCACATAGCTAACCACAGTGGTTACATATCTAATCACCGTCCCATTTAACTATCCATATGCTCCTACCTACATAATAGCCAGCCAGTGCCTTAGCTATTATTATCCACCTCCATGATAACCTTTTTATGTCTATTTCTAATCTTTTAGCTATCTAAAATGTGAGAGTTTTTATGTATTTTCTATCTACTTACACAGTTACCAAGGTTGGTGGAGGAGCATGCAGGAGGGTTTAGAGTGTAACCTAATATAGGTTCATGGCAATTGAGTCACAACTAGTTTCCAATGGATGGTGTACTGGTGAGTTCTGGGTCACATAATCCCAGCTCAAGGATCCCATCACAACACTGAATGGGACATGGCCCTCGTCATCATGGTCATATTTACACATTTTTCATTTTTTGCAAAAACACAAGCAGTTCTACCAGCGCCCAGTGTGTGTGAAAATTGGATGAAGAAAAGTCAAAACGTGCCAGTTTAGCTCAGCAAAATGGCAAAATGGTTTTGGCCCAATATTTTGCATGGGATGCTGAGGCTGGCGATAGACACAGCAAAGCCTAACGCCTGCAGTTGATTCGCTAGATAGTTTGATTGGTCCAGGTGGGTTGCTATTAGTAGTCTGCCACTTATTTGTAGTCCCAGTTTCAGTTTTATGAGTGGGGTGGGGGAATAGTAAATAACTAAACTTGGATATGAGATTTTTTTTTGCAGGGTCACATTAGGAGCACGCTTATAGATGCTCTTCAACAAGGTGGCAATCAAACCAAATAACAGGCTGGAAGATTGTGAGCTGTGAAACAATGTTGGAGGGAACATAAGTACCTTATGACAATAAAGTTATCCGTAAAGTCACCCTCTCTTTCACCCCCTATCCCCTCTACTTTCACCACTTATCCCCTCTTTCAGTGGTATCTGCAAAGTAATGAAATTTTATTAGGAGCAGTGAAAATATATAACAGCAGTGGAGGCGCTGAGGAAAAAGGAAAGAGGGGATGAAACTCAGTTTACCATCAAAATTGGTGGAAAAACTAGTTTGGGTCCCAGTTATTTTGTTTTGTAAAATTTCATTCCCAGTTACGCATTTGATGCCTTATAATGCCAAAACTGGCGGTTCTTGCCCCCTAATCGCCTGACTTTACAGGTAACTTTAATATTAATTTAAAGGTAAAAGGAAAGCTTACATATTCAGACTTTTCCCAATCTATTCAAACTCTAATGAAGTGTGCGAGGGCTTGCTCTGTGTCAAATGACTAGCTGAGCCATTATTTCCACCCAATTGAGCAGATATGTTCTCAAGTCTCTTCTTCACATCAGTCCATTTGAAGGGCTTGATAAAGAGGATGGAACTCGTAAGCCTGTAATCCTCAGCAATCTTGTCTGTAACAGGATTCAGATTCTCCGCAGAATCTCCCAAACCTTACATTCAAAATAATTAAGACCAAGTTCTGTTGGATTGAGCTGACAAGTCTGGCAGATGGTCATTAAATTGTAGACCTTATTAGTATTTCCTCTCACTCTCAATCAGTTCAACTTGGCAGAGGCATGACACTGGAGACAGTGCTTGCAAGTTTAAAATCTGACATGTTGTTTGTTAACATGTGGTGTTCATTTTCTCCTATTTTCTACATACAGTGCTCACAAACGTACAAATCTGACATGTTGTTTGATACTGTGTTGGCTTCATTTTGTGGTATTTTTTTTCAGCATACTATGCTCACTAGTTTTTAAAGCTGACACGTTGTTTGATAATGTGTTGGGTTCATTTTATCATGTTTTCAGCATACAGTGGTCGTGCATGTTACAAATCTGACATGTTGTTTGCTAGCTTGTTTAGGTCCATTTCTTGTATTTTAGCAGGAGAACGGGCTGCCAAATTGTCCCCAGACAATCTGAGAACTTGTTGGCTACATTTCAGGCACACTCATGGGTTCTTTTTCAGGGTGTTCCTTTCTTGAATCGATGGAACTTGGAGATGGATTCCCCAGCCCACATTCTTGGATGACTCCTGCTTTCGGTACCTGTAGTTGCACAACTTGTCAGGTGGGTGGTTCAGAGGGACAATTTATCACCTCTACTTGGATGGCAGAAATGGCACTCTTCCTCTCACGCTGTTCAACATCTAGCCTCCTCTAAGTGTTGCTGTAACTTAACCTTTTGCCATATTGGAAGGAACTCTTTAACCCATATGATCATGTTTGCTTCCCCATGACTTTGGAATGATAATGTCTAAGAGCATCTCCATAGCAGAACTCCATTTGGGGTGCTAACTGCATTTGTCATGTCCGGATTATGGGGTTAATGTTTTCACTGCCCCCACCCATAAACAGCAAATATAGGACGGCATAGGGAGCAGTTAAATGCCACACTTGGACCAATGACTCTAGCGAACCAATCAATAGCATTGAAATTCTGAACAATCACTGTGACTTGTGAATCAACTACAGTGTTTCAATGGAGTTTGGGCTTAAAGATTTACATATGGAAAATTGGCCTCCACAAAACACTGTGATAACTGCTTCTGATTGGACAGCAGCACTGGTGAGAGCGGTTACCTAGTCTATCACCTTACACTGTTCAAGTCTTCATATTTATGGGTGGGCCACGGGAAACAATTAACACTTTATGTGAAATTTGATGAACATTCCTAGAGGCCCAAAACAGGGGTTGTAGGTGGCCCTGCCTTAAGACTGACTGGACTGTGAACCCAAATCCACTGCAGGATAAGGATCCCAGGCTTTTTAGTCCTGGGATGGGTAACTTTCCAGAAC
This sequence comes from Sphagnum tenellum, assembly GCA_963921925.1. Classification (NCBI taxonomy): domain Eukaryota; kingdom Viridiplantae; phylum Streptophyta; class Sphagnopsida; order Sphagnales; family Sphagnaceae; genus Sphagnum; species Sphagnum tenellum. Next base: position 17,046,645 of record OY998144.1, read on the forward strand.
AAAACTGTAATGGGAAGAGGGGTCTCATGCTTTCTCTGTGGAGCTTAGCATCCAACTTTTTTTGTCTTAAAACTTATATAATACGAACTAGGAGACTGGTGATGAGTAGTAGTTTGTTTCCTGCCGAGCACAATAAGGTAGTTGTACTTATGGTATATGAAAAATCTGGGAAAGGCATAAGCTTCGTGCCCTCCACATGCGGCCAGCAAGACTGGTCATTGCAATACTAGACAATCTAGAGATATTTTTCTTGAAAAAAAAAATTCTTAAAACATGGATTTTCTTGGTTTGCAGTGCCACACCATGAATCTTGGGGAATTGGAAATCTCAGCATTCCATCAAAACCCAAGAAGGGTAGTCCTCTTACCCTAACATGTAAATTCCACACAGAAAGGAAAAAATGCATGGTTGTGTCAGACAGAACATGGAGAAGGGAAATGATAGAACTGTCAGTAGACTCACAAAAGGAGTTCATGTGCACATGGACCACTTGAGTAGGGGCCACAGTGAACAAGCACCCACCAGTGCACCATCCACTGGATGCCTGTTATGACTCAGTTATGGGTGATCCTCAACTGAGTTACTATTCGATTTCATCTTGGTAACCTGTTCTATAAGAAGTAGGTCTAACATATAGACAGGTAGGTAACAAAATAGGGGACTACTAGGTATGTAGATGGTTTATACACAGTAGGGAGGGGCTGTTTTTACTACCTACCTAGTTGGTAGGTAGTAAACAAACCAACTGAGCTAACCACCATGGTTAGCTAGGGAACTGGAACCCAACAGAAAACTGTTTCCTGATCACATATCATCCATCCTTGATGGTGCACTGGTGGGTGCTGGTTCACTGTGCCCTTGAGTAGGTACTCACTTTCTCCCCTTTGTTAGGTCAGTGGGCAAGCAAGTAGCTGTGAATTCAATTGTTGATACAGGCCCGCCAAACGTGTAACCTTGCAACCTCCAAAGGGAGCACTCAGGCTAGGGAGGAATGCGCTCATGTTCTTCCACCTAATGTATCTTTGTTCTACTTTTATTATTAGAATATGATGTTGAGTGCAGGTAATCAACTATCAGCTGAGATTGGGGTTGAGTAGTGCTTGGGAAAAGGATTATTCACTTGCGTGTAGCTGTTCAATCATCCGCTAATATTTGGGCTGGTGGTACTTGGGAAAGGTTGTGATCAACCCCATGTGTTTTGGCCTTCTTTGTCGCTATTATTTAAACTAATAAAGTCCGTGCAGTAGTCAATCGTCTGTTCAAGTGTATTGGATGTGCAAAGTATTACCTTGGCGATCAAGGATGGCAGAAGAAATGGGGGTTAGATCTGCAGATACAGTTGCCCTCTGTACAAGAAGGGTTATGGTTGTTTACTCAGCCCTCATTCACTTGGGTATGTAAAGCCTCCTCTCACATACAGACAAAGCATTCCACCTAGAGCAGCTCCAACTGTGCTTAGTATATGACCCAGCAAGAATATTTCTCACACACAAGTGTAGTCCTTCACTTTTTTCCAACCCTATCATAAAAATAGAACTTGGACTGCAAGTAGGTCAGAATTATTCATACCAAACCACCTCGACCAATCATTCTGGTTGGCCATTGAGAAACAAGGAGCAACAGTCAGATCCTATTTATTGCATTCTTCGTAGCAGTCAGATCAAATTTACTAGGCTGTACTGAACCTTTTACCAAGCTCAGCATTTTGTGAAAAAATGTTGGGCCAAAACCATTTTGCTGAGGGAAGATGGTATGTTTTAACTTTTCTTAATCCAATTTTATTTTGATTAGCCACATACTGAGCTTCGTTGCAGCTGCTCTCATCAAATTGTTGTAGAATTATAGTTGCACTACAATTTGGCAATGTAAAGCATCTCCACCACACGTATTAAGTTGACCCTTTATATTAAAATAGTTTAATAATAAATGTGATTTTTTCATTATAAAAATACAATTTCAAGATTAATTGAGGACTTACTCCTGTACACAGGAGTCAATCATAAATATGAATGAGTTCATAATTGTTATTTGTTTTGAAGGGGTTGATTTTATCATGGCATGTTTTCTCAGAGTGAAAATCAAAGATGGAAACTTAAGAAAATTTAATGCACATAAAAGACTTTTACATCATCCTACTACAGAATTCATCCATATTTTAATATGAAGATGCATTTGGTATACTACATTGTAGATGCTATTAGTTTTGTTATCTGCCAAATTGATCAAACACGCATGATGCAATTATTTTGCATTTTCCTTCATGTTGGTGTCAAGTTACACACATCAGACTTCTGGTTGAAGAAGTCACACAACTAACTTTGACCATAGTAAAGAAACATTGTTGTGACCTTTTACTATTTTGTTTCACTTGAATACAATATACAGTAATTGATAACAGCTTTAAAGAATTTTTTATTTTAATATAGTTGCATGTAAAAATGACATGATTATATGGAAGAAACAAATTTGTTAACACACTTCCTTTATGGCCACATCATACCTAGCATTGTTACATGTAAAAATTAAACTCATTGATTCATTTTCATATAGTCACATGTAAGAATCTTTTTTTTTTAATTTCAATATTTATAGTCATATATGGAATTGTTACCATCACATGTAAAAATTAAATTCATTTTATTTATGGTAACATGTAGAAATAATTCAATATATATGATCTCATATCAGAATGTTAGGTATGGTCACATGTACCCAAATAATCATTTTATTCATGGTTGCATTTAAGAAATTAAAGAAATGTAAATAGTAAATTATGATTAAATTTGTACAATTGTGTCTTAAGTTTTTTATTTTTATTTTTCTTGGTGTGTCAAATGTTTCCCATGTTTATAGTCATGTGTATACGGGTTATGGTCACTTGTTAAGAATTGATTTCCCAAACCCCCCCCGCCCCCTTCTTCAATTGTGCGTATATGGGTTACATTTTTTGGTCATGTGTATGTGGGTTAAGTGTGGGTTATGGTTACATGTTAAGAATTTTATTTTATTTTTTTGGTGAGGTTTTTCTAACACATTTTTGTGGTGTGCATGTGCCAAGGTTACTAGGAAGGATGTCCTAACCACCATTGTGAGGTTATCTGGTTGTAGAGCAAAACTTGGGGGTTTAAGGTCATGTTTTTGTTACCAAGACCTAAGTTGACATTTTGTTGGAACTAGCACAAAAATTGAATCATCAAATTAATCTTTTGTTATATCCAAAATCAGAATCAAAAATTTGCATAAATATTTTTGAAAACATGGTTAAGATATTTAGGTAGAATGTTTTTTTACTATTACACATATGTGTACAAATTATCATACCAACTTGTTAATAGAACATGCTCACATCTAAATGGACGTGAGAAGTCTAATCTAACAGTACACATAATAAAATTATGTGTAAAGTCGTCAAAACTCAAGGTGCAATCAAAAAACTAATGTGAGTAAAAAACAAAGCAAAAAAATACGAGGTGAAACTTGAAAATGCACCAATTTTGGTGCTTCCCTGAGTTTCACCCTGTCTTTTTTTGTTTCCTTCCCATGTGCCTTGACAATAGGGTCTTTCTCTCCCATGCACCTTGACAAAGTAACAGTTTCATTTATGAGTGAAAAATGTTTCAAGTTGCAAGTGTGAAGGTTCAAGCTGCAAATGTGAAGTGTAAAGTTTTTGAGTGAGTGATGGCTACATGTTTGAAGTTACAAGCTATGAATGTGAGGGTTCAAGTTGTGAATGTGAGGTGTAAAGCTTTTGAATGAGCAAATGTGAAGGTCCTAAATGAATGGGTTAGGTGTAAAATCTTTGAATTTATGAAAGGTTAGAACAATAAGAATAACCGAAAGCCCCTGAAGGCCTATTCACGCCCCATTCATCGTCATTGTTGTGTAAAAAATCATTGTGCAAAAGGATTGTCAACAAAGGGTTGTTGTGCAAAAGGAGCATCAATGGAGGGAGGTTTTACAAAGTCATCAGCAACCATGTTAATATCACTGCAACTCACTTGCTAAGTTAAGGTTAGCCTTTTAAAGCCATGGTCACAATAAACAAGGATGAGGTTTTCTATGACTGTGTTAAAGCTTCACAATTTAGGAAACATTTTGGTTTGTGTGTGGTATTTTTCCATGTTTACTTCATCTTTTTGCACTTTTTGTTGCAAAGTATATAACCTTGTGCAAACCTTATCTGAAACATAGTTAGTTTAATCCCACAAGTATGCAACTGCTTCATATTGTTTTACAACCCCTAATGTGACCCAAAAAACCAATGGACATGTGTATACCCAAAACCCATTCCTAGAAACATGCTTGGAAACAAAGTGTACATTGTTGCCTCCTTTCCCAAATTCCATAGTAATTGCACACATTTTCATTCGTTTGCCATTAAACTTGTTATTGTTTTGGCGACTTCGTTAAATAAACAAACCTTGGTTTCTCATTGTAGGTGAGAATGTTCCTTACAACGCATTGGAGGTAGTTAAAATCAATCATAAATCTTACCTCCAACATGTAGCCACTAAGTCATACCCCAAGGCAATCCTTCAAAATGCGATTTGAAGGTGAGCTTTTAACCTTGCAAAAGTTCATGGAACCACAAGACCTAATTAAACCCACTCCCCTGTCATCCAGTTTTGATTTTGAAAATAACATGTGTAGTAGCACACATATCCCACCAACCCCACAATAAACCCATGATGCATTCCACTTGTAATTTTTGTAACCTTGGATTAAATGCCAAATTTTTCTTTCAATTCAAGTTGCAATATTTCTCATTCTACTTGAAATCTTTATCTCTAAATAAATTATCTTTCTATCTCCCTAACCAACAAAAATCTCTTTTTCTTTCTCTCTCTCTTTCTCTCTTTAGTCTATCAAAATCCCTCACTCTCACTTTTTCAATTGTGTTAGAATTTCATCCTCTCTCTATTTCTTTCCCTAGTCTATCATAATCTTTCTTTCTCTCATTTGCTAGAATCCCTTTATCTCATTTTTAGTCTGTTAGAACTTAACCTCTCTCTTTCACATTTTCATTTAGCAAACTCTGTCAATGTATCCTTCTCACTCACACCACCTCAAGCTTTTCTTTCTCACTCTTTCACTCTTTCAATTGTGTTAAAATCTCATCCTTTTAAAAAAAAAAACTATCAAAATCTCTCTTTTTCATTATCTTTTTCTTCTCTTTCTCTTTCCAATTTGTCAAAATCCCTCTCTCTCATTCTCTCAATTATGTCAAAATTTCATCCTCTCTATCTCTCTAGTTTGTTAGAACTTAACCTTTCTCTTTCAATTTCCTTCTAGATTTGCATTCAGCAAACTTTGTTAATGTATCCTTCCACTCACATCGCCTCAAGTTTCTCTCTCTCACTCTCTAAAACTTGTTAGAATCCTAATTCTTTTTCCCATTCTTTGAAACCTATTAGAATTCCGACTTTCTATTTCACTCTTTCAAACCTATTAGAATCACAACTCTCTTTCATTTTCTTTCTCTAAACTTTTGATCAACTAATTCACACCATCTAATCCTTCTCTCTCACATTCTCTCATACTTGTTAGGCTCACACTCTCTCTCACTTTCTCTCTACAACGTTAATCAACAAAAAAAAAATTCTTCTAGCTAGAATTTACATTTCTTCAATCTTTTGCTTTGGATATCTTGCCCAGTTCAACTTCTAATTTGATAATGGATAGAAAGGGTTTGATGAGAATGTAGTATGGAAGTTGGATTGAATGTGGAGGGGTGCAAACATAATTTCTATAAGGTTTTTAATCATAACTTCAAAGTTTATTTTTTCTAAGCTTATAATGAGTGCATCAACCTGTGAAAGGTCAATCACCTCCAAAGCTTTGAACCTTTTGAACATATTTAAGTTTAGATTTTTTTAATGATTGTTTGTGAAAGCTTAGGTCTAACTTAACCCATTCACACTACCATTTTTGTCATTCTTTGCAACCTATTAGAATCTATCTTTCACACTCTATATGTATTTTAATTAGTAGACTTTGACCTTCTTGATTTGTTCTACACATGGGTTAAGAGCATTGATTGAAACTTCTATTATTGTTTGTAACGCAAATGTCCATAGTGCAACAAATCCCATTATTTGAATTGGGGAAGGAATTGCAACCCTATTACAGTTGCAAACTCCTAAGAGACATTGATTTTCCATGAAATTAATCAATTTTTAGCTTTTCTATCAAAATCCTACACTCTTTCAAAGTGAATTACTTTCTTTATGCCTTTAACCATTAGACCATGTATGTATGTCTATTGAATCCCATTGTCAATGACTCACACTCTTTGTTTGTTAAAACCTTGGCTTTTTTTCTCTACCTTAGTTTTCAATTTCATTTTCTTTATACCTAAGGTTCACTTTCTTTCTGTGTAGGTCTAATCATAAGACTTACTAAAACCTTAATCTCTTAATGAAATTCTCTTTCTCTCATTATCATAAATTTTCCAAAACTTCCAATCCTAGTTCCAAACCCTAAAACCTAGGAATTTAACCCTTAAGAACTAAACCCAAACTGTAAACTCTAAATCCTAGTTCCCTTTATCCTAATCTTAACCCCAAAACCTTAAAACATAACTTTAAAGCCTAAATCTACACTAAAGGCCTAATCCTAACCCTAACTTAAACCTTAAAACTTAACTTAAAACTAGTTCTTAAAATTTAATCCTAAACCCAAAGCATAAATTTTAACTTTAAAACCTAAACCCAAATCGTAAACCCTAAATCCTAACCCCTAAACCTTTTCACATAACTTTAAAGTCAAAACCTAACCCTCACCTAAACTTAAAACTTAAACATTAAAACATTGAACATTAAATCCAAACCCTAAATTTTTAAAAAAACCCAAAATCCTAAAATGTAAGCCTAACCCTAAAAGTCTTAAACCTTATTAAATACAAATGAAATGAGATGGTGGTTTTAAGAAAATATCTACATCCATCTTGTTATCAACTATAATTGCAGCAAGGGTAGTTCTAGGTGCCAACTCATGCCTCCAATGTGTCGCATCACAAACATATCCTCGCCCATGTACCTCAAGTCACCCAACAAGTATTCAAAATAATAATCTATGTGAACAAAATGTTAACGTCAGTTCATGTGAATGTTTAATTGCCACAAGATATTGATGTCATGGAATGACTTGGGGTACTTGAGGTCCAAATATATGAACAACCCATGGTGGTCCACCACCACTGTGTTGTTCGTGCAATACATCTTCTTCTGCCCATTAAACCAACTCCGATGGGTTGGATTGTTTCAAGGCTTATGGATTTTGATGAGAGTACCATCAATAAATCCGATGCAACCTTGCAACTATGGAAGTGCATAGCGAAAACCTGACACTCTTCAATAGTGGGCCATCATATTTCATCGATAATGGTGGAATTGATGCAAGATGCAATAAAAATGCCATCATCATTTATTGCAGTCTTCCTCCACTTCCAAAGTGAGGGGTCAGCGCTCTTTATATCAACGGACGTATTTGGTGACATGCATCATATTTGGTGACATTATTGTGTTTGATATACAATATGAAGTTGAACAAGCATTCATCTGGGTCAACTTGGATGGTCACCCAAAAATGTGGTGTGGTTCTCCAATGGACTTGACATGACCAATGATGGTGGGGACCACAAGTTGCGCCAACTCTTCAAACTCAGTCAAACTAAAATTGATCAAGGATTTAAACAAACTTGGCATGGCTCGCATGGTCGCCAAGACGTCTCACATGCTTATGTTAGGCTCCACAAATTACTCATCACCTTCCTCCAACTCCATTGGTGTAAAGAACTCCCAAGTGTTGACACATGTGATTATGGCTTGCACCGCAATTTGATGCTCAACATCAATTTTAGGTGGATTAAGTTAATATAACATAACTAGTGGGTAGGGTAGATGCACCTATCACCAAACCCCTACCATATTTTGGAATTTTTTTTTCTTTTTGGAACAAAATTCATGACCATGGGTGAACCAAGTGAAAATTTACAATAGTTCTTGGAATTCCAAGAAAAAAAGGAGCAACAACAAAAAGCAAGAAGAGAATGAGCTTGTTCAAGGAGAAAAATAAAATTAGACCCCTTTACTTTCAATTCTCATATCTTCATCATTCCTTGTTTGTTATGAATAATTTTAAAGCTATGAAAATGCCCATTTGAAGCTTTATAAAACCTTTCTGAAGTTCAAAGGCAATAGAGTGACATCCAAAGATCTTAAGCTCCAAAATGCAAATTGGTCATATGTGCAAACTCACATGCCCATAACCCCCTTCACTTGGAAAGGCATATCTTGTTCATTTCTTCATCAATTTGAGGGATTTTTGTTGCATTAGATCCACTAAGTAAAGGGTTACAAATATTTTTGAGCTTCAAAGGCAATGAAGCAATTTACAAAGATTTATAAGTCTTTGTCCTCAAGTTATTAACAGGTTTATCCTAATAGTTGCAACTAAGATGTAATTAAAATGTTTGTCCCATATTCTTTATCATATGTTTCAAGTTTGCAAACTATATAAGTAGATGCATGATTTTTTTTAAACAATGGTACTTGGGATGAGCCAATCTAAATGGTTCAACCCCAGAAACTAAACCAAAAATAAAATAGGATTATTTTAAACTAACTTATTTAGTAAATAGGTTTTGATGGGTAGGTAGTTTAGCTACCTAGGCCTACTTAGCTACCTATGTAGCCAAGTTTAAGTAGGTAGGTAAGTAAATATGTTACCTACCTACTTATAGAGGCACCTAAATTTAATGATATAGGTTGGTAGGTACATAGGCCTAGCAGGATTTTTAAAAATGTCCACATGTCAAAATTGTATTGGATGCAAGATGGATAAGCTAGATTAATGTTATTTATGAACAATATTTAATTTTAAAATAGTTGATCATTACCATGTGTCATTGTCTCCGGCTTAGTCCATATGTCAAAATTATCTTCCTTTTTTAAATTGGATGATTCATATAAATTTAATTTTTATTTCAATATTGAATATTGAAATGCAAAATTGATGATGTCATGAAATGTCACTAGATGATATTTATCCACCCTATTGTTCAAGTTGAAAATCATTTTCAATTATAACAATCAATGTCATTCACAAGTAAAATGGTTTGACGTGGCAATTGATGTGGTGTTGACATGTGGCTAACATTTTCAACTAGAATGTCACTTTCAACTTGTACTTGTCAACTACCATGGTTTTCAATTACAAATAAATTCTTCCAACTAAGTTTGTTGTTTTCAACTAGAAATTATAGTTGAAAAGAAGTTGGAATGTAGTTGGAAAAGGGGAGTTTTCAACAACTAACTTGAAACATGCCTACATAGTGATTTAACAACTACAACATTAATGTTGGATCGTTAGACCATATATTAAAATTGGCCTTCCAACTTGAAGCAACTAGACTTTTCTACCTTTTGTGACAAAAGACGAAACCTATTTGAAGTTGATGGAGTGTTCATTTCACCTATAGCACATCATCCTTTTCCAAAACAACTACACTAGATCGTATACATGGGTAAAGGTTTCAACTTGCAAAACACAAACACACAAATAAACATGCATATTTAGTTTTGAATTAATAACATAATACAAAAATTTGGAATATGGGATCAATCATCTAAAACCTACATCATAATCTACCCATCCCACACACACACACACATTATAACACAAAACACAAAAGGTTGTAGTCTTGAAAGATTTGATGAAAATGGATCACGCAAGATAACAAGTGGTTTCAATTTCATCTATACCTTTCCAACAATGGAGAGTATCTAATTGACTAAAATAGTTGTTGTCCCCTTATCAACTTTCATGATTACAAACCATTGCATTTTGTGGCAAATATATATGTTAGATTTTCTCCATTTCTTTGGCTATCACCTTCTATGGGTATATCCATAAACCAATATGGCGTGGGATTATCCCATAAAACTGCGACACCATGTTCTAAAACATGCATCTAAACAACCTACTACCTTAAAATAGTTCCATACCATACCAACCGATGGTTCAAAAGCCACTCCTACATCCTTTAAGAGCATGAATATGAACCGTGAGTAATGCCTTTTGTGACCAACATATTGACAAGATATATATTTATTTCTATCATGCATAAAGACGCTTCATGAAGATTAAGAGATGGTTGATGAACACACAAGGGTAACTATCACATAATGAGAGATCGGGGATTACATTGCAAAAAGGTGGCACTTTAATTTCTATTTATCTATGTCCTAGCAAAAACACAATTTGCCTTTCATTATTACATAGAAGTTAATGCAAGTTGGTCCATCTAGGACCTCCACATCCTTTAATAGCAATTGGGACCTTCAATATGGAATTGGGATCATCCCATTTTTAAAAATGATCCTATTGAAATAACAAAGGATCAACTTGCCCAAGTTCCAATGCATGAAGTCCAACTGCCTAGTGCACAAAATCCAACACATTTAGTCAAATAACACATTCCATTCTATATAGACCACCAAATCCAAAACAATTTTGCAAAAAATCCTTTGGGCAAATTTAATAAATCCAATAGGTCCAAAGTCACTAAAAAAATTCCAAAGCATAAGATCTCAGTTCAAAATATCCTTACACATTCTACAAAATCCTACAACATAATGCACAAAATCCAAATCATCGACCTGATAAACCCTTCATATAGAGTTATAATACATCATGTTGAAATAATGACAAGGTAATATTCCCTGGTGATGGGGAATAATCCTTTTGTCCTTACCAACATTCTTACGACCATATGAGGTTTTGTATTTTACATTGAACATACACCATGCTAGCTAGCCATTCAAAGAAAATCAATCCCTATTGTCCATTAATAGCCTCACAAAAGCATTCCACTATTTACTATTGGCCCATTTGATAAAGCAATATTAGGTATTCCCTTGATTTGTTATTCTAGCCTAGTCCATTCAACAACACATACCCTAGGACCATAAATATTATACATATTGAAGTGCACCACATGTGTGCTTAAAACAAAGGTTCGAGGTTCCTATAGATTGAAAAACACACATCAAGAATATACCCCTTTGATGCTATTTCAAAATTCCAACAAAAAAAAATCATGACATTAATTGATCTACTTACTAATTACTTGCCAAATTAATGTTAATAAAAGCTAACAAAGTCCTTTCATAGTTGTATACTACAAAACATTGCCTTTGCATTCAAGAGCTTTCAATGGGCACAACAAGAATATAGTAAAGGGGCACACCACATCAATGGATGGTTGAAGCATTTTGGTGCCCCCCTAGAGATATTTTTATCATTAATCAAATATCTTAACCCAAATGGGTAATTATATGTCTTAAAACCATCCATAGGAAATTATGCAAACACATTGATCCACCAACCTTGGATTTAATCCTGATCCTTATAGAAATGGTAAACATATGCCAAGATATATTAATGAATATGATTCCATATTTCATCATTTGATAAACCAACACTCGCACTAATACTTGGAATACATGCCCAGTCTTTTGACAAGCATATAGTCCTTAGAAAAAACTAAGGCCTCTAAATCGAAAATAAACATGAGTCAAAATTGTGCTAATAATTATTGAAGGCAGTAAAAAACTTGGGCCTATAATTAACAATATGAAATTACCTACAATTACACATAGTTTGGGGTTTAACTTTTCATTCCTCAACACCATATTGTTTAGAAATGTTCACATGTCACTTGCAAATTGATCTAACAATGTTAGACTATACATCACTACTTTCGACTTGTTTTGTTTGCTTCACTTCCAACCTAGATGAAAAATAATCGAGCCCTGGTACATATCATGAAGTTTCAATTTGGATGCTTCACCCAAATCACATCTTGGTGTTTAAGGTGGACATTTTTACAAAATATCTTAAATGACCTAAAGTATCCATGGCTAAAAATGGTTAATTTCAAATCCATAAGAAGCAAAATCCTTTTGATCCTACTCATAATCATCACCCTCAGATGCCATAGCTAACTCTCCAGCCAATACTTGGGTTGGGGTGATTAATTTTCCATCCATTTCATTTGCATTTTGAAGGGGGCAACTATTTGTTTAGGTGGGATTGTCACTCTTAGACGTGCATGATTGACATTATTGCCAAGGTCAAACATGGAAATTTTTGGATTGGTCTTTTTAATATATTTTGACCTTTGCCCTCTTGGCTTTTGACCTAAAACAACCTTCCAACTTCTTGTTGATCTTAACGTTTTCTACAAGAAAAAATTGATTATCATGCATTGGAAATGCAAACAATTCAAAAGAAAGTGGGATCAATTTTTCAATGTTCGCCAATGTGAACCCATACTCATCTTATTTAACTATAGCTACATATTCAGAATAGTTTGCCACCACCCAATTGCAAGGAAGTACAATGGTTTAGAGCCTCCCATAATCCAACTTTAGGGTTTTTTCAATCTAGCTAACATATTCAAAGATGTTAGCATTAGGTTCTGATCTTTGGAATAAGAACAACATTCTTGTTCAAATTTTGCGGCCGCCCTAGAGTTAGCAGTTAACAAATGGTGTTTTGCGTTGGCCATTCATAGGTGGTTTCCGAATGCCCACATAGACTAATAGGTGGTGGCAAAGTCTGATGGTGATGTAACATTTGATTGAAATGACATCTGATGCATTTCCTCACCTACTATCATGTCCTCTACAATAGCAAGAACAATCCATAATTCAAATGGTGGCAATTCTACCAACTCATATGGGTAAACCACTTTCCTACGCCTCGTTGCTACCAATCGTGCAAACACTTCCCTTTCAACTATCCTCCTCTACTATGCTACTTGGTACCTCCTACACACAATCTACCTAAAGATATTAACCCCTAAAAATGTCCATGAAGCCTTGAAGCACATCATTAATGCCCGAGATTACGCAACACATGGCCATATGAGTTATGAACTCACATTTTTTTTTGGTAGGACCATCATACCATATTCAAACCTTCCAACTTGAAACAACTAAATTATTCTATCAACATGCAAAATCTAACATACATCCCTAAACAAATAGTATCATTTTGGATTACATCAAGTTTTTGGCAATAAAAGCATTAATTTCATTCGCACCATGGTTGAGTTGTTGCATTATGTGTAAGACAAATGTATGGGCCCAACTATTGAGGTCAACACTCAATTTACGAGGACGTCCATTCTCCTCAAGCACTTCATCATGCATTGTAGGTTCTTCCAAGTCATCCCAAACTCTCCTCCTTGTAGATTCAACTTGTTGGATATGTTCTATGCAAAATCCTAGAAACTCTTTAATGACATACCTAGTTGCCATGATCCCTTTTGGCCATGCCATATTCTAGACATAACCTTTTAAAACTTTCATGTACTTTTCCATCGGGTACATCCATCATGTGTGAATTGGCCCACAAGGATCAAGTTTTTCTACTAGGTGGATTATTAAATGTGTTGGTAGAAGTGGATTTAATTCCTACATAGATACTCACACTATTGTAACAACAAATATGCACACATTCACAATTTCTACCTTGATTTTAAACACACTTGATTCTACAGTTCATTAAAACACTAGATTCATGATTAGTTCATATAACTACAATTTATATTTCAATATATAATGTAGAAAAATCTAGAGACAAGATTATAATTCATTTCATTACATTTTTTATATCACAAAAATTCACACAATAATATGGATATGGAAATCACTGCAAAACTATGTACTTCTCTATTTTTTATTGAAAATTCAATCAGAATTACAACAACATCCCATGCTCTATTGAAATGAAATTAGAACAACAAGATAACACCTATGATATATTCAAAACAAGGTTTGTGGTTTTTTACTACAAAATACTTAAAACTATTTTTACTCCAAGACTATGTGTTTAAGCATGAAATCCTTTTCCCTAGAGTTCCCATCTTTGGGTAGTTCCAAATCACCTCATCATGATTCAAAACCAGCAAAAATTCAAAATTCAAACCTACAATGTTCCATGATCAATCTCTATCTTAAATGCCTTGTTCATCCAAAATTATCTAATTAACCTACACCCTTAACATTACCCCCTCTATACTTTGGATTCCATCCCCAAAATCCTTGTTAAATGATAAAAAGTGAAATGAAAGCATTCTACAACCTTCTAAGCATATGTCTTTTCCATTATAGTCTTTATAGTCTCAACTGGTACAACAACCAATGGTTTTGTAGTTCTGACCTCCTCCTCCACTAACTTTGTTTATGGTTTTTCTTCCAAGGGTTGTACTTTGATACTTCTACTTCTGTTACTAAAATAGTTTCCACCTAGTCTTGTTCTTGAGTTGTTTGTGGTTCTTTATCTTCTTGACCCCTTTTTATGAGGTCCTATGGTTTCTAAGTCAACATGTCCTCCTCCTGAATTGTCCCTCCTCTAAAATCCTGTGGTTCCTCAGTCTACACTCCCATTTCTTGAATTGTCCTACTTAGCCATGTTTCAGTCTCTTCGTCCCAACTTAATGCCTTTGTATTTGTTGGATTGCCATAGACAAAATCTAGAATTTTTTTTTGATAAACTTCCAATTTGTACCTCAGGGTTTTTCCATCAATTTTATGTTGAACTAGATTCTTCTCCAACTTCTTTACAAAATATTCCTTTGTAGCTTCCCACCATTCTTCAAATTTTGCATAAGAATCCTTCATGTTCTTCCCACCAATTGGGTCCAAACTTTTCATTTACAGTCTATGACTATGCCTACAACTATTACAAACTCCTTTAATACTCCTTATTCTCCACCAACTTCTCTTTTTCTACCTTTGTTGTCCTTCTTCTAAATTTTTCATAATTCAACAGAAATACATTCTTCAAATTCATCAATTCCAAATCTATCAAAACATCATCTTTCTCCTTCTTCTCCTTAATAAGTGTTTTCACCTGATTACCCCAAAGCCTCTTGTTGTTGTTTGTATTGTAACAATGCTTTTGCCCCTTTTTTTTATGGTCTCCTAGGCTTTAGCCATCTTCTTCAACTCTTGTAGTTTTTCAACATGTGACTTCATTAGAGCTATGTTTACCTTGAGCTCCTCATTTGCATCCTATGAGTGTTTTAACCGTTTGTTCATTTTTTGCCTTGTTCTTTTTATGGATTTCTATGTTATGCTTATACTCTTAAAAGTCCCTTTGTCCAATTCCACTTGTAATATCACCTTTTCCTTCTCCTTTATGGCCAATCTATTTTTCAAACTGCTCACCTCCAAATTCAAATTCCTTGTATTCAGATTCACATTTCCTATGGTCTAAAATAATTCAACTATCTTATCTACTTGCATTACTTTTTCGTCTACCTTTTCCATAGACTTTGGTGTACTTGTCTATGTCATAGGATTTTTGGATCCTTTTGCACATGATCCCATCTCTTACACTAATTTGTTCCCCGTCCCAAATTCAAATGGTTATCCTTCTACAAATCTTGGTCTACTAACTGGTACCTGCAATTTTGGTGGTTTGAACATTACAAACAGAAGTTGTGTTTCCACTTTTTCCGTTTATACTCTAGTAGCCTATAGACCTTTTTGTGTCTATTGTTGTTGTTGTTGTTGTTGCAAATGATGTTGGAAATTTTGAAAATGTTATGGGCTTTCAGTGGCGTCCATCCAATCTTCATATATGTCTCCATCCAAGTACATATGCTCTTCACCCTCTAGAAACCTTTTTAACTTTTTACCACTATTCCTTGAATTTTTTCTCCTATGGAGATGTCATCTATGGTACCTCTATAGTCTATCTAATTGCTTGTACCATTGTTGGCAGTATAGATGGTGCCACTTTCCCCTTCATCATTTTTTATGCTTGTACTTTTGTGTTCTCTTGTTCTTTTTTAACTTTTGAACCTAAGGCTCCACCTTCTTTAGTTCTATTCTTCCTTTTAAGAACACTTCTTGAAGATTTTGCAATAGTCGTCCTTTGATTTTCTAGTTTTGTTTGCATTTTTTTTCTAGTTTTCTTGACCTTAGCCAATAGTTTCTATGGATTCTCCTTTTGGTAAACAAACAAATACTTCAATTTTTTTGCCAATATTAAGCAAACTGACAAGTGTCCTTCTTATCCCCTTGTTCTCCTTGACATATGTATACCACCATCTAGCTCACTACACAAACTCTTGTATATAATCTTTGCCCAATCCACCTTATGCCTTTTTTTATTTTCATCAATGTGATGGCATTCTTATTGCTAAAATACATCACCTTCTCTCTTTGATAAATCATAGATACGATTGCATGATATCCAACAGAGTATGGTAAACCAAGACTCTTTGCATTCCACTGATTTGCTACAAAAAATGCAAGTGCAATCCTACACCTTTGTAATGCTTGTAATGCTAGTCACTTACTTACCTGCCCTTTCAAGTATTCTACATACCTTTCTACACATATTCCAAAGACATCTACAATTAGTTGTTTGCTAATGACATACACTTTATCCTTACGCCCAAAGTAGATATATGTGCCCTTGATAATGAATGTGTTCATAAATTCCAACATGACATCGGCCATTGGTGTTTCCCAAGTCATCAGAAACAAAGTAACAAGCCATGCTTTAGAAGCACATTCTTCTTCCTCACTAATATCCTTCCAACTCTCCATCCTTTCAACATGTTTATTATAGTTTTGTTTTGTTTATATCCACATAAATCACTCAAGATCTGAAATGCGAATACCTTTATATAGAAATGTAGCTCTATCCATGATTGTGCGTCTATTTTTCTCTGCAACATCTAGCTCATTCATATTGATCTCCATTATTTTTTATTGTGCTTCTATTAACACTTGCACTTTTGTGGATGGTTGCACTTTCACTTCAATGATGTTATCCTCCCATGCGTTTATTTATATTGCTTATGCCTCCGTAGATTATTGCTCCATAACTTCTTCCTCCAATTTTTGAATGAACACTAGATACATCGATATAATTTCTGGTCCTATCTGCTCATTTGCATGCCAATTATTTCTTTTGTTTATGCGTAAAAACTCAACTATAGATGGCCCAATTTTATATATATTGTGAATTATTGTCTATGAAAATTACATCTTCTCATTGTACGTTTTGCCTTTTTCACACTTTGAAGATGATGGTGAATGAGATGGCAACCTTACAACCAATGACTAAATATTCAACACTCCATCATGCTTTACTCTTTACAACTCCTCTTCAATTTTTCATTTTTAACACTTCTACTTCCTCCTCTTGTATATGTTTATGCTCACTCTTATGCTCTTCCTTTTCCTTTGTTACTCTCTATAGTTTCTTGATCGTACTCTTCACACTCATGCTTATGTGAACTTTAAAACTTTGAAAACACCCACAACTTTTGGTAATAAATGAAACCAACTTTTGACAGTTACCTTGTTTTTTTTCATCCTTGAGCTTCCCGTTCATCACATTCATTTTTTTACTTGGCCACTATCTTTTAATTAACACCTAATCCTCGAGATTAATACGACCCATCACTACCACCTTTTGTGTCCCTTGTACAACCATGTGGAAGCACTTTTCTTCATCATTATGAATGAACACCTCAAATTTCATCTTCTAATTATCCCACATCCTTAATCTCCTTAATTATATTGATTCCATTTAGTTCACCATGTAGGCCTTCTACTAATTATGCCAACTTATTTGTTAAATGTAGCATATCATTTATTGATTGTGGCAATACATCTATTAATTATATTGATTTTTCTGATGGTTGTGCCAACAAATCTAATGATTGTGCGAATACACTTGATGATAGGGAAAATACCTCTATTGATTTAGCTAATACCCTTAACAAATCAATTTTAGATTTTTGTATCCTAGAGCTTTCATTTTTGTAATTATTGCTCATGGATTTGTTGGTCATCTGTAGTTCCAAAATGAATATTATGTTGACCTCAAAATCTTTCATCTATTCTTCATTTTCATTATGTTGCATTTGTGGTTTATGTACTACACAGTCTTCATCTTCCACCTTTGTATCACAATCCTCTGCCTGAAATCCACCTATAATATGTTCCCAATACAATGGCATATGTTGTTCCTGTTTTTAAACTTCAGATTCCATGTATTTGTAGAATTTGAGCTTATTCACATTGATTAGTTTCAAACTTTTCAATTGTCACCAATAATATAGTGTAATTTGACAACACATACTATACTTTGTATAATCCAGACCATTTTCCTAGTAAATTTCCTTGAGTGTGATTTATTTCCTTTTGGAGACTATAAAACATAATCACCAAACTGAATTATTTTTCTTGATTCTTTTGTTGAGTCCATAATGTTGTATTTCATTGTTGAATACGAATAGTTTTTGTAGCCAACATTCTAACCTTTTGCAACTTCTCCAGCTCTGAAATTCTACTAATTAAAACTCTCACTAAAGTATTGTTTCTTTCATTTCCACTAGCAATTGGCACTATGTATTTTATGGGCATTAATGGATGTAATCCATACACTAATTGATATGGTGTATACCTTGATATTTTGTATGCACTTCTATATGAAATAACACTATGGGCAGATGTTGGTTGAGAATCTCCCAAGTACCTTATTAGTAGACTTAACTTGCCCATTCCTCTAAGGATAATAGGTTGTAAAACTCACATGTTTCAACAAAAAACGATATGTCAAATATTTGATAACATTTTAATGAAATGAACTCCATGATCTATGACTATAGTCAAGGGACATCCAAACCTGGTTAATATGCACTCATACAAATTTTTTGTTATGACTGTTGTAATATTCATTCTCAATGCTCTTACTTCCACCCATTTGGTAGCATAATCTATGGCTACAAAAATGTATTTGATTCATGTATATCTTCCTATTGATTTCATTGGTCCCACAAAATCAAGTCCCCATTTCATAAATGGTTCCTTTGGAAAACTTGTGACCACCTTTGTAAGACTTTTAATTGTTAATCCTCTTGTTCTTTGGCATGCACCATAAGATCTACAAAAATCATGCACATTTCTGTACATAGTTGGCCACCAATATCTAACATCCAATATCTTCCTCTACATTATTTAAGTTGCAAAATGTCCTACTAGTAGTCCTTCATGTAATTCTTTCATCACCATTTATGCTTCTATAGTTGTTAAACATCTTCGCAATTTGTTGTCTTGGCCCATTATGTACAATTCACCATTCTTCAATGTGAAAGGTTCTACTCTCCTAAACATTCTCTACTTTTGTTCTGCAGATAATGTGCCCTCAATCTGGCCTATTTTCAAAAATTCTTTTATATCATTTAGCCATTCAAGCTCTATGTAAAGTAGGCTTACATCTATGGTTTGCTCAAACACACCATACCAATGGGTTTTGTAATATGTGGTAGTTTTGATAATGCATATTCAACTACATGAGTTTTGCTTAGCTTATACACTTCTATGAAGTCATATTCTAGGAACAATAACAACCATTTAGTTATTCTCCTTGAAACTTATGGTTTGTTGACCAAATAAACCAATGCCATATGGTCTACATAAAAGACAAACTTATTGCCCAACAAATAATGTTTGAACTTGTGCAAAACAAAAACCATTATTAAAACCTCTCTTTGTGTTGTGTTATAACTCTATTACGCTCTATTCAAAAGCCTAGAAACATACACTACTAGTTGATCACTCTTCCTTATTACACTCTAAAACAACATAACCCCTATAACTAACAAAGATGCATCTATATGAACATGAAACTCCATTTGCTAATTTGGTGATATCAATATTGGTGCTTCAGTATACTTCTATTTGATCAATTCCCATGACTTTTGACATTCTTTTGTCCAAGGAAAAGTCTTTGTCTTTTTGGTCAGTTTAATGATAGGTGCCATAATAGCAACAAATTTATAAAACATATGTAAAACTATGCCATCCCATTGAATACTTGAATATGTTGTGGATTCTTAGGTGGTGGCATGTTTACTATTGTTTGTATTTTCTTTGGATTTAATAGTTTCCCTTTTTTGGAAATTATAAAACCTAAGATCACCCCTAAAAATAACCTAAATGCAGGTTTGTTTGAATTCAAATTAATGCCATATTCTCTACACTTTTGAAAACATAAGCTGAGTTTCTACAAATGACTTTCCATCTCACTATACATTGTAAAATCATCCAAAAATATCTTCATAAAACTATCCAGATATTATCTGAATGCTTTGGTAACAACTCGCTGATATGTTGGAGGTTCATTTTTAGCTCAAAATGGCATCACCTTCCATATAAAACCCCCCAAGTCTATAATGAATGCAATGTTGTATTTGTCTTTTAAAGTTATAAAGATTTTATGATATCCTAAATATCCATATAAAAAAGAATATGTCTCATACCCTACTACTGTGTTCAACACTTCATCTGTAAAAGGTAATGGGTATGGGTCCTTTTTTAAGGTTGCACTTAGTTTTTTGGAATCTATACAAATTTTCAATTTGCAGTATACTATGGATGACGACCATGTAACCTTTTCTACAAATTGAATGAATCAAATTGCTAATAACTTGTCTATATCTTGTTTGATTATTGTAACATAATTTGGATTTAATTTGTACCTGGCCTGATGTGCTAATGGTATAGTAGTATCCAACTCAATTTTGTGTTGTGCTAGCACTGGTGGAATCCTTTTTAGATATTTGTATGTCCATGAAAAAACATCTTTGAACTCTTTCAACAATTGTTCCACTTCTAACACCTTGCATGTTTCTAGCTATGCATCAATTTCACCAATTGTGGTTTTGCATTAGTTCCCATATTGAGCTTCATCAATTGTTAATTTTTAATTAACGGCCATCCAACTATCTATAAATCTTATGCTTTGATTTTTGTTGGAGTTTCATCCATCACCACACTCCTTGGTTGATGATTATAGTACGTCTCTAGATACACCTTATCCTCAGCTACTTTTGGCTCATATCTATTGCTAGTTATCTTCTTTTATGTGCTTTGTACTCTAGATTTCTACTTTAAAGTACTAGTTTGCACATTTGTATCCATAATCTCCACATTTGTGGTTTTCATAGATTGAATTGTTTCAAGTAAACTAATTGTTCCTATTGAAAACAACATGGTTTTGCAACAAAGATGATATCTTCTTCTTCATCTGTGATACTATTTTGATAATTGTAATACAATAACACTTTTGGTCTTCTTACTTCACCTCCCAAATGTTTGGTGATTATAATTGTTCTAACTATCCCATTCCTTTATATGGTAATAATGTTACTCCCCCAATCATGTGACACTTTAATATCCTTCAACCATGGTGTCCCCGGTAACATGGAATAACTGGAACCTACTACACTATTCTAAAGTACAATAAACGTAATTATATAAGAAATGCCATGAACATATATCTCTAGATCTTTAATCAAACCCACTGGTTTTGTGGTTGTTTGATTTGCCATCCTTAGATTATATGGTGCAAGTTTAGGCTTTGGAAGCCCCAATTTCAATCTCAATTATTCTGTGATGATAATAATTCCAAAACCTCCATCTATAACACATCCTCTATTATATTATTCCCAATCTGTACTTGGATAACTACCATGTGATTCTCTATTGCTACAACAATTGTCCCTACCTCTAGTATTGAGTAACTAACTTGTTGTTTTTATGGTTGTTCTACTTAGATTTTGAATTTTTTATGGTTTTAGCCTTTACCAAATATATTTCTTTAACTCAGCAGCTATTTTAAGAAATTTTCCGAGGTTCAAAGTATAACTTGTTTCTAGCATTTACTTAACAATGTCTAGAAAAATCTTTTCTATTGTAACCAATTTTTCCTATGAATTCACTACCTCTTAAGATTTTTGTGCTTCCATAGGAGTAGTATTTGGCATACTTGGCCAAGTTGCATTTCATCCCTCCAATGATGTGGATGGCCCTTTTATTTGGGTATGTGTTTTATGAATTTGTTGAATTGTCTCCACCATTGACTTCTTCAAACTTTTTTTTTTCTCCCAGTAAAACACTTATTGCTTTCATTAACTTTCTATTTTTGAACATTTGTTCTTCAGTTGCTTTACCTCTTGTTGTAGCATTAACATCCACCACATTCACATCTGTAGTGATAATTTGTGTTTCAACAAAAGGTTGAACCTTAGTTATTGTCACAAATTCCCATGAAACATCTTTTGCATCTAAATAAACTTTGGACAATCTGTCATTTTATGTCCATTCAAACCACAGATGTGGCATGCATATGAAGATGTCTTTGCAATTTTTTACTTTGTTGGGCTACTCTTGTAGTTTCCATTATCGTCTACTCTATGCATGTCTCCACAATGTGATTAGTCATTCCATAATTTGTGCAAAACTTGTTAATCTTCCCTATATTACCCTATGTTTTTGGTAGTGATGTTTGTTTTGTACTTTGTTGCATTAACAATGCATTGTTTTCGTTGGTAGTAATCATTCCTTCTTCACACAAAGTCACCACCTTCTTATGATGATTGAATGTTAATCGTTTCATCCCTATAGTCGCAATTTTGAAGTATGATTATGAACCCACTTTAAATACAATAGCTAAGAAAAGATGTGTGGTTGGTATTTGTAAACCATGAGCCAACTTCTGAATCCGCTCATAATAAACCTCCACCCTTTTAATTTCCTCTTGCTTCATGTTCTTTAACTCCATGTATATTTTTTCACAAAATTTGAATCTTCCGATGACGTTTACAAAATGCATGTGTAAACTTTGAAAAAATAAAGTTAGGAAATTCTAACATGTAATTATGGCACCAATCCAAAGCCGTATCTCTTAGTGTATAATTAAATGCATTCATGATATACTCTTCAGAAGTTTTTGCATTTGCCTTCATAGCAAAATTAAACACTCTGACATGAGCATTCAGGTCAATATTTAAGAACTACCTTGTTTGGCTTTACAAAATGGCCATTTTGTGGTCGAAAATTCCTTGAATTATGACAAATGATTCTTGACACCCTCCTTTTGGATTTTCAACATATGTATTCCTATACCTTCCAATAATTATTGAATTCATCAATGGTCAATCTATAGTTATATTTACATGAGTAGTCAGTATTGGATTAGTAAACATTATTTATGGTGTCCCAACAACTTTAATATTCATTGTTGGTAGTCCTAAACTCCTACTCAAATTCCTTCTCATCGAAAATCCATCCAATCCATGACCCAAGTTTGTAGTAGATCCAATTATTAATCCTATATTGACAACATTCATGCTGGGCACAACAATTGTGTCACTCCTATGGTTATTATGATTGCATTAAGTGATTGAGTAACCTTTATTCCATCATGTTATCTCCAGATTTCAGCAATTGTTACTTTTGACATTCTTGGTGGTTATGTTGACTCGAGTTTTATAATGTTTCATCCTTTGGTTACCCATTGGTATCCTTTATGGTGCAGAATGTGGATGTGAATACACCTATGGTTCTCTACCCCTGAACTAAATGGATGGTTGCACTACAACAACAAGGGGCTATTTTGCGATCCAAATATCATCGCAAATAACAAAGAAAGATGTTTCCGAAATCCCGCTGTTGCGAACCATAATTCCTCGCAAATTCTTAAGCTTTTGCGATACCATAACATTCGCACCCGTACAATCGCAAGTCCTTCGCAACTCCCGAACTTGATACAATCGCAAAGCTTTTCTGATTACAATTGCTTTATCCATTGTTTGCGATTAACACTACATCGGAAACTATTTGCAACAAACCCATCACCGCAACGACTTAGCAAACCGACTCAAAGTCTATCGATTTCCGATATAAGATCCAACGCAAACATTTTGGGATTTTCAAAATGTCGCTAAAAGTTTGCGATTAACATTACATCGAAAACTATTTGCAGCAAACCCATCACCGCAACGACTTAGCAAACCGACTCAAAAGTCTATCAATTTCTGATATAATATCTAACGCAAACATTTTGGGATTTTCAAAATGCCGCTAAAAGTTTGCGATTAACATTACATCGGAAACTATTTGCAACAAACCCATCACCGTAACGACTTAGCGAATCGACTCAAAAGTTTATCGGTTTCCGATATAAGATCTAACGCAAACATTTTGGGATTCTCAAAATGCCGCTAAAAGTTTGCGAAATTTATGATTTCGCAAACCTGTTCTGGAATGATTTTACCCGTAAGAGTGTAGCGATGTCTGTGACATGGTATATTTGGTCTTTTGACTTTTGCAGTGTTGCGAAGAATTATGATTCGCAAATGTTTTTGAGATCCACTATGTATCGCAAGAGCATGGCACTGTATTCTTATTTTGGAAGCAGGGTTTATATTCATTTGGAATCACTTTGGGCCACAAAAAAAAAATCTATATTAAAATTTCAAAATTTACAATGTAAAAGGGTTTGCAACCCTTGGGTATCTAACACACTAGCTGTCTATCTAGACTTCCTTCCCCTCTTGGATTTCTTCCTTGAATGTTTCTTCCTAGTGTTCTCTGGTGGAAGGGGAGGTTGCTCATCCTCTTCCCTCTCGTCATCGTCCCCCTGCCCCTCCTCCTCCTCCTCCTTGTCCTCCTCCCTATCCTCTTTATCTTTGCCCCCTGTAGAACTTGCATTTCGACTAGCAATTGAACTGGGTCCACTGCTAATGGTAGCACTGGGAGTTGTGCTAACGCCTCTCTCCTCCTCATCACTGCTGCCCTGGGAGCTCTCACTTTCACCCTCAGATGCCTGCATTTCAACATGTAAAGCTTAGTCAACACCATAAATGAAAATCCTAATTCAAATGAAAACAATTTCAACACAAACAAAAATTGAATCCCAACCAAACCCACTCACCAATAGTGCATCAACATGTTAAAAAAGATGCTCCTTGCCATGCTCCTGGCCCATTGTCATTTTTGCAGCTGTGATCTTCCTCATACCTCTTGTACTGTCCCCATAATACAACAAGTCAATAAAAACACATAAAAAATCTATTCAAGTCTTCGACCACTTTTGCGAAGCGCAGACTTTCGCATACTGAAACTTGCGAAGTAGTTTGCAAAACAAATCCCATCGTATCTTTGCGAAACAAACGCCATTTGACCTATCTTTGTGATGTAATTCACATCGCAAAGGTATCACAAACAGAAACTATTTGACTCGACAGAAACTCAACTTTATTTGAATCTTTGCATGAAAGAAATGGAGGAGAGGGAGGGTACTTACAAATGATGCTTTGAGGCCGGGAATGCCACCTTGCCCTAGCATGTGGGTGGTGGGTGGAACCAGTTTCAGTCGCTCTACTACCTTGAGGAACTTCAATGGTGGATCACCAACCTCATCCACCACTGATTGGCATTCAGCAAGCTTCAACTCCAGTGCCTTCAGGTCACGATCAAACCTCCCCAACTCTCTTGCCTTCTTGGCCTTGGCTAGTTGCTCTGTGATCTCCTTCAGCTGCCTTGCTACTTTCAGTTGCACCTCAGATTGGTAGAAGGCATTCCAAATGTCTTCCGAAAACTTAAGCGGCCTCTCCAAGTTCCTGTACACATTCAGGTCTCTCAGGTGAGCACAAATCTTCATCCTGTCATGGTATCTTGCTTGAGACATTGAATTGGAGATCTTGTCTGCAATCCATTATGAATCAAGCTCTCTTCCATTTCGAAATGCTCCCTTGATTTATCACTATCTTCTGCTCTGCCTTTGAGAGAGTGCCCCATTCAACTCCTCGTGCAAAGTTGGTGGAGACAATGTGCCTAATGGTGCTCTTGACCCCAGTGTATGCCAGCTCGGTTGGAATTCCCTCCTCTGCAAATGTTATCAGAGGGAACTTCTTCCTCTCCTCCTCCTTCTTATTCAAGTCGAGTTTCTCCATTCTGATGGCATCCCTCTCATCCTTCCTCCTTTTCTTCTCGAGAGTTCTAGGTGAGAGAGCTCCTATTGTTGCTCTCTCATCTCTCTTTCTTTTCTTCTCTGCTGCCTTAGCTTCTGTAGCTTTCCTTGCCTCCTCCTTTCTTTGTGCTTCCCCAGTAGTCAGCCCTGCTTGCAATGCTTGACCTAATATGGCTGTCAAGGATGCCAACCCTTTAGGTGTCCTAGTATTGATTGCAAACAACTCTGAAGCTTTCAAGTGATCAACAACCATCTTCCTCAACCTTTCCTCATTGTTGTCACCTCCTCTACACCCAGAACCCCCTCCACCAGTCCTAGCCATTGCAATCCGCAACCTTCTCTCTGCCCAAGCTTTCCTTCGACAACTCTCGAGCAATGCCGAGAATGAATTCAAATTCACTCGCTGTCCTACTCTAATGTAGACCCCCCGAAAGATTTCACTACACCTTCAAGGGATTCCATTCCAACTTAAAGACTTTCGGCAATTCAAGGCTTGCGATGTAACCCGCATTGTAAAGGCCGTGCAATGCTGTTAGTTTCGCAAAGTTAGAGGGTTGCGAAGTCGGGCCCTTCGCTAATGTAGGTTTTTTTTTTTACAAATTTATTATGGGGGGAGGGGTTGGTTGAAAGTGGCTATTTCCAAAATATTAGCCACTCATGGGTTTTAATTCATTAGTGTTTTTTATTTCTTTTCAGATGTCATTACTACCATCTACTTAATACGCTATTCCACTTTAAATTTTTCCTTCTCATTTATCTTTTTGTATTTTTTTAAAATCTATTTGTTTCTGATTTTTTAAAGGCATTTTTCCCCTCTTTTTCCTTAATCCTTCTTTTTTTTTGTTTTTCATTTTTTTTCCTTACTCAATGTTTCTTATCTTTTTCTATCGTATTTCTTAATTTACCTCTTCTTTTCTTTGTTTTTATTTATTTATTTATTTTCTATATATCATTTTTCTTATTTTTTCAATTTGTGCTAGTATATATATATTTTATTCTTTTATCATTTTTTTAACTTTGTAAAAGACATTCGGTGAATAGTAATGAACAAGTATAAACAAACTTGGAGAATTGTTTTTTTAATAAATTTTAAAAAACATCCTTACATTTTTAATTGTGTAAATTAGAGATTTTCCTTATCATTAATGCTTACTGTAAAACTTAGTTGGCAACAGAGATACAACTCCACTTTTTGTGCAATTAAAAAATCTTGAATGTTCTAAGTTTATTTTAAAACCTTCTTGAAGTGTTTACTTTGATGACATGTGACTACACCTATTATATTACTATTTAATGAATGAAATAAACTTATGAAACTTCTTTGTCCTGCAAATGTTATTTACAAACATTTCACTCTTTTTTAAAGATTAAACCATTTGTAAGCATTACAAATGGTTTTAAGGCTCACCAAAATGACCATGCATTATCTTTTAAATCTTTTAGTAAAATGCCTAAATAGCCGAAGGTCTTAAAATAAAACATTAATTAACTTACAAATTAAAGGCGGACACTTTTTTGAAGTCAATTTACTCACAAATATCATGATAAAGATCAATTCGAAGGTCAATAAAGTCATATAACTTTTAAAGAGGTGTCATGTCATAATTTTAAAAACATGAAAAAATTATTCTAAAAAAAAAATGATTATACCACTCTCCTTTCTTTTATAAACAAGGATGCTAACTATAAAAAAATCAAGAAGGTTATACAATGATGTTTTTTTTTACATTGAAGGTGGACACCTCTCAAATGTCAATCGACTCATATAGACCTCGATCAAAATTGATCAGAAGGTCAATAATGTCGTACAATTCGTCAAGAATCGTCAAGAGGTGTTAATCCACAATTTTAAAAAACATTAAAAGATAGTACTAAAAGGAAAATTACCATGCATTATCCTTTATTTTATAAACTATGATATAAATTGTTGAAGACTTATAAACATGTGAAACATTTAAAAACACAAATTCATTTACAATTTCATTTTATTTATATATGTTATTTTTTATTAAACAATTTAAATGTTTATAAGTTCCAATGTTCGCTAAAATTTTTAAAAATCCATTTCACCTGAGCATCAATTTGTTAAGATTAAATTACATGCATGATGTCACGACATAAGGGCTAGCCAACAAGTTCAATGACCAATCAGCCAACTAAACTATTAACAAGCACTAGGCAAAACCTAGCCCCTTGAAACATTGTTTAACCAATTAGTTTAAAAACAATGTTTGTGGGGCCTCATCTATGAACATCAAAAATTATACATGCAAGCGAGCTCATATTGAAATGAATTTATAAAATTATTCTTTAAAAATTAATTTAAAATTATTTTTTTTACATATGTTATTTTTAAACAAACAATTTAATAAATGTTTATAAGTTCCAATGTTTGCTAAAATTTTAGAAATCCATTTCACATGAGCATCAATTTGTTAAGATTAAATTACATGCATGATGTCACAACATAAGGGCTAGCCAACAAGTTCAGTGACCAATCAGCCAACCAAACTATTAACAAGCACTAGGCAAAACCTAGCCCCTAGAAACATTGTTTAACCAATCAGCTAAAAAACAATGTTCGTGGGGCCCCTCATCTATGAACATCAAAAATTATACATGCAAGCGAGCTCATATTGAAATGAATTTCTGAAATTATTCCTTATAAATTATGTTTTACAACAAACATTACAAAAAACCAATAAATATGATAACATAGCTTTGAAATGAAAAACAAACTAAGAATTACACATACATGGCATTTACATGGTAAATAAAAGAACTTGACAATTTTGAAAAAAATAAAAAAAAGAAGGAAAGAGATATAGGAAAGGAAGAAAGAGGATTGCTCTCAATAACCGCATCCATTGCTCCAAATCTTAGTGTATTGGGCACCACCCACCTGCATGAAACCATCTTAGAGTATGAGGCAATATTCCAACTAAAAAACCACATGTTGCTGCATTGATTTACACCATCTACTCTTCTAGACCTTATACTCACCTGTACATGAACCAAATTGGCATACATTTGGGAAACCAAAATATAAGCTCACTATAACAGTACATAAAACTCACAGTGCATTCATCATTTAATCAGATTCTTCCACATTTCCAGACCATGTTTATTTCCAGAAAAGTTCACATGGATCTGACTTGAAAGCTACAAATAAGAAACACCAACCTGCACATTGTGCATGTCATAAATCTTGGCCTTCCAGGAACCAACCATCTATGTTTTCTCTTGGCACCTCCAAGTGGTCTGGGCCATAAGTTCTGCCTGCATGAGATCAATGAAGAAATCTACCGCTGCACCCATCCTAATCCCAGAGACATGTTCAAGGAATATGTCAAAAAGAGCATCACACATGCAAGAGAGACACAAAACTTGGAAGCATGTGAACCCTCTGGAAACAATCAGGGACTGAGATGGAAACTCTCTTTACATATGGAGTAAGAAAAGAATTCCTAGTTCATAAGTCACAAAGTTTTGAAACTTTCAGGAGGGTTAGAAGAAAGAATAAATACAAAGGTTCATGGTTCCACTGAAAAGAGCTTCAATAATTCTCGCTCTCTCTCTCTGCCTTGCAACGAAAAAAAAATGTGAGAAAAATTACTGTTAACAGCTAACCATTCAAAAAGGTCTTCTCCACGAGGGAGACGCACTGCCTCCCTCAAATTTCCACTTCCTAAAGTAGCCTCAATGTGCTTCCGCAGCGACTAGTTGATTTTGCACTCAAAAGTGTGCAAAAGAAGCCAGAAAAATCTGTACGACACATCTTTGTGTGCTTGTGGAATTGCTTCAACAAAGGAGAAGGGATTTAAGGGAGAGAGAGACCAGACACCAGACGTTCTTGAGACAGATCCAATTCTCAATTGCAAGCAGAGAGGTACTTACAGAAATGGAAATCTCCGAAAACTAGGTGCAGGAGAGGTCCAAAGGGTTATCTTTGAAGCAATGAAAAGGTAAATTACTGAAAGGAAATCTATGGAAAACTATGCTCAGGAGTGTTTCAGAGGGTTGTGTTTGAAACAATCATCCTAGCTTTACAGCCCAAAACCTAAATGAAATCTGCAAAGCACTACGAGTGCAGGTTGGTCTGTAGTTTGTACAGGGCAGCTGCAAAGGGTGGTTGGCTGTCTAATGACACAGAAAAGGTTCATGAAGAGAAATGAGCAAGACAAATCTGATCATCATGGTGTTAAGGTATTAGATGCTGCTGCCAATATAATGATTAGCAAAAGGTAATATGGGTCCTTCGCCTCTAAACATGTACAATCCAATCCTGGTATTATTTCATCAATCAGTTCTTGCTTCTTGGGATCAGAGGTTAGCAGCATGTCATCACAGGCGGTAGTGTCATGACGGGTGCTATCAACCTGTGTCTGCATGCTCAATTCAACTTTTCTTGACCATGGCCATAACCATGACCTTCTGTGCATGATTGCGACTCTAGCCTTGGTCTTCTTACTCAGAAGTCTTCCCACATTTTTCACTACAGATTCCTACCCATCAGCTCTGCCAGCCAAAAAAATTGTAAGCATCCAAACCAATATCAACAATGCGTAATCAGTCTTTGCAGGAATCACTCCAAAACTACTAGAGCACGGTACCACAATCCACTGCAAGAGTTGCCAGAATGTTCAGCATGGATCCACCTCTTGTGGTTCAATCCTTCTAGCCTAGTGGATAGAATTTGTTGTTGAGGAGAATCAAGATAATGACATTTGAGAAAATGTGAAGCACTCAAAGTCTACAAGAGAGATCCATGTAGGCATATTATAAGGAAGACCATAATGTTCATTTCTTGGGCCTAGTCTTTGGTTTGGCAGGTGAGTGTAGATTGATGTCCAACATTGGTGAATGAATCTACACACATGCCATTTAGAGAGAAGTCAGGTTTTGGAAAAAAGCTGCTACTGAGCCTAGGTTTTAGTACGTGTCCAGAATAATGGCATTGGCTTGGAGATGAAGTGCTTCCCGCACAGCCATCTCTCCCAAGGAGGGTCCAACACATAATCGAAGTTCCAACATGATCTTCAAAGCCACCCCCAAAACCCCGCTTTCAATAAATTATTGCTTGCAGGGAGGCAGTAGGCAGGGAGGCAGGCAGGTGTATGGTATAGATATCAACATACAAGAAGTGAGAGAGAGAGAGGTGGCAGCAGAGGAGGACGTTGGTGACAAGGGGGAGAAAGATTCAATTACATTTTTTTGGTTGCAATATGCAACCACTCCCTCCAAC
Source organism: Sphagnum tenellum (assembly GCA_963921925.1). Classification (NCBI taxonomy): domain Eukaryota; kingdom Viridiplantae; phylum Streptophyta; class Sphagnopsida; order Sphagnales; family Sphagnaceae; genus Sphagnum; species Sphagnum tenellum. The sequence continues at coordinate 17,077,747 of OY998144.1, forward strand.
TAGTTTTGCCAGTACATGAGCTTCTCAGTGAGCTAATGCAGCTGCTTTTGATCACCAGCCGTTCTAAAACCACCAGGGGTGAACTCGAAGGTGATTCCCACTGCAACCGGACATATACATACATGAGGATTGCTTGGGGGATGGTGAATAATCGAGAAGATCTACCAACAAGCATGTACAACATGTAAACTACCACTTGCACCACAGCACAGCAGCAAATTTGAGTTTGTCTGCCAAGTTCGGGATTGAGTGCCAACTTGCTGCAACATCCATAGGTTTTTGAAGAATGCATGTAGCTAGACATAGGTTTTTGCAAAATGGACATACACATTCGTAGGTTTTTGCAGAATGAACATGACTAGACATAGGTTTTAACACCTGCTTCCAACCAGCACAGCAAAACATGATGACTTCAAAAGGCTCACTCCTGGTAGATGTGGTCCCTCTGTAACAAAAATTGTCGACACCTAGGTCATTTTGCTTGCAACCCAAACCATCTTTCATGTCCCCTTAGAAGAAAACCTGTGCACACACAATACCAAAAAGTGCAGAAGACTTAGAGATACAGACATACCTTGCTCCCTGAGGGTGTACTTTTCTTGGGCCAGAATGTACGTTGATTCCTGCCCCATGACACCCGACATGCACACACAGTACAGAACACATGCATTCATTGCCCTATAAACTAAGTACTGAAACCACTGAAATTACTGAAATGAAAAATCTGCTAGATGCCAACAACAAGGGCTTCTTCATATTCTCATCATATTCCAAACTTGGATCCTTTGGGTTCACTTCACTAGTGTGTATATGATGTGATTCTGAATTGCTGCAATGGATGCCACAAAATTGCCAAGTAGGGAGCTCTACTCTGAATGACATTTGTTTGTTGTTCTTCATGACTTTCAAGGCACTTGGCTAGGTTTTTTGCATTTCAGAACCAATTTCTGTGCAAGCAAGTTCATCTCCTCCGATGTAAAATCATCAGATCTCCTTGAAGAGCAAGGCTATTCATCTAATAATTGAATCCCCACCCATCTTGTGCATCTTGTGGCAATCTCAGATCCTTGTTGGATCCTTTTGGACTCTGTATGGTTGTATGGCTCTATGATGAATTGTGGCATTAGCCATTCCTTCTTAAGAAACAGACATGGCTTACAAATCTTAGTAACAAAGATGGAAAGACTGAAGAAGAAACCAGAAGTTATTAGTCTGCATGCGTTTGCATATGATGAAATGGAATGGAAAAAGGACCTGCCCAACCCAAATAGACTCATTGCGTGAACGACGACTGTATCTTTTGCCGCATGTTCCCTTGTGTTGTGAGGGGTTTAAGCTTTGTTGTTTTCGTTTCCGTGGATCGATCGATCGATCAAGCACCTCTCTCTTTCTCTCTCTCTAAAGAAATAACTCCAGCTCCTGACGCCAACTCCAAACCCTAATATGTGCTCCTCCTCAAATCTGCCCACAGTTTGCAAACCCACGATCCTCAAACCAGAATTTGAGCACACCAAAATGGTCACAAGATTGCAACAAGGATCCACGAACACACAATCCTACTGCCAGATTCTCCTCAGAAACCAAAGCAAAAAAAAAAATCCTTGACAAAAGCAAAACAAAGATCCAGGGTTTCAGTCAATTCCAGACCCACCTCGAAACCAAACGAAAGAAAGAAAAAACAAACAAGCAAACAAACAAACAAACAAACAAGCTTGAAATGTTTGTCACATCTAAGTGCACATCCAAACCATCAAGAAATCAAGAGACAGAGACAGAGCAGCCATGAATTCAAGCAGCCGTGATTACAAAAAAAACCATAGAGCAATTCCTAAACAAAAAAAGAAACACCCCAAGAAATATGTACAGAAAAGCACCAAAACACCACTTACCATTCATTAAGCGGAAGAAACCAAATACTCAAAGATCCCAAATTAACAATGCTTTCTAATCAGGATAACAAAATTTCGCACCCCTCATCACACTCTCGACGAGAAAGTTCTTCACCTGAAGAGGGAAAACAAGAAGAAGAAGAAATAGAAAAAAAAAAAGTGTTGTCATCCTCTACAACATCGCCACCAGCTCCTCCTCCTCTAAAAACGACGACAGCGGCAGCTGCGAAGTCCGGGTAAAGGATAAGGAACAAGAAGACACACAACAAGGGTCACATTTTGGACCGTTAGATCAAACACGCTTCGGAATCTAGAGCGTTAGATCATATTTCACAATGGACGGTCAAAATTTGGATGGTCGGAATTAGACAGTAGTTACCCGCACGAATTTTGGACGGTCCAAATCACACCAAGGGAAACAAAGGGAGGGTACTTATGGCGTTTTGGGAATCAAATGACATTGGGAAACCTTTTGCGAAACTTCCTTCTCCAATAACCCGTTCACTAATTTGCGAGCTAACATACATCACAACTTGCGATACGTCCACCACCGGAAAGTGTTGTAAAAATTTGTGATGAGGTTTGCGATACATATTCAAATGCAAAATGCAAAGCGCCGAATAACGCAAGCTTGCGATGTCTTGTGATTCTCAAAGTTTGTAGCGATACTTTGTGTATTGTAAAATGTGCGATGTTTTGAATACGATTAAACGTTGCGAAGTGTGGAATATCGCTAGGGTGGACGGAGACTGAGCGGGTCGCAAAGTTTTGTTTGTTGTATATGTCGCAAAAGTGTTGTGATGATTAAAGGTACATTATGAATTAGCGATGGGTGGTGCACCACAAGTTGCGATGCGTGTCGCATCGCAAATATGGCAGATTGTTTTTGCTTCGCAAACCCTTTAGGTTTTTTGTTTTTGCTTTGCAAACCCTTCAGGTTTTTCGTTTGGCCTTTCGCAAAAAGGCACAATATGTAGTTGTGTTGAATTTACCGACTCTATAGTCCCAACTAACTTCCCAACTCCATGCCTCTTAGTCTGTTATAAACTATAGGATTTCCTAGTTCCTATTATTGTGGTTGATCCATTAATGCTCTTGCCACATTTTAGAATTCAACATCTTTAGCAATACCCACTCTAATGTGGAAATGCACAAAAGGAAAATCCATAATTGCATGTCCTTTTTCCTCACAAAATGCATAGATTCTTGAAAATAATCTAACTACTTTCAAGTCCACTGATTCATGATCCTATGTTTCAATTGTATACCTTGTTTAATCCAACTCTAAATTTCCTTGATGTGAGTATGACTATGGTACTTCATTCAACACATTCACCTATGCCTATGGATATATAAATGATCGTAGGTAATTTTCCTTAATCTCCTCAAACACATCAATATTGGTGTTTTCTTCCACTTCCTAATCTTCCACCAATTCATAGTAATGTAAAGATGCAAACTAATACATAAACCTAGGTTGTATACCTCTTGTAATATCCCTTTTTCGGCTGGTCACCAACTTTGGACTTAAGATTTCTTGTGATTGATTAGGTACTACAAAAGTCCCTACTTCGTTTTGATCTCTACAACTCCAAACCAGAGATTATAGTTGAGAAGTATACTACACCCACTCACTTGGGTGAGTATTTGACTACATCTCTCTTCATGGAGATTGTTGTTTGTAATTGTGTTTTCTCTAAAGATCTTTAGTCCATATTTCACACTATACCACCTCTTGTGGCAAAAATGACCTATGCCCTATAGGTCTTTCTTTTGTTCTTAGAAGTCATTTATCCAACATCAAATAATGATATGACATTTTTGTAATCCCTGCATATTCCTCCATTTTCAAGATTATCTTTTGTTTTTCTTTCAATAATTTGATGATTTGCCTTCAAGTCCAATTGTCGTTGTAAATTTTAGGTCACCATTCAATTCATCTTGTTTCATAGCCCTTCATCTTTAAAGTCCATAGATTACTTTACAATCCTTATGGCATCAAATGTTAAGACCTTTAATATTTTATAACAAACCTCTTTAAATTCTAAATTGAAACCAAAATCATTCGTCTAAACACCCTCATATACAATATAAACAATAAAAAATGTAGAAAAACCTCTTGTTACTATAAAATAAACAAAAAAAATTTCCTCACAAGATGGTTGCCAAATGGTAGAAGTGGATTTAATTCTTGTAGAACAAATCCACACTATTGTAACAATAGATTTGCACTACAATATGCACACATTCACAATTTTTGCCTTGATTCTAAACACATCTAACTCTACAATTGATTAGAACACTATATTCATGATTAATTCATATAACTATTCTGTAGATCAGAGTATAATGTAAAAAAATCTAAAGACAAGATTACAATTCATTTCATTACATTTTTGTATTACAAAAAATTCACACAACAATATAGATATGGAAATCATTGCAAAATTCTATATTTCTTTGTTTTATTGAAAACTCAATCAAAATTACAATATCCCATGTTCTATTGAAATGAAATCAAAATAACAAGATAACATCTATGGTATATCTAAAACAAGATTTGTGGTTTTCTACTACAAAGTACTTACAACTATTTTCTTACTCCAAAATTGTGTGTCTAAGAATGAAATTCTTCCCAAAATTCCCATTTTTAGGCATTCCCCAAGTCACCTCATTATGATTCAAAACCAACAAAATTTCAAAATTCAAACCTATAATGTTCCATGATTAGTCCTTATCCTAAATGCCTTGTTCATCCAAAACAATGTAATCAACCTATCCCCTTAACATTTGTCATCACATCAAAACATGCAAGAGGGAAGACCTTTTCATAAGTATACATGGTTTCAACAAATTTTACCCTCAACACTAGCATGGTGTTAGGGTTAGTCACCGTTAAGTAAAATTTTGTAAACATTTGGCTTAAGCTAATAAGAAACATGTGTGTTTTTTCTTGCATTAGATTGCAAAGGCAAAGGGGAAGTACCTATTACATTAAGATGTGGTAGTCATGGGATTTTAATCCCTTCAATTTGCCATCTTTTTTAACCCTCCTTCGTAAATTTTTAGCATAATTTGTTGGGGTGCTTAACTTCTTGATTTTTCATCACATAGACTATAATTGGTTTATATGTAACTACCATTAGTTGCATGCTGCAACCAAAGTTGAGGCCAAATGCCAAGCTCCTCCATATTTCTCTAAATTGTCACTGTGCCTTTCTCCCTAAATATTGTTTTTACCATGTTCTCACATATATTCTTCTTGTAATGCATCACGTCTAATGTGTGCTTCACCAACAAATGCTACCACATAACAACCACAACCCATTGACCCAAACCTTTATGTTCCATATCTACAAATAATCACATTGTATGGAAATCAAAATGTAGGTATGCCCGTTTTTTTTTCAACATTTCCAATAAACACCATAATCCATAACCCCACAGAATTCATGCCCATGAAAGTTGCACCAATTACCATTAAACACATGCCATCTAACCAAGGTTTAGGGCATTATAAATTGATTTTATCTTGGGTGTAGTTATGTTAATAGGAACCAAAAGTAGTCATAAGCATTGCTTAATTCTATGTTTTTTACTTTAAATTAATTATAAGAAAATTTTAACTTGAAAACAAGATAAATTTTTGCACATTATCAAATTTAATAGCTTATTCTATAAATGTACAAAATATGAAATTATTTTATTAACATTGGGATTTTCAAAAATAATGTATAAATACTTGTAATCACTAATTGTAAACAGTAAAGAGACTTGTAAATGGACTTGGAAAACTTTGAAAATAATAGTTTTTAGCAAATTTTTAACACAAACCTTAACAAAATAGTACAAATTTTAAAATTTATTAGAAAAATAAATTCAAGAATATTCCCCAAAAAACAATCACCTAAGGTGGCGCCAATGGCACTCATTAGCCCATTTGCACCCCTTCCATATGACTATGAAAATAATGTTTATTACTAATGCACATGCCATCTCATCAAAGTTTTGGGTAGTGTAAATTGATCCAACAAAATTCAAGGCTTTGCAAAATGTGGGTTGATTCTCCATTCTAAACAATTTAGTTGCAATCACCCAAACATATGAAGCAATCATAGTCAGCTTACACATAAAACAAATGACCCAAACAACGAACATTTCTGAAGTTCAAACCAAAACTATTTTTGATAGTGGTTATGATCACCTTCAACCAAACGTGGTCATCATACTTTTTATCCATGCCTTGCATCTATGATGAAAAGAGACTGCTTTTGGATAAGGGAGGCATCTTGAACAAAATGTCTATATTGTATGTCATCACAAGAAAAAGACACTTTAAAAAACAATCTTGTCATAGTTCAAATTTTGCAACTTGTTAGATTTATGTTATATTAATGAAATTGTGAAAATGTAATCAACTATTGTGTGAACACTCATGAATGACATGGAGGGGTGCAATGTGAGTCAAGATAACATTTGTTGTGAAGGAGCAGACAAACATGGCCTTGACAAAATATCATACTTTGCAATTAGGGTGGCAACTTTTCTCTTAATGATAAATCAAACAAATTGATGAAAAAGTGTATGAAAGTTGACGGTGGGTATCAATATTTTCAATTTCTTATTTCGTATTCCTACCCACAATCATTGTTTTGACCACAAATGCAATAGTTCTTGGTGCCAAGATGGTTTCCTATGAATGAGTAGGCACATTGCACCAATGACGCTGTCTTTTCCAAAGCTCACCCACCACTACTTTCCTTGTGTTACAACATTTGGAATTTGATACATGAAATTTGAAACATTGTTGCTTGCATCGTATGCTACATCCTTGGAAACATGCAAAGAATTTGGTTAGAACCCAAACACAACACACAAGCATTATTTAGAAACAACAATCGTACTAAACTCATCTACCAAGATTGTTATTTCAAGCCATCGTTTAGCATGCAAAATGGCCATCCTATCAGCCTTTTTGTTAGAGTTCAAATGAGTTATGGGGAAAATTTATGAAATTTACACAAGTTGGAGATGTAAGACATCTCAATATAGAATGCAAGTTATTATGAAACTCAAGGTTGGCAAACAATGAATTTAGGAAATCAATGAGCATGAAAATCAAAATCAGAACTAAATGTTCAACTATACTACAACCTTTGAAAGAATTATCAAGTATTAATTGAGAAATGATTTATTCACAACCTAAGAATTTTTTGAAAAATGAAGCTATTGATTTATTTCAAATTTTGGATTTAAGAATATCTCATAAGGGAAAACACCACAGGAAAATAAATTAGTTGGTGGGTTGGTTGGTAAATTATTATTATCTGAAAAATAAAGAAGAAAGGATTGATATCATGCAAAGTCTAAAAGAAAGGTCATAATATAGAGGATAAGTGATTAATTCTAATAGAGCTTTTGACACAAGACAATATTTCTATGGTATGGGTAGTGGGTGGAAGATAACATCTAAGTGTAGGTAATTAAAGAATTTCAAAATATATTTTTTAATGTCATTGGGTTTGAAGAATTGTTATTGGGTTCATAACACTATGTTGGGCAAGGAAATTCCTTTTGGTTAAAGTACATTAATGGAGGAGGGAATAATGTAACCTCCAAAGTGCCATCGAATCTACAAAGAAAATGAGGTGGATAGACCTTGACAAAAATTAATTTTTAAAGTTCATTTTATAAGAATGGGTTAACATAATTACCATGCCCCATTCATGGTGAAAGTCACCCAACAACCAAGGTCTAGTCCCTATAAACTTAAATGAAACAAGCAAGAAAAGGAGATTTAATTAGAAATACAATTCATTGAGTTGGGAAAAATATATCATCTATTGATATTTTTTGAAAGTATATGCAATGCATAGATATAATTGTGAACTAAATTAAGAAAATATATGAATTACAATAGCCAATAAAAGTGTATATCACAATTATGGCAAACTAGCATGGTTTGGATCAATGATTAGGTATCATGGGAATGCATGATTGATATTTCAAATGGCAACGCATCACATAATGTACCATAGGATTATCAAATGGGTATCAATAGTGTATAGACCATTGTGACAATGTAGGAAAGAATAAATGACCATTAAACATATTTAACATGGTTAAATACCATGTTGAATTATGTTTCATGGATATGTCTAATGGCTAGATGTTGTGAAAAAGTTTCATGGAAAAGTTGCCTATGATGGCTCTATATGAAGCTTATGTACCATATAGCCCATATATGCAGTTTGGAATTGGAATATGCTTAAGCAAGAAGATCAAAGATTATTAACCCAACAAGGAATAAAGGCAATGGAGAAGTGTTAGGAGTGAATGGTCATGTGAGGGATGGTAATGTATCTATGTAGAACAAGAATATGAAAAATGGTAATTTAGCGTGACAAAGTTCCTACATGATAAATGTGTATGCTAACCATCATGGTTCATTACCATTCTACACATTATCACAATGGTATGTAAATTTGGAATGAATAATGGTGGCCATTTGTCATGGCCTATGAAAATACATCATGGCATTGAAAGATATGCATATTGGTTATGAAAGAGGTTATGTTTAACAAGAAGTGCATACGTACATAATGGATATGTAAATACCAATGGTGATGATATATGATGGATGTGGAGGTGGAGATACACTACTTTGACATTTTTCTGGCATGGACATGGAGCAAACAAAAATTATTAGAAGTAATATTGAAGAAAAACAAAGGGATTATTTGTTGATGTTCAAGAGGTTGGAGATTACTATAGATATTTTAAGATGAGTTTTGCAATGACTGATTTTTTTTACTGTGGGTGAAAATATTTCTTTAAGATATTTACTCAAGGTATTTAGTAAGGATATTTATTTGGGATTGCTGCAGATGATACTTACCATTTGGCAATAATATTCTTGAATTGAAAAATAGAACTAGCTGAACATGATGTAAATTTTAAAAATAAACATTAAGAGCTCCAAGATATATATTGCTAATAAGTACAATAGAATTTTCATTTGGAGATATAAATAAATACAAAATATATTTTGTGGGTAACATATATTTGTGGATATTTAATGAAAGAATACAATTGATATTTATAACATGACAATGGTATATGTGAATATAAAAAATTGAATTGACGAAAATTATTGTTATTTTCAAACTAATCAGGCAATATAAACTTTCAAGTGTAGGATTCCATTTACAAGCAATCATCCATCTACAGCAACTGCTAGAAGAACAAGACAAGAGGGAAAAACCAAGAGCTTTAAGCCACAAATGAGTGTCTTACACTCGGACCAATCCCAAACAAAGGAAAAAAGTTTAAGGCAATGGTGGGCTCTCAAAAGCAAACCTTGCAGTTGTAGTCAATTGGCAAGACATAAGAGCAAGTAGTGGTGATGGTATGAAGTTGAGAATTTGTTGATAGTCTATGGTTTTCACATTCTTTGATAATTGGTGAGATATATCAACTTGGGTTCAAGGGTTTGCAGATTTTAACATGGAGGATTTACAAAAAGTGAAAGCATTAGGGTTTGAGGATGTTTAAATGAGAATTCAGTCATTTGCAAGTTGAGGGTTCTCCAAGCAAAAAGACTCTAGCCTTGAAATAAGCTTCTTATCCCAACTTTTTTTTTTTGTTTCACAAGTTTGCAAAATTTAGTTGTGTGTTCTGAATATAGCGAAAAAGAGGAAAAAAGTTGGGTACTTCCAGGATGAGGTACCTTGTCAAACAACTTCACAGAAACATGTGAAGCCCAAGGAGAGTCCATTCCTTCAACTGGCTTTGGACTCTAGGTTTACAATGAATGTTGTGTGGACATGCTAAGGTGCATCAACCATGATTGAGTGTGACAAATGTTCAAAAGGATGGCACATGGGGTGCTTGAAAAGGTGTCAGATGGAGAGTGGATGTGTCCACAATGCCTTCAATGGGAAAAACCCATATAGACTTATTTGTTTGTGTGAATAACGATGATTGACCAATGCCATGGGATGCCAAGAAGGTGGACATTGATTGAAGATGGTGAATTGCAAGACACTGACTAACAAAGGGGCAATATGTGCACCCGACCCCTTGATTCACAACACTTTTGAAAACAACACATCACCAAAGATGAACATGATTCCGACCAATTTGGCCATGAATATTAACTAGTTGATCATTAGTGGCACCTAAGTACTGCCTAGAGAGATGATTAAGTGCGAAAGTGACCTTAAGTTTAGTGTGATGCTACACTAGTAATCAGTGCTCAATTTACTGGGCCCTGCCCCCACAGGGACATGGACTATCGCATTGGATCCAACTTTTGGAAGTTTTACCTTGTTAAAACCGGTTTCACATTAGGTGAACTGGTTTCTTTGGTGAAAGTGTTTAGACTTGTTTAGATTGGAGGGGATTTTTTTGGTGTTCAGAGTGTGGACACAGTAGGTAGTTGTACAACATCTTATCTGTTGGCAGGGCCAGTGTGTTTGTGATGCCTTGTTAACCATGAAGTGCTCTGCCGACTTGAAATCATGTACTATTTGAAAGCCAAGGTTAAAGGAATCAGTTGACAACCAGCAGATCAGCCAATAGAAAACGTGGCTGCAACAGTTCCTCCAATATGCAAACATGTCTGCACATCTGCACTAATATGGGACAAGTTCAATGTACAAATCTATTGGAGCACATACTACAACCTTTTTTTGCACATAACTATTTTGGTACAAAGTTCAATTTAAATCTATGGGGACACATTACTACAGCCTTCTACAAAATGCATTCCTGTTAGAAACTGAATGGAGCTCATTTTCTTCATCTCAAATTCAGTGTTCCATTATAACCACACAACTGCACATAATCTCCAATTCCATACCAACCCAAAGCACTCTCTTTCTTAAATTTGTTGCAGCCTTGTAGAAACCATTAGCATATATTGCTTGCTCTCTAACTATACATAAACCATCCAATCCTCATACAATTAGTAAACTACATAGGCTGCCTATATCTACAGCTGCAGAGCATTCCCCAATGCGGGAAATTCCATAATATAAGAGCAAAAAAACCAAAGTGGCAAGTTCTAACAGTGTCTCATCCTACAAACTCACAAGAGAGGAAAGCTAAAACTTGGTCACAATCTTGTAAACCATGAGATGCAACCAACCCACCTTCTAATGACCATTACTATACAGATAATTGGGGCAAACATTCCTGACACAGTCACAACTTTAACCTGCTTCCAGCCTTTAATTTCTCCCATAACATGTCCAAATACCTATAGGGCCAGACCCAGAGCCCCAGAAATGCCTGGTCACAGGGAAGAACAGAAGGTAGGCAAGTAAGCACTTCAGCAACCCAACCTAAATCCCACCCAGACATTTCCTTAGAATCAGCCTACAAAATCAAAGACAACGGCCATCAACCGAAGACCCTCATAGTTTAAGAAACACTATCTCCTCTATAGCTGCAATACCCCCCAGCTTCTGGAGCACTGTCTTGGAAGGTTCACTATCTACCCCAATGGCCATTACTGCATGCTGGCGAGGAGAAGTTCGGCCAACACTCATGAAAGATATGTTGACATCCTCTTCCCCCAATACTGAACCCACCTTCCCAATCATGCCTGGTTGATCCACCTGTCGGCAAAGTATGATGCTACCTTCAAGGCTCACATCCACACTGAAGCTTCCTACCTTGGTAAGATGAGGCACACTGTCCTTCACCTTTCCTTCCAGTGTAATCTCAGAGGTGTGATCTGGTATTGCACTTGCAAATTTGGATGCCACATGGTAAAGTTTCACCTGAAATGCCATGATACAAAATGAGTACCCTCCATACCCTCCATATATATCAGACAACATAACAAACCATGAACTCCACATGAATGTTTGTGCAAACACTCCAATGTCTGGGCAAAGAACTGCAAATTTGTATAGGTAACCTTCTGGAAAGCATTCCACAGCATGATTGGGGGAAAACCAATCATTGTGGGGAGGCAAAATTGTCCCAGACACAACAACCAAATCCAAGTCTGTAACCAAAAACATACCTCATACAAGCATGAGGGTGCATTGCATGAACTTCATCATCAATGTGAATCTGTTGCTGCTGGTATCCTTTACCTGGATTCTATCAAGTGGATATTCAATAGTGCCATCAGATGGCTGTCGCTCCTCACTAATTCGCAACCCTCGCTGCTTGGCAACATAGTCAGCATTCACTAGGTTTATGAAAGCGCTGGAGACAGGTTCAATCAGCCCTTTGGTAATCATGGCCCTGAGGAGTCGGGTGTCCAAATCATCATCAGCACGGCTGGACCAATAGGTCACTTTCACATCCTTCACTCCAGCAACCCCAGAGACCAGCTGTACTGCAAGCCTTCCTAGCTTGTCTGCCAGGGTCACATATGGTGCAAGCTCTGCAATAGTCTGCAAAAATGGCAATTTACCAGCTGCTTAAGTTGACAGTGGCATCCCTCTACGTCCTTATCAGACCCCTTGTTCAAAAATATCCTTCAATAAGGATTGCAACAGTTCCTCTGATTAGATGGAAATTTCTTTTGGTATGTTCCCACAAGTGAATCCACAAAAGACCTGCAATGCTTGACCCCTACACAGACACATAATACAGGTCCTACCTTTAAACCCCTACAAACTGCACCACCACACAAGACAAGCCTCTGATGTGAACAGTATTGTCTAAGGATGGTGTGTGAAGGAGCCTGGAAAGATTCCAGGCACCTTGCAACAGGCTGCCCTGTTGAGTTCAAACATGGAGGAAGAACGTGACTTGGTTGAGTGATGCAATTAGTGAATTGAATGTTGAGATTGCAACAGGGGATGCTGAAACAAAATTAAGAGTCATCTATGTACCTCAGCAGGAACCATTGGAGCATTTACAGCTGTTGCTGCAAGCTCTCCTGCAAGAGCCCCCACAACTGCTTCTGCAATCTCTACAGCCACCCCTTCCTGCATCCATCATAAAATCAAATCTCAAAAAACAACAGTAAAGATTCCTCTTGGTTAAAAGTTGAAAATTTCCCTCCTTGCTCCACAAAATGACTGGGCACAAAGGTAAAAGGAACAATAAAAGCTCAAGTGCACATGCCTGAGCTTCCTTAGTGCTAGCACCAAGGTGAGGAGTGACCACCACATTCTCATGTTGGACTAGCTTGTTGTCCTCTTTTGGTGGCTCCACTGTGAACACATCCAGAGCTGCCTGCCAGAACAGGGGAGCAAGCATTGCTGATGAGCTATATGTTATATGATTCCATACACCAAGATCACCACCAAGACTATGTCCAAAATGCTGTACATATTCTATTCTCTAAGCCACAACATGCTCTCCTGCCCCCAACAATCATGAAGAGGTGGTGGAGACTACCACTGAATCCCCAACATTGTACTGGCAAACCGCATCTGGCCAAACTTAAAGAGGCAAATGAAATTGTCCTTACTTGAGCAACAATACCACTGTCAAGCGCCCGCACCAGTGCATCCTCATCAATGACACCCCCACGTGCTACATTCACAATGCGCACCCCTTTCTTACACTTCTTGAAACTCTCATCATTAAATATCTTGTCAGTTGTTGGTGTCAGTGGCATATGGAGAGAAATAAAATCTGCACGAGCCAGTGCTTCATCAAAGCTGACCAATTCCACCCCAAGGGCCCGAGCACGCTCAGCTGAGGCATAAGGATCATGAGCAATCACATGCATCCCCAGGCCTTTTGCCCGACGGCCAACTTCAGAACCCACTTTGCCAAATCCCATCACAGCCAGGGTCTTGTCTACTAGAGATACACCCACATACTTGGAGCGCTGCCACTTTCCTGCACACAAAGTCCATGGCACGAATGCTTGAATCGAACACAATATATCACTGCAGTACTTACAAATCCAAGTAAGTAGAATATGGAGGATTTCCAGAGCAGAGGGTGTCAGATACTGTTTACAGTGGGTTGGAGCCAGTAGTGCTGACTAGAGCACATCATTACAAGAAAATATCAAACTAAATAAATGCACATCACTCAGTATTTTTGAGAGGTCCACAATTCAGGAGTTGTGAATAATGAGGTCGCAAGGCAATTAATCCACCCATGTACAGCCATGATAATCTTGACAAAAGAAAAAAAAATTCACATGAGTAGGCCTTGACAAAACTGAAATTTTCCTAAGAACGTACCAGCCTTCATGGATGCACTGGCCTGCGCAACATTGCGAGCAAGTGCAGTGAGAAGAGCAATGCCATGCTCAGCTGCCGCCACTGTGTTAGCTGTTGGTGCATTCACAACTAGGCACCCTACTTCAGTTGCTGCTTGCAGATCCACATTGTCAATTCCCACACCTGCTCTCCCCACCACCTGCACATAATTTCACCCTCCACCACATTCCTACCTCAGCCAAACCATAGGGGTTCCGTACATTCTCACAGACCTCATTCCAGATCTAACCTTACCATATCACCAACACTGTTCATGCACATAACTGTGTGCAATAGTGCTAAATCCACCCTGGACAGAATGTGATACATGAACAATGTGAATGAACTCCACATGAAATTCATTGGATTCCAATTCATGGTGATGAACCCCAAGAACATGAGATTGAGTAAAACCCTCAATTCTTCACCAATTACCCATTGGTACATTGCACTGTGAGAGTCAACATACAGGACAATGCCACACAAATCCACCATAGCCAGGCAACAATTTTGGGATAGGACTCACTTTCTCTTCATCCCCTCATGTATTTGAACACATAGTACTTCGTAGATTTTCTATCCATCAGACTAGGAAAAAAACACAGAGATACTCTAGACCTGCCCCAGTGCAACTCCCAAAAAGTGTGATCCTAGCAATCCATAAAACAGAAAAAACCTTCCACTTTGAGAACACTACAACATTGACAAACAACAGTGTTGTTTTGCTGCAGAAACTACCACCACCACACATGATAGCCAGCAGTTCAAACACATCCAGTTCCAAGAAGCACATGGAGCATGGAGGCATGATGATACATGGAGTGTCCATTTCTGCAGAGATGCCTGGATAAAAAAATTCATGGTAGTCTTTAAACCCAAATCCAGCGTCGAGGAAGTAGATTACAACCCCCACATAAACCCCGGTACTCTCCTACATATGCGCATAAAGGTCCTAATAAGCCAAAATTACACAATAATGACAGCATTCCATGTGAGGACCAGTGCCTTCAAATCCTGCAAAGGCTACAAAGGCACTGGACAAGACTTTACACAGATTGCAACTCAGATTCTCGTCCGAAAGGGGGAATAGAAAAGGAAAACTGTAGAGAGAAACAGAAACAGAGAACGAGCGGCCCACCTTCAGGCGGCCGTTGGAAGCTTCGAAAACCTCCCGAGTAACCTTGGTTCCGCTACGCACAATCAACGCATCACAGAGAGAGATCTTGGAAATAAGTTCCTCCTGTGTGAGGTTATAGGAGCAATCGACGTTGGCGACTTTCCGCAGCAACTCGATTCCTGCGTCACCGAGCTTCTCGGAGACCAGCACCGTCGGCTTCCCCAGAACCTCGTTAGACTGCGTCCGCGTCTCCACGGCTACTGAACCTCCAGTCGCTGCCCGGACACCCATCCTCCTCACCCCCTGCTCCTTCTCCTCCTCCACCTCCACCTTCCATCCACTACGCCGACACTGCCAACTCTTCTCAGTCTCCACCATACTCCTCCTCACAACCATCTTCCGCAACATCACGGAGTGGGAAGAGGTCATCCCCACAGTGGGCACAAGACACCGCTGCCCCACACCGTGTTGCTGTTGCACCAGCATATCACCGCAACTACTGCACTGCATCGCTGCTACGTATTCCAACGAACCCACCATCGCAGTTGCTGCCATTTTCGCCACCCAAGAATCCAATCCCAAATCCGTAGCAAGCAAAGCAAGCAACAAGTTGGAGAGGAGAAGGAGGAAGTGGGGATTCGGGGTTTGAGCAAAAAGGGAATGCGAATAACACGAACTAGGTACCTAGTAGCAACTAGCAACTCGGCCTTTGGAAAAGTAGTTGGGGGTTTTGTATTTAATTACTGTAACTGAAGTTTCTGCAGTAATTGCACTCAAAAGTGGCCTCTCCAAAACAATTTGACTTCTCAACTCCATTCGCCTCATTAGAATGTTTAGTGTTAACATTCCTAATTCCCTTCCTCTCCTCATTAGAACTAATTAGAGTAACCATAACTAGTGTAACCATAACTAGTGTGCCATAGTAGTACTTTATCTAGTTTGGTAGGTACTAATAACAGGTGCCAAATAATCAATTTATTTTTTCAAAATCAAGGTTTGGCAATAAATATATTGGTAAGTTATGAAAATTTCCAGACCTGACATATATATATATGTCAAAATAAAAATATTCAACAATGATGTATTGGTTGTTTTATTATGCACTTAATGTTAATGAAAAGGCTTCATTCATTAAAACAGAACTGCTCCATGATTTTCTTTTTATCATCACACTTCTTGACTACAATCGACATGGGGACTTCAATTTCATTCAGCAACTTAACTTAAGTGAGTCATAACAAATATTAGGGTTGATAATAAGCATAAGTAAGTGAATGATTTGTTAATCACCTTCCTATTAGATATTTGAGAACCCACAATGAAAAAAAAACTCAATACACACTAAATTCAACTTGCACCCAAATTGTTGGCTTTGATAGGATTTTTTTGATTCTTTTTTGACATTTTGAACAAGTAATTTGTTGAAATTTTGACATTTAAAAATAATATAATTACCACCAAACATGCAAAATACAGCACAATAGGGTGAGCAAGTGTTCCAGTGAAAGTGGGGTCAACTTCAGAGTTATTCTTATGGAACCTTCTTAGATTCTATTATAAAAATTCACTAAGGCTTTATGTTGCTCCATAGAAAGATTTATGCACTTTTTTCCATTAAAGTTCCTAATGCTTTTTTTTAAATCTTGAATAGTAGTAATGTCACCTCCTAATTTAATATGCTAAATTGTTAAATATAGGTTATAATATTTGTAGTTATTATAAATGTGAATTTTAATACACAAAAACAGAAATCCAAATCTGTATGTGGCAAGTACCCTCTGGAAAATATTTCAACTTCAATATTTTAAGAAATTTTCCCATGATACTTGGTGGTGTCACCAAAGGAAAAATAAATAATAAAAGTGGGCATTTCAAAGAAAAAGTAATTCATGTTGGCATTACGTTTTGGAAACGCTCACCCTTCATGAAGGAAAAAATTACATACAAGATGTTATTGTGAAGCATTTCGATATTCCCATTTACGCAATGTTGAGTATGCGCCAAGAACCATAGTAGAACTTCTTGTTGCAACATGGCAAAGTGCAATTGTTGATGATTGGCAATTGCTACCTTCTATTGTTTCTTTGCTCCTAATGTTGTGCCCCTAGCTTTTCAACCTTTGCATACATAGGCACATATTTTTGATAGGTGATTTGAAATACTAAAATATGAATTGTTGGCAAAATAATCAACATGCCAACAATTTATTTCATGTACAATAAACTAGTTATTTTAAGTCAAATACATAGCAACCACTCATTTAGAGGTCAACAATCCACAAAACTAGATAATTATATGTTCATATTTTACATTTAGTTAGTGAGAATGGGAGATCCACCTAATCCAAACAATGATTAGTAGTTTCTCTTCAAATTAGACATTCATCCAACATCTTTTTCAATTAAGCAAAGTTGATTTTTCAAAGTTGTGCTACAAGGGTAGTTTAGCATATTATCTTTGAATCTTAATATTCTTTTAATGTTTGCATTGATCATGTTACAAATGTAGCATTTTAAAATATATATATAGTTTAATTTTTCATCGGGACTTTCTTGCTATGTTCCTATTTTGCGAAGAAGGAACTTGTGAACTTTAGCCAACACATGATAGTTTTTTACTTGATTTATTATTTCTAAAGTAATCTATCATTTTTTCTTATATTGCATGCTAAGATTATTTTACATTTATTTCTCATTCTGAAAATTCTTGACACTCTACAACCTTTGTTTTGAACTTTTATCTCACTAATCACTTTCTACCAAGCCTATATCTTTTTATTCTAATCATGGCAAGATTAGACCAAGTATTTTGTGAAAAAACTACAAGCTTGAAGGAGCCTCTAACTACTTCCTATGAAATATCGAAATTAAAACATTTTAAAGGAGAAGGATTTGTGAATGCATGTAAGGAAAATAACATCATTTCACAAACTCTTGAACACAAGGTCTTTTGAAAAGGTGGTTATTGATGTTGAAGGACAATGTCCCACTAAATGGATTGTGATAAAACACTTTAGGACGAAATATCATCACAACCTTATGCATGAGACAAACATTTCAGAAACAAAAGAGTAGCACAATGGAAATGATAACAATGGCATAGACATTGGTGATGATGGTGGTGAGGCCCCAAATTATAGTGACGAACATAAACAACCCCGAAATGTTGACCCTACAATTGGTCATCCTTCCGCATCTAGAATCACTAAGGTGTGGCAATCTCACTATACTTAAAGGGGCTAACCATTTGGCAGTAAGTAATACACACAAATTAGCTCATATGTAGATCCATAGGAAGGTTTGAACACATCTTGTCTAAATTGTACGCTTTTGTGTAAAACAATTTGTAATTAAATTTTATTTTGAATTTTGATGTTCATTATAATTTTGTCATATGTTTGAACTATTGTAAGGATGTAATATGTATTATAATTTATGTATGTAGTTATGTGTTCTCCAATCACATTGTAATTTGTAAGTTGTCACTCAAAAGTTCAATTCAAAATGAAAAAAATCATCTAAAAAATATGTACAATTGACAAATGATTACAATTTGTAAAAAAATACATCACTTTGCCATGCAAGATTTGGGAAACAATTTGTTTACCCATTGTGTGCCATTAAATGTTCATAAATATTAAATGTACAACATCTTGGCTAATACATATATTACACCATTTAAAATCTAATTCACCATAAATTTTTAGGCTTAGGGATTATTGGGTCACCTATTATTATTTTCTTCAAAATTTGTTTGGTGAATTGGTTCTAATTGGAGCCTTGATTGATCTCGGAGCCCAATGAGTGTCCCTTGCAAAATCACATTCAACCCAACAAGATTGTTTATTTCACTTGGTTCCAAATGTGTGGCAATATTTTTGTTATTTAATCCAAGTGTTGCATCATCCTTCAAGTGTTGTCCATCATTGGCCTCCTTTATATTAAGTTTTGTTGGACTTCTCCATCAAGGTCCGCTAAATTGGATGCCTACTTGATTACATCACCCATGGAATCATACCAAAATGTTGTGGGTTACAACCAAATTCATACTTGTTGGTCCTTGGGTTAAACCACCCCCAAAATATTTGGTAAAAATAATTGTGTCTTGCATTAGTCGCCTTAAAGTATAGGTTTTTGCATGCCTTTTGAATCATGAATTCACTGTAGGTACATGTGTTGGCAAGTGCCCAATTGCCATGTTCTTTCAATTCCAAATGGGTTGCAACAAATAAAACATTGGTCCCCATTTTTGGTGAAAGGTTGAGCATGTTACCACAAAAAATCCCCTATTTTTTCATAAATTTAAATGAGATATTCCCAATCTAGATTGCGGTGTGTTGGTTAATCCATGTTTTCAATATCAAGAAACATTTTGGATATCTTTAACCATGACATTAAACCAACGATCAAAATTTTTGATTGTCACGATATTTTGCTTGGATGTGTATTAACTTCACCTCCATCTATTTAGCTTCATATGCACCCAAAAAAAGTTGCGTGTAATTTGTAGCTAATTGGGTCATCTTGGTGAATGTTTCAACATCTTTTCTATATTGTTCTTTCACATCAATCAAAGTTTGATTATAACATTCAATGTTTTCCATGGAATTTTGGGTGTTCTTTTTTCAACTCATTTGCTTTTGTTTCTACTTCTAATAATGCTTTTGTTCTAAAACCTTTTGTTCTAAAATCTCAACCTTTTTTTGCACCTTGGTTAATTGTTCACATAACACATTGTGTTCCATTATTACCTCATTAAGTTGAACATGTATTGAAACCATTTTCCCTTCACAACACTTCAAGGTGTAAGCAAAATAAAGTGAGGCAACCTACCACATGAGCCTAGAGCCTAAAGTTGGAACTTGGGATGGTAAAATGTCTTTTCCCCTATACACATGCAAGTAAAACCCAAGAATTTAATCACAAAATCAATGTTGTACCAATAAACCTAAAAGCAAACATAAGGATGAATGTTTACCTCATTATGGATGAATGATTTTTTCATTTAGCTAATGTATGGATGAAAAAAAACATTTACTACATATTTTTAATAAATAAAAATTCCATAAAACTTATAGACAAATGTTTTATTTTATCATTTGATTTTTATGGATAATTTTTTCCCCATAATTTTAATAAACTAGAGCTTCATAAAACACAACAGAATTGTAAATGATATAACATTTGTTGAATAATATAATTTAAATTCCATTATAGATGTATTCCATAGCTATGGTTTTAAATGCCATAATTTAAAAATGTCTTTGCCATATTACCAATACTATGTTAACACCCACCCCATGGTCATTGTTGTTTTTTTACAACTTTATTATTATTATTTAAAAACATTTTTTAGGTAAACTAACCCAAGGTCATTGATGACAATGGGTTTTTTCCTTCCCCTCCTCTAAAAGTGCCACGACTTCTTTCAAACCTATTTATAACTGTCGCTGGTAACAATGGGAATTTTTTCTTCATACTTCACCAAAGGTGCCATAACTTTCTTCAAATTTAACCAATTTTGTTGACAACAATGGGTTTTGAATGTTTTAAACATGTTAAAACTACATAATGTCATTAATGATAATGGCTTTTTGAAATAAACTAAAATTCATTTTTAGGCACCTTAATTAACTTTCTTCAAACAACCTACTATCATAAATGACAATGGGGTTTTTTTTTTTTTTTTTATAGAATTTCAAAGCACCCTAGTTTTCTACAAAGTAAAATATATAATGTTGTTGACAACAATTAGGGGGGGGGGGGTGTGTGACATTCATGCCATGAAAATGATTTCATAAACAAAATTTTTTTAATCATTTTGGTCCCATCATCATATTTTCCCCTAATATCACAATTTCATTATCCATCATTATTAAATGACATTCAAATTTGAGATATTAATATTTGGACAACAAATGAGGATGGATAATTTTGAATTTATTTATCTTCCAATCATGGATGAATATCATCCAATGATTTATTTATTTATTCCAAATCAAAAATGAGATTCATTCATGCAAAATGACATTCATCCATATGAAATCATTTATCTATGGACATATTCATCCATATAGGTGGATTAAAATTACAGTAGACTTTAAGTTCCAAGCTTAACTTCACACTCATGCACAAGCCATGGATCAAAATAAAGTGAACAACTTGATTACCTTGTCAAAAATGGAACAAATGGATTTAAAATAGCAACAAAACCCATTATAGAATTGTGAAACATTGAATGGTTTTATTTCAATGATTAAAAATAATATATGTTTACACTAATGTGCATTGATTTTCATATTTCAAATTGTAAAGATAGGTTTTAAGTAGGCTTTTCAAAATACAAGTAGTTTTATATGTCTACTTTTCAATGTGTGCTTTTGGTTTCAAGTAGATGTCAAGTAGGTTTTTACAATAAGGAATAGAATTCTTTTTGGATGACTTGCTAAAACATATGTGGATCTTCATTTCCTAACTTATAACATATCAATTTCATTAAATTTTCTAACCAAAAAGTAAGTTTGAACACATATTTTTCTATTAGTCTCAAATGTATTTTTTACCCACTTTTTAAATTCATTAAATTTATTTTTTTATGGAATTAGATTCTTATAAACTTAATATAACAAATTAATGCTACTTGACACATACTTTCACCTAATTTAATGTTACTTTATGGTAGTTATATGAGTGGTGCACGGTTGAAGTGGAGATGTTTACTTTTCATGTTTACTTTATCTTGCTTTGACCCCTCAAAAACATATTTTGCAATCTCGACCCTTAAGTTTGCCTCCGTAAAATATTGAGTTGGCCTTAATGTGTTTGCCCTTTCTATGTGCGCCCCTTGTTGTGCTAGAGTTTCAAATGGATCATATGACGTCATTTGAACCACAACATCCAAATTGCCTCCATTTGTTTTTGGGATGTTTTGTCTCCATCCATGGCTTCATCTATGCTTGAGTTTTCAAGGGGGGGACTTTGTTCCCATGGGCATTGAACAAATCAATCAACAACCCGAGGAATTCTATTTTGAAAGATAAATGATTTTACAACCACCGTGATTGGGTTACAACTAGTATTTGTGGTACATGTTGAAGCGGGACTTGCAAATGTGGTGGAACAATTGGGGGATGTGGTAGAACAATTTAAAGATGTGTTCAAATTACTTTTCTTTGATACAGAGGCACATTGGCCCTTCAATCGCCTAGAACAATCCTTTAGTTGATTTGAATCCCAAACTCCATTTTCACATACACATTTTGCACCACAATCAATGGAACTTAGTTTTTTCAAAACATTGGGTTCCTTATATTATAATGTGCACCTTCAACATGTGTGCCTTCATATAGTCATCAAGGCAACTCGTAAACTGGGCGAAATGATTCTTGTGATGTGTTTCATGTTGAAACAATGGCCATTTCTTGTTAATGTGGCACCATTGAACATATTGGGAACATAGTGTATATGACCATGGATGGGGTAGGTTTTGCCATCTGGAATTTGTTAACATCTCCAAGTTTTGAAAGGCTTCAAGCCTTACATATTGGTGTTTTCTCTTTGCCCAATGGCCTTTGATCACTCTTTAATATTCCCCATTGTTTGCCATGGTACCTTATTAGTAATCCACCTACATTGATTTAATGAGTGCTAAGATCATGAGACCTATGTTTTAAATCCAATGGGGGTGGGATACTCCAAGTCCACTTACTGATATTAAGATTAAAAATTTATGTAATGGGGGATTGGGGTGGATTTCATTATTGACTAGGAACAATTGGCCCAAATCAAATTGGTGACCAAACAATTTTGATTGCCATCCAACAACCAAAATATTTGGGTTGTATAAAATCGTCAAGTGGTGACCAAGATAGGTTTGGTCACCACCAAGCAAATTGAAATAATTAGCAACCATGATAGTTTAGATCATCACATGTCAATATGATTCACTTGGTGGCTAAAAAATTTCAATGGTCACTTCGGACAATTGGGACAAGTGGCAATTGAATTTTTTTATTACCATGGTGGATAATTAGTTTAGGTGGTGACCAAAAACATTTGATCACCATGAAGGGCAATTAAATTAAGTGGCAACTAATTTTTTTCACTTGTTGTCTTGAATAGTTAGGTTAAATGGTGATTAAAAAATGTTGGTTGTTAAATGGTAACCAAAAGGTTTTAGTTGCAAGGCGATTTACCCCCTCCTTAACAATTGAATTCAATTTCAATCACCATTATGCTTATATAAGGGGTTTGAAATTGGAATTTGAAAATCTTCTTCTTGATGTGTGTGATTCGTATTGTGGGTGGTAATTGAAGCAATACATTTGGAAAAAAATGTTCACTCCTTCAAACAATTTGGGTTGTCCTTGTGATTCCAAAAATGCTCACAATTACATTTATCCCTTTTTTTAATGCATAAACACCCATGTCAAGTAATCAAGACAAGGGTGAAAGAGGTGAGCATGCAAGTTGAAACATTGTTCTTGATGACATTGACACCTAGGATGAGCAGACCATCATGACACATGACTATGACGGAATAGATGTCATATATTTGCAAGTGAAGAAAGGGAGAACATCATGTGGATATTGCTCAGTTATGGAAGGATTTGTTGTACAAGGACATCCCCATAACCTTCTACATTAGCAATGAGCATGTCGTGGACAAAGTTCATAATGGTGTGAATGTCAAATATTTTCCATGCATGTTTGAAAGCATATATGTTTTGGATATCACAAATATGCCTAAAGATTTGTTATAGGAAGATATCCCTAGGGAACTTCATGTTTACAACACACATGACTATTTTAACACAATATGACCATCAAAACAATGTTGATAATATAAATACATAATTTGTTATGAATGTAAAAATGCGCATTCCTATAATAAAGGATAGTGGTATTCCCACACATTAAGCAAAGAAACCATGATTTTATTTTTCAATTTTTTTTTACTAAAAAAATTGTGAAATTCTTTAGAAACATAATCCACTTTCAATATGTCGAAAAAGTATCCCCTCCCTTCTCCAAAAGGAGGTGGGAAACCTAAATAAATAATAATAAAATAAATAAAGAAGATGAAAGAGAAGAAAGGAAATAGAAAGGAGGAAATAAGGGGGAGGAGGAAAAATCATAAGACAAATTGCATAAGTATTATGCTAGAACCTTAAATGTAAA
This sequence comes from Sphagnum tenellum, assembly GCA_963921925.1. Classification (NCBI taxonomy): domain Eukaryota; kingdom Viridiplantae; phylum Streptophyta; class Sphagnopsida; order Sphagnales; family Sphagnaceae; genus Sphagnum; species Sphagnum tenellum. The sequence goes on from OY998144.1 coordinate 17,102,123, forward strand.
TAATAGTTACACATTGACTAAAGGGGGAAAAGGGGGGGGGGGGAGGGGGGGGGGGGGATGAATAAATTAATGAGAAGAAAAAATATACAAGGAAAAAAAGGTAGGTCAAAAGAAAAAAGAAAAAAAGGAAGGGCATGAAGAAAAAAGAAGATGGAAAATAAAGGAAAAAATGTTTTTTACATAGGAAAAAAAAGGAAGAAAAAAAAAATCCTTCTAATGACTAAACTTAAATTATCAAGTTTTGGTTGCCATTTGATTGTATTGACCAAATTAAGTTGCTAATTGTTAAGGTCTAGCAATTGAATTTAATCATTGCCATCTAATGAAAATTGAATTTTATTCATGCCCATTTGATGGTGACTAAAGTTTTGATTTAAGCTTGAGAGTGTATGAACTCTTAAAAACAAAAATTTGGATTCATTTTCAACCTCCTCTTTTCCCATTTGGGTTTTGTGTTTTTGGTTGCACATTTACAACCATTCCTTTCAACCTTGTGTGAGATGACGCAACTAAAACTTTGATACACAATAGGGTTCTTTTGACCTTTTGTGTAATAATTTGGAACAACCTTTTCAAGACTTTAATTGCTCATGACAATTAATGCTTGAAATTTCTTTGGGTCTTTTGGGAATCTAAAATTTTAACAATGTCATCCAACAAACCATTGGGGGACAATTTAACCCTAGGCCCCCAATCCTTTTTTCTTTGGCATTTGGCAGTTTGCTTATATGGCCTTCTAATGGCCCATCACCCAACATGCAAGCAAAAGGCATAAAAAAATGTCCAAAGGTGACAATAATGCATCAATCTTGAAAGTGGTAAACAAGGACCCCAAACAAATCACCATACAACAATTCTAAATTATTGTTTTGGATTTTTTCAAGGAGCATTCAATGCCTTACCTTGACACTAATTTTGTGAACAAACAAACATTTGACATGGACAAGTACAAACATGTCATGGGAAAAACAATTGGTGGAATGAAATGTTTCTTGGAATACTTTTGGAGTGACTTGATTGCAAGTTTCATATTTGTCATCCAATTTTACACAATGGTTTGCAATCTCTAGCCACAAAAGGACAAGGCACGTTAAATCGTGGAGGTGATGGACTTATGGGATAAGTTGGAATGGTGGGCTAAATTCAATAAAATGTTTTTGGAAAAGAAGGTGCGGTTGCCAACTTGGATGGGAGAAAGGGCTCCAAGCTTCTTTCCCAAACTTGAAACCAAAACATTTTATGGATTCCAAGCATAGCAAATGTGCAACCTTTGTCAAGTGGGGATAATTTGGGTGGTTATGATGGGATGCACAAAGTGTAAATTGAAAGGTTCGATTACATTTCAAACACCATTGAATTAGTGGGGAAGACCCCCAAAACAAATGAAAAACAAAAAACGTGCAAAGAATGTTAATAAAAGCAATAGCTTGCCCATGTAAACATCTAGGCCATCCATTTAAACATCATGGAGGCTTACGCATTGTGGTGGAATGGGAGCATGCTTTGAAAAATGTTGGATTACAACATAAAATACCCACCCATTTTAAGCAACCAAATGTTATTGCAGCAAAAAGGGCTACATACGAAAGGGTGAACACAACTTGTCACCTTTAGGCAAAATTGTGTGGAGCTAGCATGGGCAATCATGAACATTATGAATGCAATACACCATTGTGGAATTTTGCACAATGACTTGTCAAAGAACAACATCATGTTGCATTTTCCTACAAACAAATCAAATGTTGTGTACATTGGCTTGTGTGAACGGGGTGAAACTAGGCACACGCAAAAGGTGACTCTATGTTTGTACTTGTTTGCTAAGGAGAAAAATATCATCAACAAGAAGAAAGTGTGTTGATGGGCGGCTCTAAAATTATTTTGTATTCATGGCAAAACATGAATTCCAAATTCCCTTCATTGAATGACCAAACAACACCAAACAACACCGAGGTTTAAAGCATATTTGGTGGGCAAGCTTACAATTTGATATGGGGTGAAGATTGGGATGTAAAATATTTCATGGATAATTCAACCAAGATGTCATTTGGCGAGGTGATCCATGACATGTATGAAACAAATCCAAAAGCATGACAAATTGTTCATCATGTTGTGTGCACATTGATGGGGCCTTCATACAATTAAAATCCACATGAAGAATGTTACTAAAGATTGTTTATAGTTGGTTCACATGAAATTTGGTGTAATTTGTATGAATTTTCAAAATTGACATGTTATGAACTTGTTGATTTAATAAAATGAAGTTTAATCAAGGAATCATGATGTAATCCATGATTGTATCTAAAATTTGTGTGATATTGGACTTTTATATTCATATTGTGATTCTTGATTTTGCACATGTTAAAGGCATATAAATAAATAACATGCATCCCATCATTTCATATCCCCAATATTTCCATTTTTTTGGTGTGAATAGTTTCACTAAAGTTATAATGTAGCAAAAATGTTGGAAAATTGATATTGTTCCATTTCAAAAACAAATTTTCCCAACCAAAAAAAAATCTCCAAAATTTTTGGACAAAATAAATAAATTTGGCCAACAAAAAAACACACGAAGAAAATTTATGAACCCTTTGTTGTCCATCACCAAAGTTTGGCTGTTGGTCATTGTGCAATGATTGAAAATGCTAACAACTGAAAAAGGTACATGGCGGTCAAAACTTTGGTGACAAAACATGTTGGCAACTCAAATATTGGCCACATAAAAAATTGTAGCAACCAAAGAAGGTGGCTATTGAAAATGTTGGCGAAAAATAAAGTTGTGGCGATAAAAAAAGGTGGTAGCTAAAAATGATAGTGATCAAAACTCTAATGATGAAAAAAATTGTGACAATAAAAAATGTTGGCAACCAAAACTCTACCTATGGAAAATTTTGTGGTGATTGAAAACTTTTAACTATGATGATCAAAGACCATTTTGGTTGCCATATGGTGTATACATGGCAACTAAAATGGGAAATGGGTCTTTCAATCACTTTTATGTTTGCCCTAAGCAACCTAATATGGGCTTTAATTAGGTTGACCTAGGTTGATCGATCATGATGTGACATTGGTCTGCATTCATGTTTAGACAAACATGTTGTGTCATGAAGTTTGCATGGACGTTGTGACAACGCTAACCTTTAATGCTTCACATGCCCAATTGTGGGACATTGAAATGATAATGCATGATATATCTTGGAATATTTGGCCAAGAAGACATTAAATTAAAAACAAATACAATAAAAGTTTATTTTTAGGAAAATATTCCATTATAACGATTTTTTTTTAAATAAATGACGCATACATACCAATTTGATGTTTTGTTGAACATACAAATCTATGGTCAACATTTTAACCTTAATTTGTTAAAATTGTCTAATTTGGCTAGCTTCAAATAAACATCTCTTCTAAAAAATTCCTTTTGACAATATCCTTCAAGCCCATCATCCAAATGAATTTAGGCTTGCTATATTATAGATATTTTTCAACACACAAATATAATAAAAAAATCCACACATCAAACTAGGCAAAAAACCACAACAATGTAAAATTGACCCATAGACTCCAAGAAGCATATATAGGCTTTAAATGAGGACTTCCGTATTGTCCACTAAACCTTATGAGGTTTGAATTTTTAAGGAATTTTTTTGAACAATAAATGCAGATCTATCACCCACCTTTAAGTCCTCATGTAAACCATCTTCATTAACATGGTTTCATAAAATGAAACACAATTTTAATACATATTCGAACAAATACAATATTGCAATGTTGAACTCAATTTTACATTTTTTTTATAGAGGCACTCCATTTCTTTCCATAGTCTCCTTTGCTTTCATGGGATTGTTTTGGCATTGATGTCCATTTTTTTGGATGCACATCAAGTTTTTGTGTAATATCCAAATGATAACATTTGTGAAATCATTGGGACCATATTTGACATTTGTTCCTATGGACAATTGTGTTCCAACTTATTGCTACCTACCATAAATCACATTACAAAGCCAAAAACTTGTCACATGTTTACAAAATAACATAATTAGTTTATAAGATGGTGAACATCACATTTGTACTTGCATAATTCACACATAAATCTTTAGGCAACAATGCTAGTGGAAGTTGAAATTTGTACCTTATAATCTTGGAAGCATTATCTACCCACATGTAAATTACAATTCATTGTCAAGTTGGATGATACATTTTTCATAGAAAATTTAATAATGTCCATCATTTCAACCTTTTTCACTAGCTATGAAATCACACATTGAATTGCAAGGATGAACACAACCTCAATAAGGCAAGGGCTTTGTTGACCCCCAAAGTTTTGAATGATGATTTCCCAAAGGAGGTATGAACAAACCTATCATTGGGCAATATGTTTGGAAACCACCTCAAGGAATCGTTTAGGAACTAAAATTGGCCAAATAAATTTCATGGGCTCTATTCTTTATTTTTTTCAAAATTATAATCCTTTTTTCCATGTTTATCCATTACATGCCAAAATATATGGCCTTTAATTTTTATTGGGATCAAAAAGGTGAAAATTGCAAGAAAATTGAATTTTAGTTCTGAATTTTGGAAATTCATAACTAAATTATATTATAAATATTCAATTAAGTACCTAATAAAAAACCAAATACAACACCATCAAAAGTACGTTAGAAATTTAATTCTCAAGAAAAGTCCCAAAACACGTTTCAAACTTGTGTACCTAACCAAAAAGTCCAAAGGAAAAAAACACCATTACATTCTTGAAACCTTTTTTAAATGCCATGATTAGGAACATCAATTTTATTTATATATTGATATCATTAAGCTTTCAAATATTAATATATACAACCTAATAAATGTATTGACAATTTGTTTGATGAAATTTTGTATTCAAATGTCTATTACATTTTAAAAAGTTTCAATGGGCATAATAAAATGAAGGTTTAACATTCTTGATGGTATCATTCAAGAATGGGTTTGCTCATTTTCATGTTCACATGGCCAATTTGGTGCAATTTGAACTAAATGTTCCTACAATGCAATGAATTCAACTTGATGTTATGTTCATACAAATGGGATACAAATGCAATAACCCATTGTAAAATATATTAATTTTGTGAAATTTATATTCAATATGGTAATTAACACAAAAGTTACACTTGCAAGCTAAAAAGTGGAAATAATTTTCACTTACATAAAAATTTGTTGCAATGACATATGAAATGTTTGTAAAAACATTAGAAGCATGTTCCAAAACACCCTTGGATAATGCAAGAACAACATGTGAGGAAGAAGTTTGTGTAACTTCATGTGCACCTACATGTGAAGAGAAAGTTCATGTAATTTCATTTGCATTTTGGTGTTTTTTTGTATTAATTTAACATTTTACCCCATGCCCATAAACTTGAAAATGTGGTAACCATTTATCCATGTATTTTGAATTTTTTTGCCTTGTTATGTCTAAATGCATATGCATGTCAACTTTGAACTAATTTTCTTTTTAGAGCATTAAAAAATCCTTCATGTATAAAAAAAACTGACAAATAGCAATTGATCATACAATCTATGAATAATGTATTGGTCAATAATTAACAAATACCTTACAATAGCAATAGAACTAGAAACATGACAACCTCTTGTCCATGTATTTTGAAAAACTTTTCATGCCCTTGTTGTGTTTAGACATCCATGACAACTTTCAATTGAAAAAATCTTTCACGGATAAACAAATCTTTAATGTATAAAAAACACATGGCAAATAACATAAACTAGGTGTCAAATTTTGATACATATTCAGTCATCCACTCCTCATATATGGAAATGGTCATGCATGGAATTTATTGTTCACACAATGTGTGAAAGTAGTGTATTGGTTATTTTTGATACATTAAAAATTACCTTACAATAACCCTTGACTCAAAAATGTGATAACCTCTTGTCCATGTGTTTTAAATTTTATTTTTCACCTTTGTCATGTGTAGACATGCACAACAACTTTCAAATTTAAAAAATAGTTATTATGTAAAAAAAATGATAAGTGCATCAATGAATCTTTAATTTTTCAAAAAAATGATAATTAATAATTGGCTATAATTTTTTAAATGATAGGAAACATAGACCAAGTGTTAATTTTTCATATGCAACCATCTACCTAATTGTCATATGTGAAGAAACAGTGATACACACAAAATGTATTTCTCAAATAACATGTGAATAACATCTTGATATTTGGTAGGTGCAACCATGTAGGTGAGGTTTAATAGGTACTTCCTTTAATTTACTAAGTGGGGGTTGGGGAGGGGGGGGGGGGGGGATTCAAAAGTAACGAGTAGTGGGTAACCTGTGGCTACGCCATTCCAGCCACCCTGAACGCTCTGTTAAGCTCTACTGTCTGCCCTGCCCTGCCCCTGCCCTGCCCCTCCCCTGCCCTCCCCCCCTGCCCCTGCCCTGCCCTCCCCGACCTCTTGGTCTTCAGGAACGACGCGGCAAGAGGCGATGCGCCTCTTGGTCCAGTGCGCATCATTCATCAGGACCTGGGTCTCAGGACCTGGGTCGCTGGTAGCCGGTGGTCATGGTCTCTGTGGCCGGTTCCGCCATAGAAAACACTCCCAGAACATCGTTGGACGGACGCACGGACGCACGGACGCACACACAGTTTGTAATTATATATAAGATTATGTGAGACTAGGTGGGGGGTGGTGGAAAAAAATTCAAAAGAAGAAAGAAAATACAGTTAGGTAGGGGTGGGGGGAAAAGAAGTTCAAACCAAAAAAAAAAAGTGGGTCATGGTTAAGCAAGAGAAAAAAAATCAACCTGTGCTAACCAGCCTGGTTAACGTGGGGATGAAAAAGTGAAATCCATCAGTGCACCATCCATCCGGATTGGTGTACTGGTGGGTGCGGCACATGGTTCATGTTCCGAATCGCGCCCTTCACTCGGGCCGTGTTTTTTGGGGTCATGTGCATAATTCTGTTCCTTGAAATAGAGGTACAATGTACAATCGTACTCCTTGATCTTGGTCTTCAAGGAATTCTCTGTTTAAAAGCTGCTGTTGCTTGTAGTGAGCCGGACCTGCAACAAATGAAGCTGCCAAAAACGGAGCCCAGTTGGTAGATTGTTGCAAACTGCACTTCTTTTTGGCCTTGCGTACCAAGGCAAGGATATTGTGTTTAGATTCATTATAGAGTATAGTAGGTTAAGGGATTTTGGCCCCTGTGTAGTAGGTTTATTTTTGTATGAGGAATTTTGAAAGACGATGTTTTGGCTTGTGCTGAAACTTGAGATTAGTTTAGAGTTATGATATATCTTGAAGCATTATGGTTTCTTTTAGAGGATTTTTTGAAGATTATATTTTTGCAAGGTGAAATATTTGAATTTCCATCATTCTTCTTGTGCCTTCAGATACTTTTTAATGTAACTGGCGAGGCCACAGTGCAACACACTTCTTTCTTTTCCTTGGATAATCTTGTCATCATGATGCTGCAAACCTTATTGTGAATCAAGAAGCTAAGTAATGGGATTAACATACTATTGCAGAAACGCTCTAACTGATGTAAAGAATATGAAAGAACCTGGTGGTGGTAGCCCATGGATGGTTCTTGCAGTATTCACTTTTTTCTCAAGGACAAAGTGGCGGCCTGGCCATATATGTAATGAGTTCTACTACACCGGTTCAGTTTACAGATGAAATACCAAAAGTGCAACCAGCAGATGGCTGCCTGGTCCCACCTATGAAAAACCCTGAAATAGTGCCTAAATAGGACACCCAAACCTGTTCCTGCAAGTGAACCCAAAATACTTTCAGGGATAGCAAGGAGCTCGCTTCCACTATGGCAAATTCAAGGGTGGAACCCAATTCCACTATGGCAGAGGGTGAAGATGATGCCAACTGACCATACGTTATTGCAACAAGCATCTCATTCCATAATGGCTCTATCCTTTTTTATGGCAGGTTCAAACAAAATCATGATTAAAATTTTAGCATGGTTAGGTAATTTGACTTCAAAATGAATTTGATGAAAAAAACTAAACCTCCACCCAAAGAATACAGCAAGGTCTCCAGCTGTCACCCACACAATGGTTCCAAGTTCAAGCGAAGATGTCAGTCCCTATGTGCAGAGCCAATAGAACACCACAATGAGAAGCAATGGGGAAGGAGGATGAAATGCTTCTTTTCAAATATGGAGAAGGCAGCATTTTGTTATTTTCAGGAAGGGGCTTCTTCCGCAGCCAGAGTGAACCAGCACATATACTCGTACCTTCCTTTTCTTGAGTGAGCCCTCTTAGAGCATCTCCAGGGGTGCTCAGTATGTGACCCTGCACTGAAAATCTTAGATAAGGTGCAGTAGTTGTATCCATGAATCCATTGGAAGACTGCTCCGAGAGTGGGAAAATGCACAGCTTTCAAAACCCCTGCCTGTCGGAGACTTGGAAGAGTTAATGAACACAGTCAAATGGTATTCTTTGACTGACCCCGTTTCTGGTTGGCTAGATCATTTGGTTGGTCCAAGTAAGTTGCAATTAGCAGTCTCCTCCAGAGGCTATATTTAAACCAGAAATTGTTAAACTTCCACTCCAATTTGGACTCCAAGACCCTGATTTAGTCTTAGAATGGGACAGTTATAATGTCTAGAAGTATATGGGGTTTCCTTAAGATGGCACCAGTATAGGTGCTGGTTCATCCAAAGCCTCCTCCCCCTCCCCAACAAAGACACCGGGCTGGCTAGGGAACAATGTTCTTGTGGGGCCACCCCAGGAAATTTGGCACCTTGAGGGTGAAGCCAAGTGTCTACTAGTAGTACCTAGAACCCACACCACCATTTCACAAAGAGTGCTACATCCAACAATGAGAAAACACACACATTTGGCTTCTGATTACAGGCGATTACAGGCTATATATAAGAAGTGAACTTACAGAAATAAGCTTTGAACATGTGAGCTCAAAACTGGGTGTCACAACTGTCAAGGGATTTTTGCAGGTTTTGTTGATGTCAAAAGCATAGCCTGCTCACAACCATGGCATTTCCTACTGCTCTTGTAGCCATTGTCACTGGTAGTATATACTTGGCCTTGCTACATAGCTTCAAAGAGCATTGCAGTTGCACCCATCTGTCATCAACAAACTAAGCAACTTCCATGATGGAATCAGGAGTGGAGAAGTACGCCCTGTGGCCACTATTACTCAGTGAAAGAGAGTCACTGCTCTGATCGACAAGCACAGAGACAGTGCCTGTTACCCGTGCATCTGTATCCACAATCACTGTATTGTCCTTCACACTTCTCAATACATGTCTTGGGAAATCTTTCCCTGGAACATACATTGAGTACTGTGCATTCTGAATGAAATCTCTAAACAACAGCCTTTCTGACAGATCCAGCTTCCATGTCCATGAATTAGTTCTGGAAAGGGTGGCACGAGCCACAGTTGACTTTAAAACCATCCCATATGCAGTGTTCTGATCTATAACAGTATCGTAAACTGAAGTGAACTGACCAGCACTTTCATCAAGCTCCACAGTAGGGGTGCCTCTTGAGCTACCCGCAAACATGTTGCCTGTGATGGTCAGAAAATAAATGGAGTGACTTTTCTTTGTTGATCGCAGTAAAATGTTGCCATCTCCCAGAAAGAAACTGTCTGCTATTTCAAGCTCCAAAGGGTCCTCAGCAATGATCCCTGTGAAATCCAAGTAACATCCAAGGATACGTGTCTGGGTATAACCTGGTAACTGAAGGTAGATCCCAACACCCCCAAAAGCTGTTGCCTTGTTATATGCATGTACCCCTGTGATCAGATTTGCCTGACCACTGATAGAAATTCCATATGCTGCCGAGAAAATTACTACATCTGAAACCAGGTTGTCGTTGCTGATGAGATTGATTCCAATGCCTGAAAAACTCGACTCCCGAGGGTCCCCACCCGATGTGATGTACTGTCCAAAGAAAGAATCATGAATATATGTCTCATGGCCACCTTCCACAAGGATACCATCTGTATAAAAGTGCGTTACATATACATTCTCTACCATGACACGTATGGAGTCAACTACCAGAATGCCTCCACCTCGGAAGTTTGCATCCAGTAGGAGGTCCCTGATGGTGATTTTCTCAAATGCCAAGTACTCATTGGATGCAGTCAATGTGTGACCTGTACGATCACGCAGTGATGCTTTTGTCTTATTTGCTCTCAAACTTTGAGAGTAGGCGGTCCACAATTCAATCAGATACCCATCTTTTGGAAATCTATCTGAAGCCCGTATTGAGCCACCATGAATCTGCATTAAACCAGGTCCAGAAATGCAACAACTCCATGAGGAAACACACTACACCTTAATACATATTTGCACCTCAGACACACTGGGCATCACATGTATAGATAATAGGACCCATGTCTAGTGGTCTGTCAAGGACCCAGGGTACAATTGTTATCCTAGACATATGCAAAAAAGAGCCAGGACATCATATGAAGCCAGTGGCAACATGAAGAATAACAGAAATTTGGGCATAATGATAATTGGTGAGGAACAGTACCACTAGGTTGCCCCCACCTTTGCTGGGGAACTGAAGAGGGGAGCTGATAAGGTAGTCACCTCCTTCTAGGTGAATCTCTACCCCTCCAAGATCAGGTATGCCAGGAAGAAGCTCACGACGAGTTGGGACATTGAAGGCCTGATTGATGGTTGCTTGCAATGCTCTGGTGCTGTCATAATAACCTGTGGGATCTGCATTGTTGTCTGTCACATAGAACACCCGAGAATTGGAGGCTTTACCAACAACTTCCTGCCAGGAGACACACATGGCAAACACAATAAGCTGAAAACCTTTGCTGCTCAAAACATGGCAGAACTAAGCAGCATGGTGGTGCAAGGAAGCAGCCAACAAGCAAGTGTGCTCTCCTCAAAAAGCACTGTCATCGGACTCCTAAAAATTTTCAAGTCTCGGCTGCCATTTCTTGTCCATACACCTTTTCCTGAGATCAGGACTACCATAAAGGGCTGATGCATTAGGGTTTGAAGATTTATCGACATCACAGAGCCTCTACCTCACACCAAAGGTAGGTCCTTCTCTTTTTAGAGAGGATTTCTTTTTGTCTTCCTGAGAGGGTCAAGAATAAACTAACCTTCTTCCGAAACTGACCATCCTGTATGGCCTGAGCTTTGGTTTCCTCCCAAAGAGAGGATTGCAGAGCATGTGCACTCTCGCGGCCGCGATGCACATGCTCAGCATAGCGAGCTGAAAAGCGGGGAGACTTTCTGGCTGCCGTCAATTCAGCTGCTGCTGGTGTCCGTGACCTAAAAAGCTCAGATAACCGGTGGCCAGATACAGGAACAACAAACAACGGCAGGCTCGCAGCAAGAACCCCCAGCAACACAACTACATATATCAACGAGTGACCTCTCATAGTGAACAGCTAACAACCCTGCGCCGCAGTGCACACAAAAAAGGTCATGAGAAATGAAATCCGAAACAGCAAAGCCAAGTCTTCAAATGCATCTTCTCTGTCCGACATACATCGTACTGACAACAACACCCTTGGGCTTTGAACTCCAAAAATTCCTTGCACAACACAAATTTAAAAATTAAAAAAAAAAAAAGAAAAAAAAAAAAAAAAAAAACTATACAATTGTTTTACGAATTAATCTCGAAGCCACAACAGAAGAAGAAGAAGAAGAAGGAGAAGAAAGATACATGTTCTAGGAGATTGCACTACAATTACAAAATCAACCTCGACCTTAGACGAAACCTAAAGCAAGTAGCTTTGAAATTGTGTATTTAAAATTTATTTTATGTTTCTGGACTTTTGTAAGCGATGATGATGATAGAGAGCAGGGGGGCTTGTACCTCGCAAATTGGATTACAAAGATGAGTCCAGTTGGTGGTACAGCATGTGAGGAAGAGGAGGAGGAGGAGGAAGGCTTGTGCAGCAAGAGAGAAGGCGCGATTGCACTGAGAGTGAAGCAGCTGCTAATGATGACAAAAGAGTAGTGAGAAATGCTAGGGAACTGTAGTTTCCGGCTGCTTTACAAGGGTAGAAATTTGTGGCAGGGTGAACCAGCACCCACCAGTGTACCATCCACTGGACATCCATTATAACTCACTCAGGAACTTTAACTCAAGATATGGAAAAAAGAGGGTTCTGGATAAACTTCAACTTATATCTGGTTTCACCTTAGTAACCCATTCTGGCACAAGTAGGTCCTCTATATAAGTGCATAGGTCAAAAAATCAGGTGACTAACTCGTAATTAAGCATCATTCACACCTGGAGGTAAGTTGGTGTTAAATGGGTGTTAAGAGCTACAATTACAGATGACTATTCACACCTAAAATGTTATGTTATCCAAATGCTGAAGTGGTATCCCATCTGACATGGAATGTTATCTCAAAGTTAAGAGAAATTGTTTGTTACCATCAAATCGCACTAAAATTTAGATTTACAACGAAAAATATAATTTTATGTATCTGGCACAAAAATGGGCAATTAACTCAATGTTAACTAAAATTACACCATCTTTTCCTTGCCATTGCTCGTCCCCATGCCCCCACTTTCTTCAAAGAACACAACACAAGAATAATAGCTCTCTTGCAACATTCAATTATGTCATCAAAAGCCCTCTGCAACACTCCAACATCATTGCCATCTTTGCAAAATTCCATACTGACAAACTAGTGTTTTGGCACCAAATTATGGTTGCACGAAACAAATAGCTCTCAGACAAAAGCTTCAGCATCACCATGGGCAATTGTAGCAACCAAGCTAATGAAGGAGGTAAGAATCCGAAGACTCAATTGCATTGCTGCATGTTTTGAATGCCTATTTTCCTAATTCATAGAAAAAAACACAAGAAATTGTGTTAAAAAATCTAAAATTTGTATCTCCGTGTAGATTTGCCTTTCAATAATTATGACAAAGGATGTCCATAAAAACAAGTAAAACAAAAGAAAAAAGAAAGCAGGTTCAAATATGTCCTTTGAAATGCATTCAAGGAAACCATGACAAACAAATTGGGAGCATGATAAAGTATCAACACTCATCAAAACAAAGTGGGATGAACATATCACAATATTATACAAGGTCAACCCCCAAGGGACCAATTTCAAATAGTTATAACAAAATGGAAAAAGGTCTTTGTGATCATCATGAATGTTGGTAATTCTCAACACATGAGAAACGACCCTACCTACAAAGACAAATGGGGAGCCATCTCTAGAGAATTCAAGAAGATTTTTTATCATGTGTTAAGAACAAAGTAGAATGAAGATTATTGGGCAATGAGCCCATAGGACAAGGTTGCACATCATTTCCCACAATTCTTTAGCAATGGCCACTATGACATGATCTTGGAGTTCATGGGAAAGAGGTCAATATTCAAGCCTTTGCATATTTGTAATTTGATGTAAGATGCAAACAACATTGTTGGGCCAATTGATCAATTGCTAATGAACCAATTGATCTTAGTGCTAGAGGGTCTGAAATAACAAGTTTTCATTAACTGTGAAGATGTTACAAAAACCAAGGATAGTTGGCCATTCATGACAAAAGTTTATAGTCTGTAGGCCACAATACCTCTTGAAAATTCATAAACTTTCACAAAAGCCATGAATGAAGTTGTTGTAGACATTAGTGACATCCCACTACAAACACCTATGAAGGCCACAATGCATAATGCAACTAAGACCTCGATGCATAACCCAATGCAAAAACCTTAAACATCGAATTTAATCAACAAAGGAATTCGAAATTTTGAAGCATGCAATCATTAATGGATTCCATGGATCGTATGGAAAAACACACAAATGAATCAAACTTGATTATCAAGGGAAAAATATCTAAAACTTAAGAAACTATTGCTAACAAGCAATTGGACTACTTCAAATGTTAAAACAAGATCACCAATGAGATTCAAATGAACATGGTAAATGCAATTACAAGCTTCGAAGATGTCATGAGAGAGATCTCAAAGGCAACAAAAGTAAGGAACCTCTCCGATACACACAACAACAAAAATGCACAATAAGTTTTCAACATGTGTGGAGTCCTATATAAAAGTTTAGCAATACTAATCATGCTTATTCACGGTTAGGGTTCCAAAAAAAGGAGAAAGGATTCAAGGACTTTTGTGCGACCACTTTTTGCAAATAACATTTACTTGAAATAAATTTAAATAGTCCAATTTAAAATAATTCATGTGGTGGTGGTGAGTTTTCACATTCATACATAATTGTGTGAATATTTTGGTTTATAGCCAGAAACACATAAATTCTTTAAAAATTCAAAAATGAGTTTCAATGGACAACCAAACATGTTTTTTGGCAAGATTTTTTCTTGCACATGTGACATGCACCTCACACTAGACATTTTGAACCCCTTGAACACAATTTTATTGTCAAATAAATTTTAAAAATAGTCCTTTTCCTTGTAGCCCTTTCCTTTAAAGCTTAAAAACTTTGAAATTTTTATATAATTTGGTTTTTCATCAAGTTCGTATAATGAACATATACTTTCATAGAAAAGGGCATGTTTTTGTTAGACAAAAATTTTAAAATCAATTATATGATTTTATGCATTCCTTTTGATCCCTCTTTTAAAAAGTTCAATTTAAACATTTGATATAGTTAGTTTATAGGACTCAAAATGACATTTAAATAAAATACAAATGATTTAAGAATATATTTATTAATTTAACAAAACATCATTTTATTTATTAGCATATAACAATTCACTACAACTATATTAATGTAAGATAAACAAAAATCCAAAGTTGTCATTTGTGGTGTTTTAAATAGATGCCATTCCTTTTTGGTACCCCAATTGTGAATACACTTGATCCATTTTGGCATGTATAGAATACTATAGCAATGTTGATTCATCCTTTAATCAAATTTTCCAACAGGTTAAATGTTTTGAGTTAGTACATACATGTGAACAACCTTTGTCGTCCAAGATAAGTGCATAAGTCCTTGCGCATTGCATCACTAAATTGTTCTTATTTTTCAATTCCATGATATGTTTGTTCTTTAATAGCATAAATGACTTTATGTGCCAAGTCCAATTATGGATTTAACTACAACTCCACATCAATAATATGCATTAGCCCTTTAATGTTTGTTTCACCTTGAAATTGCAAGAAATTATATTATAAACAACAAACAATGAAAACATTAGGCACAAAAAACATATGTAAATCAAATTTGGTAAGGAACTCTTTGAAGGTATTTTTGAAAATTCCAAAATCATTCTCCACAACAAAACGTCCCCACTTGTGGATGAAAGCAGGAAAAAAGGAGCAAAGTAGTGTGTGGACAATCTTTAAAAACTATTTTTTGAAAATTTGAAAAATCACCATGGTAACACTATATGTCAAAAAAAATGAAAATTTAGTAAATAAGTTTTTATACTTTCAAAGTTGCAACTACAAAATTTTCATGAAAATTCACTATGTTTCAATAATCCTTTTATATGCTTAAAACATTCCAAAAAAAATGTGGACATGTGGTTTTTTTGTATCAAAGGTATTTTTCCTTCATTAAATGTTCACCAAATTGTTTCAGTTTTTTTGTGAACTTTAATATATTCCACAAGAAAGGTTCCATGTGTTCAAAACATTCAAAATACATATACCTTTTTAGATTATAATACTCGAATGTCTCTTTACACTATTCTAGTTTTGAATTTGTAATCATGGTTTAAAGTAAAATTATACATTTGACTATAATGTAAGGCTTGATGCAAAAAAAAAAAGTTTTTATCATGTTATATGTCACATTTGGCCTCAATTTTGATATTTAGTTCAAAAATTATGTGAAAAATCTAGTATAGACCAATAAAAAATTGCCACATGGAAAATGTAGTCCTTGGAAAGGACTTTAACCTTTGCACAATTAGCTCCTTTTTCTATGTTTTCACCCTTGTGCCTCCTATTGTATAACAATTCCAAAACAATATGTTGGCCTTCTTCCTTGAATGGGGTCATGATCTAAGTAATTAGTGGATAACCTTTGTCACTCAACAAGTAAGGTGGAAACCCATGTTGAAAAAGTCTTGGGTCATATGCAAACAAACCATGGTTTTCAACTTTTCTATATAATACAAATTTACGCAACACCCTTCAATCATTCACACTTCCTAGAAGACCCACAAACCACATTAGTAAACCTTTTCTTACAATCTACAACTACTTGTGCCACCAAATTATACCCATCTGATTTGTGATAGTAGTAGTTTTCAAGGAATAAAACATGTTTAACAATTGAGATGTGCATGCCATCAATGGCACCTTGCACATTTAGAAGACCACACCAAACTTTAAAGTCATCCATCACAATCGCCATTGCTTCTCCCTAAGGCAAAATAATCAAATCATTGTATGTAGAAATGAATATAACAACAAACTCATGAAGGATTGAAGATACAATTAACTTTCTTATTGCAAACATTTCACTACATGTTAGAAAATTGGCACCTTGAGCTAGCTTAAAGATAACTTCACTCATTTGAACTTCTACAATAATAGATTGACGATACTTAATGTTTTGTTTTTGAAGAACAAGTCTTAGGCAATCTACAATGTTACACAACATCACTTTGTTCATGCGAAAGCTTTCTAACCACCAATCTTCCTTGAATTCTATTAATAAAAATCTAGAAAACCAGGTCATGCTCCTAAGATTCACCCAATAACCCATTTCAACTAACAACGTAGTCAAAGAAGATGTAATATGCATCTCATGCAATGTAGCAAATATGAAAATAAACCTTGATGAATCATCTTCAACTAGTGGAATGTTGTTGGGTTTGAAGAACAGCGAGCTAGTCGCATTTGCACCACTTGCAAAAAAACTCTTGTAACAAATTGATTAGCAAAGCAATGCACAACGTGAAGAGAACATAGTCACTTTGACTATCCATGGTGAATCAAGAACCAACAAAATGAAGCTGACAAATAGACAACAAGAAAAACAAGATGACCACTTTTGCTATGAATGGAAACACCTACACAAAAGAAAAAATGTAAGCAACAAGCAATGAAAACTCTTAAAAAGTAAATGATGCAAAAGATCAAATATCTATCAAAAGTCAAGCGCATGTGTTGAAGATGAAGCACTACAAGCACACATTGCGAGTGCAAGCATCAAAGGTGAAGCACTATGAGCACACACCCCGAATGTAGGCATAAAAAATGAAGCATTGCAAGCACAACACTATGATGCTTGCACTTTTCCTGATCTTTTCCAATTTTGGTGGGAGCATTTTGTCTTGTTTGAGCCCCTTTTGTTTGAGAAGCTGATCTAGTTTCCCTAGATGATTGCTTGCTCCAACTCCCCTGACTCCTCCCGTTTCTGTGAGAGTGGGTGGTGAATTGGGTGGCGGATGTATCAGTAGGGCCTTGTGCTACCCTTTCATTCCACGGTGGGGAGTGCTTGCGGGACCATTTTCGTTCCAAATTGGGATTTTGGTCATTATGCAAATTTGGGCAAAATGCCCAAATCGATGGCATTTCTGGCATTGATTTGGGAGGCCCGAGTATAGGATTCTTTGTGGTGTGGTATCCTTCGTGGTTGCCCTTTTTGCCATGGAGGGGATACGAATGTATTCGGCGAGCTTGCGGATGTCATGGGTTTCCACCGTGATCATGGGGCCGGCGGGTCTTTTTATGTATGAATCCTCTAGTTCTATTTCTATTTCTAAAACTTCTCCAATTTTGCTGGCCATGATAGTGAGAGCTTTTGTGTTCCTGAATTGTTCGTGAAGATTTGGGAATTGGACCTTTATTGTGTGTGAGAGTAAGGTCTTAGCCCCTTGTACATTGGCGTCAAAGTTTGGGATGTACCGGGAGAAGGTGAAGTTCAAATCGCTCCACTCCACCGTTGTTATTTTCCTGGCAAACTTAGCCCCTTCTTCATCCGTGAAAAGAACCTCGAAAAAGCCCCTTGTTAGTAAGGTGACTGATGTGTATGAAGCGGGCAAATGTAGTTTGAGACAATCTTGAAGGGCTTTGATCGTGGGTCTACCACCCAGAGCTCTTTCGATCACCATTCTTCGTGCTTTGCGGACAGCACCTTCCTGCATTTTTAATACCATTTTTGGTGGAAAATCCGCTTCTAGCTCTAATTCATAGTTTATTGGCGATAATCCTTGCGGCTCTTCACCTGATGGCGGAGTGGATCCTATCTCGTTGCCTGGAGGCGTGGTCAGAGGAGGGGTGGATGGGGCAGATGCTGGAGTTGTTAATTTCCTTCTTTGCATGAGCTTGGAGCTTGACGCTTTAGCTTTGACGGTTGAGTGGTCTTCTTGAGCCACCTGCCCTGTTGCAATCGCGTCCAAGTCCCCAAGACCAAATCCTGGTCCAACACTTGTAGTTGAAAGATCTGCTATGCGTGTGGGGGAAGAGGTGAGGTTGGGTACTTGAATGAAATGGGTAGGATTTGAAGTCTCAACCGCTTCTGCCACACCTTGTGTTGGCATGAGAAGGGGATCGTGTGATTGTGGCGGTCGGTGTACATTCTCGTCGTTATGACTGCCCTTACTCCCCTACTTCATTAATTCTTGCGAAGAGCGGTTGCAACGCTGAACCTCTGAGGGTCACCAAGACCGCTGGCGCTTTACTTCCAACTTCTGAGAGCATCTCCTTATGTGACCTTGCAAAAATATTTTTCACATCCAAGTTTAGTTATCACTTTCTTGCATCCCCCCCCCCCCCTTACTTGGAGATTATTAGCGGTACCTATGCTTAGGTACCAAAAGATTTTTTTCTACCAGCAAGGAGCCACTTTGATTGGCCTATTAATAACAAATATTGTTATAATGAACAGGCCAAAATAGAGATTCCAACAAGGATGATTCTTTGGGCCACATTAAACCAACGCCCACAAATGCACTAGTTGGCCGTTTTGTCCATTGGATGGGCTGCATTTTCTCATCTGATTTTGGACCCTGCATTAACCCACATTGCACCACAGTCAACTTTTTTTGGCTACTGAGCTTTGGTCTTTATTCTTTCTTGGTCATTTTTTGGGGGCCATTTTCCCCCCAAACCTGACCTATATACGACCCTTCCACCTATCTACCCTTCTCACCTAACTCCCCTACTAACCTACATCTTGGCCCTACCTATAAATTAACTCTCAACCCCCATACCTACCCCACCTTACCTATCTACCTTCTATCTTTCCCTAGCTAAATTTTTATCTCTTACTCTATATATTTTGGCTAAACCTTTATCTCAACAAAAACTTTTGTTTTTTTCATCTAAACTTTTATATCTGGCAAAACCTCTATCCTATTTCTTTTACTGAACTTTTTTTTTGAGCAAGTTTTGGTTAAAGTTTCATCTTAACAAAACTTTTATATCTTCTAAGCTAATCATTTATCTTTTGGCAAAACCTTTATGTCTTCTTGGCTAAACATCTACCTCTTGGTGAAAAATTTACATATTTCTAATAAAACTTTTACCTTTCAGCAAAAGCTTCATCTATTATTGGATAAACATTTACCTTTTGGCAAAACCTTTATATCTTCTTAACTAAACCTCTACATTTTGGCAAATCCTTTATATTTTATTTGTTAAACTTTTACCTTTTGACAAATTATTAGATTTTCTTGGTAGAAGTTTGACCTATTGGCAAAAAATTTAGATCTTCCTTGGTAAACCTCTATCTTTCGGCAAAACCTCCATCTTTTAAATTAGTTAAACCTCTACCTATTGGCAAAACCTTCATGTTTCCTTGAATAAACCTTTACCTTTTGGCAAAACTTCTACCTCTTGAAAATATATATACATTTTCATTAATAAACCTTTACCTTTTAGCAAAACCTTTGTCTCTTCTTCATTAAACCTATACTTTTTGGCAAAACTTCTATTTTTTGTTGTGAAACTTTTATTTTCGACAAAACCTTTATATGGTGATAACGTCTTTGTCTTTTGGCTAAACCTTTATATTTTTTGGTTAAACATCTACATATATACAAAACCTCTATCTTTTCATGGCTAAATTTTACCTTTTGGCAAAACCTCTACCAACCTAAGGTGGTTATTGCACATGGGTCAACTTTATAATGAACTCAATAATCTTTTTATGCAAATATTGGATTAACTTAGAGTTTTAGACATTTTGATTTTTTTTATAATGTAAATGGGGGTATTGTAACTTGTTTTCCATGTTCACTGGTTATAACACTACACTAAAACTCGGTTTATATTATTTTGCATAAAACAATGTTTCAAGTAATTTATGTAGCTTACTACTACATGATTGTGTGATAAATTCAAACTCGTGGCTTATGCCTCTAGTCTTTTTTTTGTCTAGTAATATATGTCATTCGTCAGCATGTATTATATGATTGCAGTCATGAAAGGCACTACGGATATATGACTACATAAGATGGTGAGATCCTACATGTTGAATCCTAAAATATTAAAGCAAATAATCATTTTTAAAAAACTAATAAAGAATAGACATGTGGTTATCCACAATGAAGCCACATGACGGTCGCAAATGCATTGGATCATTTGATCCTACCCATTGGATATGAAATTATTAAATAGGATAATAGGTATTTGCTAACTAATTATGTGTAGACGTGTGGATGGTCCCAAAAATGTTGATTATTCAATCTTAAGCATCGAATTACAATATATTATACAAAAAAACTAAGCTTATTAGTGAATTGCATGTAGAAACGTGGTTTCTTGAAGTGAAGCCACATGGATGGTCCCACATTCATTAAATTGTTCAATCCCAACCACTATAATCCAATTTATGAAATAAATTAAGGCATTTACTACCTAATTATGTGAAAACACATGGTTCTAAAGACATAATCCAAAGTATAAAGCGGGTAATGTTAAAGGGGTAGGGTGATTACATGATTTGGATGTACAAGGCATTTACAACAAGGACTACTCAAGGAACATTGTTGATTTGAATTTTGAATTCTTGTTGGTTTTGAATCATGATGATGTGATTTGGGACTAGCCAAAGGGGGAAGATTTGAAGAAAATGAATACATTCTTAAACACACATTTTGGGGAAGTAAAAATAGATGGGGTTACTTTGTAGTAGAAAAACATAGATTATGTTTTTGGATATACCACAAAATTTATTTTGTTGTTTAGATTTCATTTCCACAAAACATGAAATTTTGCTATAATTTTAATGAAGTTTTCAATAAAATAGAGAAGAACAGACTTTTGTAGTTCACTATGGGACCATATTGGTGGTTGAAAGAGAGTTCATTATCTTAAACAATCAATAAAACTCCAACAAACTAATTAAGTTATGTGCAAACCAGAAGAAATTATAAAAAGTTGTGATGTAACAAATTACATAATTTCCAAACTAGGACATTCACCCAATGGCATGAAATCCACAAAATATGCAGTCATTCGGATTATCTCAATTCAAAACTCAAGACCTTTCTATGGTCATTGGGATTTTTTAGTTCATACATACATAGTTGATTTCAATTAATTGTTAGGATAGGCCTTTTGCATTTTAGATTATTTTATAACTTTTATGGAAATCAAGCCACCCCAAGATCAAAACACCCTAATTTAGCCACACTTCAACAATCACATGTTTAAGCAACACGAGATTTTGAAAAATTAAATTACTTTTTTATTAGCCACTTATGGTCTTTAGCCTAGTTTTTGAAACATGGAACTCATAGTGTCTTTTTCTATTTAACTAGTTGATCAAGTGATATAGGATGCTAGTTATATCAAACCTCCACAACCCATGTGTTCATGGACTCATAAATTATTCCAAAAGATAAAAAATTAACTAAACATGTAATTAATTCTACAACTCCACATCAAGTTATAACTTTAAGACTATCATGAATTAAATATCTGTGTTAAGCATTGCAATATGAGTGAATGGAAACCCATTGAAATGATAAATAACCAAGGACACCTGAGCTTCAAGGATTAATTATTTGACTTCTGCACACTTTTGTGAAAACAAATACTAGCCACATTCATACCCTACATCTTATTTTGTACCGATCAACAAATTATCATTGCAACAACAAGCACTCACAACTTATGGTCCTACGTCTCAAGGACTAGGTTACATCAATAGAAATAAAGGGTAAGTAATCTAAAATGCCAAAAATGCCATTACTTGGCCTACCATTATACGATGATATACAACAAAATGATACATAGTTGCATTAACTAAGTACACAACTAGGTGGTTGGAAAATCCTTAGGATGGTGCATTTGGGGATGGTTTTGGTGCCATACAATGGCAATCACAAGATAGAACACAAGAAATGTGTG